>CM052712.1:39468661-39518287 GCA_028551405.1 Uromys caudimaculatus | reverse complement strand
AGCTGAGGCTTCTGGCCGTCGCCGGAAGCTGCTGGCGGTCAGTCTCTGTGGCCCGCAGAAAGCGGGTTGAGCTTTTCTGCGTTCCTGGTGAGCTGTGGGGCGTGTCCTTGGCCCTCTGCTGGGTCTTGTGATCTCCGGCGAGGGCGTTTTTGTTTTTTCTTAATGTACATGGGTGTGTTGCCTGAATGTGTATCTGGGCACCATCTGTGTTCCAGGTGCCTTCCACAGCCAGAAGAGTGCACTGGATTCCCTGGAACTGGAATTACAGACAGTTGTGAGCTGTGACGTGGGTGCTGGGAATTGAACCTTGGTTTTCTGGGACAGCAGTCAGTACTCTTAATCCCTGAGTCATCTTTCTAGTTCCTGGTGTATTTTCTTAAATATTAAAAAAGAATTATAGTATATATTGAAATTTTTAAAATAAATTTACCTGTTGATTTTCCGTGGCTGATTTAAAATTTTTCAAATGATTACATTTATCAGTTTGTATCTTACAGTGGTATAATGTATAATAAACGCACATAAGTATAAATGATTCATATGTAGATGTGTCCTCTAGCCTGTTAAAGTTATATTTTTATATGTGAAAGTTTAGGTCTCTCCTTCGGAGGAGAGGAACTAGGAGGAAAGACATGGGCAGTTATAACTGGTGACTTTGAAGCGATCATAACCCACAGCTGAAGGAATTGATACCTCTCCTAGCAGCATCCAAGTCCCTGCTTCTTTACTCTCCCCAGGTGACGTCACATCACAGAGCAGCACCCACGCTCTCTCTTCATTTGTTCTCAGCTCTCTGTTTTTCTGATACTGAAGTCTGAACTGAGGGCCTTGCACACACTAGGCAAATGCTCTACCCACGAGCTAGATTCCAGCCCTCTTAGCACTCTTGGAAAGGATGATTGGCTCATGCTAGACTAGACGCTGGACAAAAAAATGCTCACTAATCCAACAAAAGAAATGAAAGTAATCATACTACTTAAAAGAATACTCATAGTTTATGTACATTTAAAAAGCAAATCTTTTTTTAAAAAAACCATAAAACTCATCTATTTCTTTGTCATCTATTTTAATCTTATTGAGCCTTTTTCTTTCTATTGTTTTGTCTGTCATATGCTAACAGGAGTGAGACCAGAATGGCAGAGAGCATTGGTTTGTTTTCCTTTCCCATCAGTGATCTATTTGGAGAACTTTCTCCATCCAGTCTGCCCCTGTATGTTCAACCCATTCTCTTCCTGCTGTCCTCAGGCATGTATGCCTCAAGGCAGAGCAATCACAGGTCTTAGCAGAGTGGTGGAATGTGGCATTATTGCTTTGTTTTTATTTTACCTTGTGAGATGTTACAGTTGAGGACACTGGCTGGGAGAATGGCTGTTCCTTTACAGGTAAGTAAGTCTTACTTGAGAACAAAGGTAACACTGAACTAAGAAGAAATAGAAGAAAGCATTGTTCCAACCACTCTGCATTCAGCTATTGAGCAATATTCTATTGACATGGACCAATATCTTCCTTTTCAAGTTTAAACTAGTTGGAGTTACATCTGTGTTGCTTCGATTGAAGTTGCTTTGGTTGATGTTGGAAGAGTTCTGATAGTATTTGGAGTTGTTACAATAAGGACTCTGACCTCACATCTCTTCTTTTTCAGGGTTCTGTTACAGAGGAGAAGGGAGGATTTGGATATGCAAAGAAAACAATAATAAACACAGAAGTTATTCCTAGCTGATTAAAGGACCAGGCTAAGGTGTAGATAGATGAGTCAGAGTGCTGGACAGGGCCCTAGGGCAGAATCTTCTGCTCAAGACTTAACACATTACCGGATGAGCTGCCAGAGAGGTTGTTTTTATTACATATTTCCATCAAGTGGACTGAGCTTTATTTAATGAAGATTAGAGAAGTTAATTAAGTGGATTTAGAATTTAATATACTGGGCTTTTACTGCCAAACAGCTTTCAAATACATGAGTAATTTTCTTGATTGGGGCTGGCTACCAAGTCAGACTACTGGGATTTATCATTTTATCTAGCAGCAGCAGCAGAGAGTCAAAGCATTTAAAAACTGTGTCAAGTTGCAATGCACACTCAACTGAGCTGAGAGTTCAGTTCATTAAACAAAAGTTTTGTGTAAGTTATCAGATAGGTATTTAATTGTGGATATTTGGTAGTCATGAAATGACATGTTAACGAGGTGAGAAATATTCTTCATTCTTTTGTTTATTTATTAATCTATTCACCGTTCATTTATTCTTTATGGACCACTGCAGTGGGTTGATTGAGAAATGTCCCCCAGAGGCTCATGGGTTTGAACACTTGGTCTCCAGTTGGTAGAGCTATTTGGCGAGGTTATGGAACCTCAAGGAGATAAAGCCTTCTTGGGGGCAGGACATCATAGGGGGTGGACTTTGAGAATCTCTAGCTTTCCCTCACTTCCTGTTCTCTCATTCTGCTTCCTGTTTGTGATGAAGATGTGATCAGCCAGCTCTTGCTATTGTCGCCATGCTTCCCCCACCCCCGTTGCTGTGTGTTTTCTACCATGATAGACTCTGTCCCCCTGGAACTGTGAGTCAGAATAAACTGTTTCTTCCTTAGTTGTTTTTTTCAGGGTATTTTACCATAGCAGCAGAAAAATAATAAATCCACTTTTGGTATACCTACCACCATTCAGACCCAATAATTAACAATTGACATAGACTTCGCCCTCATGCCCTGTACATTCAGTACATTCAAAGCATCTCAGTTACATGGGACCCAACTTAGAGTGTATGTGCCTAATCTCTGCAGGGATGGGTATTTTCTTCCAAAGTGGAGAGGGCAGGCAAGGTAAGGATGTGCACAAAAGGAGCTGTAAATGTGGAGAACATGGGCTTCATTTCCATGAAATCTTCCTTTTGATTGCCTCAGTTATCTGTTTTGGTTTGTTAGTGGAAAGACAGTCTAATACTCTTGGAGATCATTATCTCCCAGGAGTTAAGAGAGTAAGCGATGAAAGGAGCTGATATGTCTAATTATAGTGTTATTAAAGATAAAATATTTTCATAATTTGTAGTGATGAAATACTATCATTGTATAGAAGTTTTTCCCAGTAATTTCACCCAAGCATTACTTAACCTTTCTATTTTGATCTGAGGGCAAGATGTTATCACTAATCTTCAGGGTTGCTGACATTGAGCAAGTCAGTGTTGGTAAGTCAGTGTTTGACCAGGTGTATAAGAATGTCTGATTATAGGTCTCACACCTGTAAAGTTTCCCCAGATATCTGCTTCAGGCTTTTCAAGAACCAAGAAGCTTGGACACATTCATTTAATTTCTGTAGGCTCCAGCCTTGTCATTTGGAATATAAGAAAAGGGCTAGATTCCAATTCTACTTGTGTTTTGAGAGATTCCCTGTGGGCAAGTCATGTGTTGTATGCTTCCAATGTTAGATTAACTTAAATTTAAGCCAACCCTCACAACATATGAAGAAAACTAAAGCACATGCGTTGCTTATGGTAACTTAGGCAAGGATGTAGTCAATGCAGTAATCTGATTCTCATCTTCAAGATAAATGGTCTGTGTACTTTTGCATTTTGTGTATACTTTAACAGTTTTGGATTCACTTAAAATATGCATGCATTTAACATATAGGCTAGTATAAATATTAAAATATAGATTGGAGCAACTTAGAATATTAAAAGTGGTTTGTGTCATGTTTGAAATAATGCACCTAAATTTAATGTGTTAAAGAGTCTCTAATTTACACAATTTTGTAACATGGTAACATTTGTTTGAGGTCTCTAGGTGATGAAAGAAAGTGAAAAAAAACCAGGCTGTGGCTATAGTTCAACGATGGACCACTGGTGTGGCATGCGCAAAGCAAGCCTGGGTTTCATCTCCAGCTTAATAGCCAAATCAAAAATCAAACTTAACAGCAAATTGTGGTGTGTGTGTGTGCGTGCCCACCTGTGCCAAAAGACAGGATGCATAGTGGTTATTATTCTGGATCACAGGCCAAATCAAAGACGCAATTACTTTGTTGACAAAGAAATAGTTTCAAACATATTTCTCATTTTGCTCTGCTCAAAAAATGAATTTTTCTCATATCCACTGACCCTGGGGAAGCTATTATTGAAAAGAAAGATTTAGGTGGACATTTAATGATTTGTAAACCTGCTACAGAGTCTTTCATCAACAGTTGTTAGTCTGCTAATAGATGTTAAATATTATGATTTTGTATGTAGGACTGAAGCTCCATAGAGATAATATACATCGCCAGGCCAGGACAGGTTGTGATATACATGCGACACAGACACTCAGGAGATGCTGTTTTGGAAAAGAAATTATACTTCTGTAGTAGATTATAGTTCTACATTTTCCCAAAGCTATTGCACTCTCTGTTACGTATTTCAAGTATCAGTTGAGAAGATTTAATCATGTTCTAGAAAAAAAATGTGGGAGAGATGAGAGAATGAAACAATGTTAAGTCTATGAGCGGAGAGATGTGAGAGCTGGCAGACATGGGAAAGTAAACAGAGTAGATGTGGTAAGCAGATAAAAGCAATGGAATGTATGAGAGACACATTTATACACAAAAAAGAACGGCTAGGCCCAGGAGACGCCCACCATTCATGGTTCCCTGAATACACATGGGACCTGTGAAACACTCTACCTATTGGGTTGAAAATCAGCCTGACAGTGACTTCTAAGCTGGCCTTCTGTGTTCTGTGTCCAAAAGGCACATGCATAGTCCACAGGCCTTTACTGGGCTGTCTGGCTGGTTAGAAGTATGGTCAGCAATCATAGTTTCTATCAGTCATGTAAAACAAGTGGTTCTTACTGTTTCCTGCCAGCTCACCTTGCTTTCTGACCTCAGAGCTGAGCCTTTAAAATCCCAGCAGTAAGGGACAATGATGTGTCTAAGATCAAAGACAGAAGTACAAATACATGAGTTAATCCAGATAGTGACCATGATATTGTGAACCAGTATTGAGAAGGAGTGTTTCAATTTGTGTCATGGTTTTTCCCAATCCTTTGTTTTTATAAATATTAACTTTTATCTGTGTGTATGTGCATGTATGTGCTTTGATTATATGCCCACGCATGTGCATTCAGATGTTTCCAGAATCCAGGGGAGGATGTCACAATCTCTGAACTAGAGTATAGGCAGTCCTGTGCTGGCTGATCTCAGTGCTCACACCTGAACTCCAGTCCTTTGGAAGAGCAGCGAGTGCTCTTCCGTACTGATCCATCTCTCCAGTGCTGTCTCCCTGTGTATGAAGCAAACCATGTGCTATGAGCATAGACTAAACCTTTTATTCCATGAATCTGTGCTAACATATCTGGTCATAAAAACACTTGTAATTCATCACATGGCAGGGCTGGTTGGATTTTGCCTCATATTTCTGCTTTGTATTTTAACCAATAATAATTACACTGTAGTGGAGAATGAAAATATCATTTCAGAAAAATATTTGGTCATCTAAAGAGAGTATTTAGTGTCATGAAGATACATTCCAATAATAGTTCTGCGGCCGCACACAAACAACGAATTCATGGTTCACCAGGACAAAAATTGCACTTTAAACCCTGTGCCGGTTTAAGCCTCATTTAAAAAGGTGACATACAGTGACTTGCTGAAGGGCACTGTATCTCATAACCAGTGAGCCAGAGCTGGGGCCAAAGCTGTCTAGGAGGCTGGCAGGACATCTGAGATAGCACTGTGGATCCTTCTGGGTCCTGGGTAATGACCAAGCGCACATTCTAGCACATGCTACGAAAATACTAAAAATACAAACCACAGCTGTCACAATTAATAGATTACCATCCAAGGACACAAAAATTAACTGAGAATATCTGTTTATTAGTGAGGCTTACTAAAGGTGTTACAGAGACCTTCCAAGGGCTAACAATTGTTTTTTCCTGAGGTAAATTTAATCATGACATTACATATCTATCTGATCCTAGAAGAATGAACCCCAGCCATTTCACAATAGTTGACACTAGCTTGGAATTTATACCTAGTCACCCAAAATGCTTAATCCAACACAACTTATCTTTAGCCAACAAGGCTGAGAGATAGCAGCAGATGTCTGAAACATAAAAATGAGTAAATCTAAAATGATGTGAATTATCAAATTCCTTTGAGTTCCTTCTGCCTGCCAGGACTGCCCTAGGTGGTAGGAAGTTCTAACAGCGGTGATGTGAATGCAAAGCTACTCACCAGTGAGGAAAAGAAGTCCAGGGGCTTGATCGACAGTTCAGCCATGGTCTCAGGAAGCTGAATGCTTTCTGTTCTTAAACACCCTTCTATGATTAAAGTGTTCCTTGAGGCTTTTTGCCTTCTGATTACAAAACACACATTTCATCTCTAGGTGGAAAATGGAAGTGGTGGGAGAAAGGGATGGGTTATCAGCATCCAATTCTCTTCCTCCCTCACTTACCACTTAACAGAACCACACAGTAGACATTAGGCATTTCTTCGTTTATTTATTTATTTATTCATCTATCTATCTATCTATCTATCTATCTATCTATCTATCTATCTATCTATCTATCTAGGTATTTTGCCTGTTTGTTTCCATGCATACAGTGCCCGTGGCAGTCAGAAGAGGGCATTAGCTCTCCAGTGATTGGAATTACAGATGGTTGTGAGCCTCCCTGTGGGTGCTGGGAACCTCACCATAGTCCTCCAGAATAGCAGTCAGTGCTCTAAACCTCTGATCATCTCTCTAGACTCTAGCCTATTTTATGAACAGATAAAACATAGAAGTTTCTGCACCTACTGTAAGGTCTGTGACGTCAAACTGATATTCATCAATTATAAGTAGCTAGGAAGCACTGACCTAAGTGACTAAGAAATGGAATTTTTGGTTAAAATCTTGTCAAGCTTATACAAACTTAAATTTATATACAATATTGAGCAGCACAGTTGCTTCCTTTGCAAGGTCATACGCCGCTAGCAGTTACAAGGATGGCTGGATAAGTGATTCACCCGAGAACAGCTCAAGAATGGCTTTTTGGCAGCAACGTGCAATGAAAGCCATCGGAAACAGGGAACACCATGGAGCTGAAACTGTGGTAGGGGACAGCTAATATACACAGATGTAAAGTTCATACAAAAGGAAGTTTTGTTCCAAGTTTAGATAATCATCTAGACCCTGGATATAAATAATCCAGATTCTAGAGGTACAAAATTGAGGGGGAGAGAGAGAGAGAGAGAGAGAGAGAGAGAGAGATTTGAAAAGGTGATCAAGAAAGGCTTCTAGATGTTTAGTCTGGTAGAGAAGGAAAAAGATAGTAAAAGGAATTGTTAGCAGTAAATTTAGATAGACACATTTATTATATGTAAATACATATATTAAAATATATATTTTCCTTACAGATATTCATAAAGACATATATACATAGTTAATACAGTATTCTTTTTTTAAATCAAGAAAAACAACGTATGTTTGATATCTTTTTAAACCTTAAAAGACCAGAAGGTTTCAACTTGGGGATCTCAACCCCTTTAGGGGCTACATATCAGATATCCTGTATATTATATATTTACATTACTATTTATAACAGTAGCAAAATTACAGTTATGATGGAGCAACAAAACATGAGTGTCACAACAAGAGGAACTGTATAAAAGAAGCACAGCATTAGGAAGGCTGAGAACTACTGCTCTTGATGAAATGCTGAATGTGGTCCATACCCCGTCCTTAAAGTGATACTGCCCTGTGTGCTTATGGTTAACAAGCAACATTTCAGTTTCTCTAGGACTTTCTACAATGGGACAGTCACAAACACACTGAGAACTCAGGGCCTAGGAAGCCCTACCATTTCAAATGTTGCCATGTGCTCCAGGCCTGAGGGAGGAGTAACAGTCACTGGACCTGTCTGGTGAGAAGATGTCAGGGTGAGAGAAGCATAATTCCAGCTTAGGTTTTGGTGAGGCTGTAAAGCTCAGACCTCACTGTGCTCTGAGACCTGTGCAGTTCTACAGAACGGCTTTCATGTCCTGGTGCTTGTGTAGACTCAGTGCTCTGTACACTCTGACGCCTACAGTGTTGGGAATTTCTAAAGCTGGCTCCACTTGTTTTTTTTTTCTTTTTTTTCTTTTTAATGACTTATTTTCAACAATCATCTGAATGACTTCCTTGGAAAAAAAAGCTGGGCTTACCCACAGTATATACTATTTCCTCCGTGTTTGTATCTAGATTCATGGTCTCATTTGTGACATACCCCTTTCTGGTGATTTCATACTTTAATGTTCTCAACTGTAGTGAAATACAAATCTGACGCCAAACTTAAGGCATACTCTAAGTACGTCTCAGAACGAACACATTTACCTCCATGACAGGCATCGACATTTTCATACAGTCTAAGTTCTCAGGCCAGTCTATTGCTTTATCAACAGCGACATGGCAGATATAAGCTTTCAAATTATTCTGGTAAGGTTTTATTTTTATGGTGAGAACAGGATATGATAACATTATTGATTTTATTTGGTGGCGGGGAGGAATAATCATTCCAATAAGTTCTACAGAAACATGACTAACCATACCATAACAGAAAATACAAGTTTGCCATCTATAGTTAGTTATAAATTTAAAATGACTTAATAGTAGCTATAATTCTTACTTTTCTTAGCCATTGTAGGCACAGACTTGTGTTGTTCAAGGCATATGTAGTAGCATTTAAAGTTGAATTTAATACAAATGAAATAGAATAAAACCCCCACTTCCTACAGAATTGTAGATACATTTTAAGCTCTATATAGTCACACTTGGCTAACACGGATACCATAAGTCTGTATCCCTCTTTTCCTTGTCACATGCCAAGTTCCAGAGCCAGAGTAATTCTATCAGCATTGAGTGTATTAGTAGATGCTATGCACCACTGGGCTTAGATATTAGATAGCTCAATCTCAAGAGATGTCAAATGATGTGCTATTTGCACGTATCTAAGTGTTATGGTAACTTATTTACTATTGAGAAAGCCAAATACATATATCTGGGACATGATCTTGGAAAGAATTTGTTTCTGAGGTCTTTTAGACCCAAGTAAAAAAATGCCTGCCGTGGACCCTGCCTTTCTTCCAGTTCTCTCCATGTAAGACCAAGCAGCTGGAATATCCTCTCCTGTCCCTGTGACAGACTAAGAGTGGCTGTGTTGGGAGGGACGGACAGATTGGGCACGGGTGTGCACACAGGTACCACGCCCCACCCAGTGTTGAGTGGAGCCGGCATAGGAAGAAAAGCCAGCAGGAGATCAACAGGCCACGGGCTGTGATCACATGCTTCTTACAGAACTGAACTCCAAAGTCCATGAAGTTTCGGTATATACTAACTTGCTCTTCCTGGATGTTAAGGAAGTCTGTTTCTCAAGGGAGAATAAAACTCATTTTGTTGGCTTGTATAGTCTCTATAAACTTTAAACATAGGGTAGGTGAACCCTGGTCTTGCAAATGTTAGGGTGGGGTCTGCGGTCTTAGGCATGAATAATAAAATTCAGCTGGGGCTTCTTGACTGCTTCGTTACTGTTGCTTCAACTGGTTAACACATGAGCTACCTGTGGACTCAGAAATTTCGGTCTAATGGTCCCCAAGCATCCTCAACTAGCCCACAGATGTTGCCGCTGCAGGCCAGGGACAGCTTCTGAGTTCAGTTTTTTGGGAAGAAACCTGTTTCCTGCTCTGGCGGATAATGGGGCAGATGAAACTTTCTAACGTTGCCTTTCTTTGGAAAGATTGGTTTCAGGCTCTTTCCCCTCCTCAAGTTGGAGAAAGGAACTTCACCCCCTCCGGCCAGGGCTCTTAGGGGAGTGCAGGGCGGCTTTGTCTACCAGGCGGCGGCGCCAGGAAACGTAGAGCAGAGCCACCGGGTTGCTGGAGTTGGGACTAGTCTAGAACTTTCCTCCGCTTGGTCCAGGAGCAGTCGAGTTCCGGCCAGGACCTGGGGGCGTGCCCGGGTCGGGGTCCGGTCGGACGGCGGCCCCGGGCGCGCGCGGGGCTGGGGTGGGAGGAGCGGTCCCGCGGGGAGGAGCCGGCGGGAGGAGGCGGCGCTCTCCGGGGCCGAGCGGCGAGCTGCGGCCCGGCGGCCCTGACCCCGCGGCTCCGCGGAGGGCGAGCGCGGCCGCGGACAAAGGAGCATGTCGTTGCGAAGCAGGACCGATCCTCGGGCCGCCGGGAGGCTCGGGCCACCGCCAGGCCCGCCCCGCCCCGCCGCCGCCCGCTAGGCCGGTGCCGCCTCTCGGCCCCACAGGCCCGGTCAGCGGCATGGAGCCGCCGCCGCTGCTGCTGCCGCTGGCGCTGCTCGCCCTGCTGTGGGGAGGAGAGCGTAGCGCCGTGGCGCTGCCCGCGGGCTGCAAGCACGACGGTCGGGCCCGGGGTACCGGCAGAGCGGCCGGCGCCGAGGGGAAGGTGGTGTGCAGCAGCCTGGAGCTCGCGCAGGTTCTGCCCCCGGACACGCTGCCCAACCGCACGGTCACCCTGTGAGTAACCCAGGACGCCCTGCTGCCCTTTTCTGGGGTTCCCTCGCTCCCGGGTGCGCCGAATGGGCGCCAGGGTCTCCCGGGTATACACGCTCCTTTGTGTGCGCGTCGCGGCGGGCTGGGGGTGGTGCTGGAGAAGCCCTGCGGCTTAGTGTGGGACCTGGGTGGCTCATCGCCCTCGCAACCGCCCCTGTTCCTCCTCTGCTAGTTTGCAAAGTAAAGTTTTCGGGGTTCCCGGGCGCGTCCCATGCCTTGCCTGCTTTTGCTCTGCTCCGGCCGCCGAGTACCACGTGAAGATGCTAATAAATTCTCGGTGCAGTCAAAGCTCATTCATCCTGGCTCGGGGCTTCTAGGAATCATCATACGTGCTCAGAAGTGTTCATCCTAACTGTGGAAATGAAGTTGCACCTGAGGTACATCCAGTTTGCAGGACGCAACGGCTTAGGATAACTCAGGTCCCCAAACCTCTACGAAGCCCTTGCCGTTTTCTGCCGTAGCTTTAGTGCTCTTTCAGAACAAATTTTAGAGTTCCTAATTTCGGAGAAATGTAAGATAAAGTTGTTCAAGTCCATTTCGGCCCCCTACTGAATGAAGTCTGAGAGCTCTCAGAGGAAAGCCAGGAACTTGGGGATTGAAAACAGTGTGTGTTGAGTGAGCCCTCCAGAGGCTGGAGGGACTTCAATGTGGGTTTCCACCTGGAAGGAAAAGTTGGGTAACTGAACTGTGCTATAGGATCCAGGGTTCAGTCTTGGAAACGTGGTTCTTTGTGCCAATTGGACTGAACCGTTGGCCCAGTGGCTTTAGATTCTGTTTTCTGTGAAAGATGAATTGGTCTGGAAAAGTTTGAGTCAGAGTGTTACTAGCGGATATTTGGTCAGACTGAAATCTGAGTCCCTGGGCTTCGTGTTCCCTTATGTTGTTCTGGTAAATTTCTTAAATAAAGAATCAAGGCTGCCACTGTACACACATGAAGGCAAAGACATGTGTGATCTATGAAACCACTTAAAGTAGGATTTTCAATTTAGCCCAAACTAGACAGAAGGATATTTGGCGGGATGGATACACATAGCATTGTCAGCACCTTTATTGACTCGTTCTATCCCCCTCCTTTTCTTCTTTGCTTGCTTCTTTCTTTCTTTTTTGATAAAGAGACTTTTTAACACAAGAAGCGTTTTTTTCTGCTCATTTAGGTTGAAGATGGGTAAAGTAGTTTTTGTTTTCTTGGGCTCTTACTGACACAACACTTCGGTGGTGTTGTCTTTGCCATTTGGTGGTGTCAGGAGTTCTATTTATTTAGTTTTTGGCCAGATGCTTTGAAGTGAAAAATGTGGGTACCTTAATTACAGTTTAAGTCTGGTGGAGAAAGGCCCAGTGTTGGAGAAGTCCCTTGTGACTGGAAAAATTAGTCACACAAGGGACCTAACTAGTGACTTGATAAACACTCAAATCCTAGGTCAGTGAGTGGCACACAACCTGATGATTCCTGTTTATGTGTACTTTTCCTGGTGATATTGTATAAAATCACCTTTTGGCCTATTGTCAAGTATTGTGCTAGATTTTGCATGAGTATAGCCATTTAAGGCCTTTGAAATGTCATTTTGATCCTTTTTTATGTCTGAAAGCTGTTTAGATAAAAATAAAATTAATAATATTAAGTGACTAGAAAGTAATTTAAGTATCAGTTAAGCTGTAGTTGAAGAGTATTCCAAGCCTGTTGGAAGGCCTCAGAGGCTGCTTACTTGATACTGCTGCGAACCCTTTCAAAAGAACTGGGTAAGTGGCAGGTCCAAGTTCCCATAGCGATTGTGTGTCTGGTCCTGGTCCCAGATTGCTGCCCTGCAGGTGATGTTTCTCATCAGACACCTCATCACACCTGCCTTCATCCTTGTTAGTTCACTGTCCTTTGCCTTGAGAGGCTTCTTGGTAGAAGATTGTGGAAGTTTGGATTGCCTGTTAGTTTCCTAAGGCTGCTGTAGATTGCTACACACTTGGCTCCTGGAAATAATACATTTCTTCTTCCTCAGTTCAGGAGACCAGAGTCGAAGACGTCAGCTTCACAAACTAGGGTAGACTCCTCCTTGACTCTTTTGGCATCGGGTGCCTTTCTATGATTGGTGTGCTTTAGCCTCCACATCTGAGTTCACCTGACTCTGTTTCCTTGTGTTTTCGTGCCTTAGGTGCCCCTTCCTTTACCCCCATTCCTCCTTCCTTCCCTCCCTTCCCCCTTTCTCCCCATCTCTCACCCTCTCTTTCAAAAAAGGAACAGTCTTAGCTTGTTCTAAGTTCAGGACCATCTCTTGTCATTATACCTGCAAAGACCTGTTTTCTGAATAAAGTTACAAAGGTAGGGACAGTTACTTAGGACTTGGACAGATATCATTTTGGGGAGATTAATTACCGTATATCTCATTATAACATGGAAATAAAATCTGGGGTGGAGAGGGTGCAGCTCATTGGATCAGGGTTCTGATGCATTTTGAGTTTGATTCCTATCACTTCAAAAACAAACAACTGTTCTCCTTGAGGGATATACGGGAATTTGGAGAACAGTTTCTGAATAAGTCTTAGAGCGAGCAGCATGGTACATGTTTTATTATTGGGAAGCACATTGAGCAGAAAAGGACCCAGCCAGAGGAAGACAGCAAGCCTTGGTGCTTGGTGTGATCCAAGCTCTGGAAATCCTGAGCTGATTCTGGGAAAATGAAGACAACTAAGGAAATAGTTGACCTGGAGAGGCAAAGAGGAAGTTGAAGTCAGGGTGCTCTAGCATGCCAAGGCTCCCGGAGGGCGGGACTCAGTCAGGATGCTGTGCAGTTGGTGGCATTGGAGTGTTAGGGGCAAATGTCCTTTTCCTGGATGCTCATGAGAGAGAGAGAGAGACATTAGAAGATAGCTAGCTTCCTGGTTTAGTGTTTAGGCCTCAAGTGTGTGTGGCCAAGGGTTTTCAGTGAGCTGTCATGTTGCTGCAGAAAAGAAAATTTAATTGATTTGGATTGTGAGGATGACAAGGACAGGCTAGTTTTCTGTCTGATGAGGAATTTGACATTTCTAGAGCTGGACACTGTGACACCTTTCAACCGTGAGAGTGGACAGTCCTTACTTCCAGAGCTGTGTTTATCAAAAGAAGTTGATCAAAAGTCTTTGGCTTGAGCACGCTTGGTCTCAGATTCTTTTGTAGATTTTGTTAAGGAATCAAATTGAATTTATGAATTTACCAGATAAATTGAACAAAAAAATACTTGCATTTAATAGTTTTACAGGAAATAAATTATTTACTACATATTCCTATGTATTATATGAAATATTATTCAATATGTTATTTTGATAGTTCTGAGAACTTTATCGGCTGAAAGCTTTACAGGTTTAGCCATACATGTCCATGTGTACTGTAGTCAGTTATGGTAGGAATTAAGTTAGGAATTGTCACTCAGGAATGAAGTCTAGTTTTCTCTTAGGCAGTTTGATAAGTGAAAACAGTGTATGTGAGTTTGGGTTGTGATTATATAAAATGTTACGTTTGTTTTCTGTCAGTTGGCAACTGTTTAGACACCTCTGGTGTGGTCCAGTATCAGGTACAAAAAAGGAACTCTTGGAGTGTTCTGGAACGTAAACATCGTTGGAGAGAAAGGACAGGATAGTAAGAGTGGGCAACACTCAGGTACAATTAAAGAATTCCCGCAATTATACAGAAGTCCTGCGTTGCTTTCCTATGTTTTAGGGGATTTGCAAGGGGGGATGAATTCCGGGAAGGTACAGAGTCCCTGGGAAGTAGTTCTTGCTTTCCTGGAAGAAGTAAAGGCATCCGGGAAGGGAAAGATTCTATTGGAGGATAGAGATCATTCGAGGCATAAGGGAGTGGGCTGGTTCCCCGCCCCGCCGGACTAGGGATCCTGTGTTGGGCTACTAGTGTAGAGATAGCTCATGGACATTGACTTTGACACATTTGGTATTTCACAGACCTGTCTTGTTAGTGTAACTGGGAAAGAGATGAGAAGGCGGGGTTGGGGTGAGGGGGGACGACGGTCCCAGGCAGAACCCAGGGGATGGTGGAACTGGAAGAGACTGTAAATGAGACTCACTACTCTCCTGGAGGAGCCACTGAGGCCGTTGGAGCAGAGAGAAGACTAATCATGAGATTTCAAGGTGGGAGAAGCCGCCTGGTGGCGAGGTGCCCAGAGATCATGCGCAGACAGACCAAGACTAGTCTTTGACAGCTGAAGGTTTGACAGCCCATCAAGAACCACGTCCATACACCACAAGTGAGAGATGCCAGGCTGTGTGGCTTGAAGGGAGAAGGGCATTGGGAAAGGTATAATCAAATCTGGATGGGGCAGGAGTTCTGGGCGAGGGAAAGCAGATGGTGTTCTTACTGGATTTGGATTCCCCAGGAAACTGGGGAATATGGGAATATATTGAATGGGACTGGAGAGAGCTGCCAGTGGATAAATGGTGGTGGACGGAAAGATAGATGGGGCTGAGCATTTGGAGAACATGTGGCTTTTGTTGGCAGCAGGGACTTGCCCTCCCTGTCAGAGTGAGAGGAAACAAGGTATAACCAGGCATGAAGGGGCAAGTGTGCAGGCGGCTATAAGTGGGAGAGAGGGGCTTCTGTGTTCCCTAAGGACATTGGTGAAGGAAGAATGGTGAGGGAGGAAGGCCCTTCCGGAAAGTCATGGCATGGGGTTACATGGTGGTCAGCGGGGCGGAGTCCTGTCCACTTTGGTCCTGTGATGGGACTCAACTTCAGAAGGAAATAGCCAGTAGGCTTGCTTTTTCCAGTTGCATTCAGCCTGTAGCTACAGCTCCTCGTGGGTAGCAGGTTGCTCCCTAGCCACGCAAGTGTACTTACACAGAGAGAACAGAGTAAGTTTTTCGGAACACCCTCCTCTCCGCCTTTAATTAGCCTGTGGTGATCCCAGGTAGCTACTGGGTAAGGTTGCTTGTCTTTGAATTCAAGATCTTGCCTCTGTAGCCTCATTGCCCTACATTCAGCACAGATTAGGTTTTCTTTCTGTAGGTGTCTTCTTGCAGTTTAAGGTGCTGAGTGTTGGCGATTTTGATCCACTAAAGTACGCTGCTTTTCTACAGAGTCTGTCCCAGCAAAAAGCCCGGGATCAGCAGTAGGGAGTCTTATCTGTTTTTACTCGGTGGATTATTTCCTTTTATCTGTTGTGCCTCTCTCATTGTCCCTTGAACACAGTTTGTACTTAGCTTTCTATAGAACTTGGAATCTGTGCTCTTATAAATTCTCCATCCTTCACAGTCTGGCTCAACTTCTGTGAATTCTTCACTGACTGTCCTCAGGGCATGGTCTAAGGTTATTTTGTATCTCTCTTCTCCACCTTTTTCTCCTTTTTCTCCTCCTCCTGTCCTGTCTCTCTACTCTTAGGGTCTCTTGTGGGCTAACCACATGAGGAACATTGAGATACATCTATCTTATACTCCTTTGTCCCTTTCCACAATACTGGATAGCCATGCACATGGCCTCCAAGGGAAGGGTTCGGAGGAGACCGGTCTGATACAGCAAGTTTTGTTTTGTTTTGTTTTGTTTTTAGTAGTTTCTTTCTTTCTTTTTGGATATTTACTTTATTTACATTTCAAATGTTACAGCAAGTATTCTTTATTGGCAAGCATGTTGTCAGCAAAGATTCAAGAGCAGACAGAGGGTGAAAGAAGGATGTGAATTTAGACTTTCATGATGGTACAGCAGAGAATGACATTTATTTATTTTAGTCTGATTCAGTAATGCATCGCTGTGGGAATGGTGTAGTAGGTGCATCTACAGTTACACTTGACCTGCTTGATCTTCTGTAGCAGCCTAAATTCCTACAAGGAATACTTCGAAGAAACAATCCAGAATGTTGGATAGACAGGCATTTTTGACCCTTGAGTACCTATCTCCTATCTTAAGGTTTTATGATATGATGTCAAGGTTTTGCATAACCCCGCCCCAAATCCTGTTGCTTCTTGCCTGTTTAGAGTCCTTCAGCATCAGGAGTACAGGAGAACAGTTGCAGGGTTTGGCAGAATGCCAGGTCAAGATACAAAGAAACCTTGGAAAGTTTGGAGATGTTTGTTCTATTGCTGTCTCTACTTCTGTCTCCAGGAGTCCTGTAAAGATGGCTTTAAAAAGCGAGCAGGGGAAGTAAATTAATAATAATAAAATAATAAATATAATAATAAAATATATAAGAATAATAAATAATAAAAATAAAATAATAAAAATAACAATAACAACAACACAACAACAACAACAACTTGAAAGTAAACCAGAAAGTGATCTAGAATACAGACCTTCTTTTTACTTATTTGTCCTGTTTTCTTATTGGCCTCTATTCCTGGCAATCCTCCTGCCTCTGCCTTTTCAGTGCAGAGTGCTGAGCTTCAATGACAAGCATTGTAGCACGATGCATGGCAGGTTAGTTTCTTATAGTGACTTTAATTCACCTGCTCCTAGGAATGCTGTTCTGCCTTGACTCTGGAAATCTTATGTTCAGAGACTACAAGGAATACACTATTATATTAACATTTATCTATAAAGGGAAAAAAATTCACATATACAGTACTGTGAGTTTACGTGACATGTTAAATTAGATTTCAAGATTAAAAGGCTGTACATGCAAACTCGGTCTTTAAGATTTTGATTGTTAACCAGCAACTCAGTTTGATTTTAGTATTCTTTGTATGGTTTATCTTGCATGCACGTTCAAATTTAGTTTAATGCAGGAGGCAGTTTAAACAGCAAGCAGTCCTCCCAAGGTTTCCTTTTGACTGACTGACTTTCCATCAGTTTTGCATGTCCAGTTAGGGGATCCCTGCAAGCCAGGGTGGCCTCCACAGGCTCTCCTGGGTCTCCATCACACTTCTTGGCTCTTGGGTGCTGAGCTGAGTGCAGAGCAGACACTGGCTTTGCTCTTGCACATTGTTTAGCAAAGTGTTCCTTGTCCTGTGATTCTTTCTGTTGAGAGCCTGAGGGAATCAAGCAGGTTAGACCCCACCCCATACTCTTCAAGCTGTAGCCTCTTCCCACTTGCCTGCAGACTGCTGGCCTGGGTTTGAACCTGTGCTTCCTCCATACAGCGAAGACTGACAGACTAGACATCACTTTTAATGTTTACTCCTCTCTTACATTTCTTTGTGGTAAATATCTGATTCTGCAACTGCTTGAATCCACATAACCACTAGCTGTTCAGATTTGTGGTAGTTTCAGGTCTTATGTCTGGGTTTGACTGTTTTAATATTTAAGTAATTCGATTTGATTTTTTTTGCCTGTTGGATCAGCTCTATCCCAGTCTTACACTGCCGTTCTGGCGCTCTGCCTCTTCCTTCTAGCTGTACAGTATCTGGCATGCCTCTCTCCTAGAGTAGATATGGCTGTCAATCAGCTCCTCAGGACGAGCTCTAACCCATGCTCTCCCACACTGTCACATTCTGCTGAGACAGAGCAGGGCACAGACATGATTTGTGTGACTTTTGATATGTTTGAGGCAGTAAGGCTTTTTAAAGGGAGGTTTGAAAGACAGGTTTAGGCAGGACCTTGCCAAAGGGGCCCAGTAGTGGATCCTCTGTTCCATTGACCATGGTTGTGTTGTTTTCTCTTTCTGGTCCATCTCCTGGGCACAAAGCCTCTCTGCAGCCCCAAGTGTTGACTTGCAGCACACAGTCGCATTGTTATTTATGGAAGTTTCTCCAAGATTTTCACGCCAGGACAGTGACACGCGAAGATGGTGGTAAAGAAAGGTGGTGAACGATGCTCCAGGCTGTGTCCAGAAGTAGGGTGATGAGGGATGCTCCCAGCCTTTATCTATCCCATTCCTGGGGAAGAAGGGACTGGCTGTCTTCTTTCCTGAAGCCTGACTGAGAGTGTGCTGTTGAAAATTTCATTTGCATCACCCAGGGGCATTAAATATTCCCATACCTGGAGCACAGACCTGTGTTCCCATGCAATTGGTCAGGGATGGGATCCCAGACATTAATGATTTTCATTGATTCCAATGACACCTGGGATTAAAAAAACCCATTGTTGGGGCTGGAGAGATGGCTCAGTGGATAAGAGCACTGACTGCTCTTCCAGAAGTCCTGAGTTCAATTCCCAGCAACCACATGGTGGCTCAACCATCTGTTATGGGATCCGATGTCCTCTTCTGGTGTGTCTGAAGACAGTGACAGTGTACTCACATAGATAAAATAAATAAATCTTAAAAACAAACAAACAAACAAACAAACAAACATTGTAAGGTATCCCAGTTAAGGGTTAATTGTGGCTACCAGCTGTCCTCTGCTACAACAAAGGAAGATGGAAGAAACAAACTGAAGGCATCTGCTTCAGAAAGGGGGGAGGAGCTATTCTAAGTGCAGACAGGAGGGATGAAATTAAGAGCCGTTCCTGGGACAGTTAGCTGAGAGCTGCATGCTGGGTCCTTGTTCCCGGGAGACTAGATGAATAGCGGGGAGACTCAGGTGTGCTGTGTAACACCGGATTTAATGTTAGGTTGGTGGGTGAGGGCAGGACGGTGTTAAAGACATGACATGGAGATAAACGACTGGACTTGAAAGGGCCTGACAACTGCCACCATTTGTCCCCCTGGTATTTGAGGGCCTGCTGTGTGTTTGATTTGGGATGGGCAGCAAAACAAAAAGGGTTCCTCCCTGCTCAAGGTCCCTTCAGTGCTCTTTGTTAGATTTAAAACTCAAGGTCCAGGTTCCACGCATGAACTTTCTCAGAGAGCAGAAGCTGCCAACTCAAGAAGCTGAGTCACCCAAATCTTCCTAAAACTACCACAATATGAACAGCTAGTTGCTGAATGAATTCAAGCAGTTTAAAATGTAGAACTCCCACTGTGAAGAACACCACAAGGGAAGAATGACCATCAAACACCAGTTCTGAGCTTTGGGCTGGCTTCCCAGTATGAAGGCACACACATATGCAAGTGGGCCTGCAGCTTGCAGGCAGGTAGGAGAAGGAAAATGAAGTAGCTGAGGGTGGCAGGAGACAGGGGCTTCTGTGCAGGGCTGAGCTCTGCTCTTGCACTTGTATTTTCATCAGACTCTGAAAGAGAAACCAAAAAGTTAAATGACTAGTCTGATAAAAGAAAGAAAGAAAAAAGATAATTTAGTTCTCAGTATGCTTTAATATAATTTAATGTGTGGAAGGGTCATTTGTGTTTGGCCAAACTTCTGAACATTTAATATTTCTATTTTTTTTTTTGGTTTCCATTGACACGAGGTTTCTATGGAGATAATTCATCTGATCTTTATTTCATCATTGTCTTGCTGTTTGGACTGGACTTGAAGGAGGCAGTTCTGTAGACCGCCTTGTGCTGTTGACTTCACAATTGGCAGGTGTGCTGGAGACATGGCTGGAGATTATAGAGCACAAAGCTCCTCTGCCAGACTGTGAGTCAGCTCAGCTCTCAGGCACATGCCTGTTGCTTTCAGCTGCTTATCAGCTCACTTGTCCTGCAGTCTTGGTTCTGAGTTTAAATAAAACACAAATCTTATATCTGCTGCTCTTTATATTTCTTCCAATATTTTGCCGTCTCAAGTTTAAAAGTAATCTTTGTATATTTGTCATATTTTTTCCAGAATGGTCACCATGGATATGGGGAGCAGGGCACACAGGGCTGTAGAATTATGTATTCTACACAAAGACAGCTACCCTGGCCGTCTGTTAAGAACTTTTATTGATCTCATTTAGGATCTTGCCCAGTGACAGTGCCATCATAGCAAGAGAAAAACCTTTCTATGGCTTGTAAGCCCTGTTCTTGAGAGTGCTGCCCTGCCCACCTGTTGATGTTTGTGCTAGCAGACCACGCTGTTTTCCAAAGGGACTAGGTATTCTCCCTTGGGGTCTGGAGGGAATACTGGACCCCTGGGGGTCATTCCTCTCAGATCTCAGTGCCTCGCTTGCCCCTGGGGCAAGGATGAATGTGACTGGGATGTGTCTCTCCAGTGTGTCTGGCCCCATCCAAACTGTGTCCAGGGCTGCCCTACTCCCTCTGTCAGGAGCATTTGCTGTAGACACAGACAGTTAACACGGACTCCTGTGCTGGCCTGGCATTTCTGTCTAAATCTCCCTGGGATTTAATTGAAGGAAACTCTGAGCAGCCTTTCCGTGGAATGGTAATGAAGGTACTTTAACACCTGGTGTTAATGTTTCCTTTCTTTAGGCCTGCTTGATTCTGAGTCTAATTAAATTGATTCCTTTCCCATCAAGATAAGACTTAAAAAGCCTTCTTGACTGTGCAGTTTCTCCCAAGTTCTTGGGGATCACAGGGCGGTGTCTAAGATGTCCTTCATGTTAGTCTTATCTGTTTTTTAAATGACTTTTTTTTTTTTTTTTATCAAGTATGGAATAGAAAAATGCAGTGATAAGTGTATTAAATGGTGCCTCAGTAAGCACAGATAGGCCTGCCCTGGGAGTAGGAAATAGAGCTTCGAGGCCCTCCCCAGTCCTCCTGTACTCCTTTCTCTGCCAAGCACCTTGAGGGTTGGATGCATCGTGTTCTAGCTCTCATACCCTTGTCTTACATTTGCAGTCTGAAACCATGTGCCACTCTCCTTGTGCATTCCTTAGTGTGACTGATAGGATGGTGCTCCTCAGAGTCTTCAAAATAATAGCCATTATGTTTATGAGCCAATTCATTGTTAATACCCACATATCCCATAATTTATGTTATTATATAAGATGATATATATCTATAACATGCACCTATTATTATTCAGCAACCTCTTGCTAGTGATATGTGTGTGTATGCATGTGAATGCATAACTCTCTCTCTGTCTCTCTCTCTATATATATATTCTAAAACCTTTCAGTCAAGGGTACCATGAGGCTTTACATAGGATGTTTCCTTTTCAACGTTGGTTTCTGGTTTGTCATTCTCCAAGCACAAGAATAAACTTTCCCTTCATGCCTAGGCTGCGAATTCTAATTCTAATATGCTTGCAATGGGAGCCTGGAATCTGCATTGTACCCTGCTTGGAAAGGTTAGCTCATCTTGCCTGGTGCCCACTTCCTGCCTGATGTTTGCTTGTGTGTTTGTGGGGTGACCCAGTTTGGTGCCCACTCTCTGACCAGAATGTATCAGACTGTGGGTTCCCGATGACCACATTGATCTCTGTATGAGCTTCAGGCACAGGAGCATTAAGTATTTCTCTGTACAGGGTGGTCGTATTTCCTTTCTCTGTTTTCTCAAGTTGGACTAGCGAGGCATTTCTTCTAATTCTTAAGTGAGATGGGATGAAGGTGTGGTAGCTAAGGCCTAGAATACTCAAAGAAAACTATTTATGTGTGAGAGTCCAACTTTTCCTCCTATAGCATCTGCTGGCGCAGTGCTTGTCTTAGCCACATGAGTCTGTTCCTTCTTCCAGTTGCTTCCTGCCTTTGGGAAAGCACGCCTTATCCTTGCTCTCAGAGCTTCTCACAGTTCCTGAAGTAACCTCCTCTGTTCAGAGCTCCCCGGGAATCCCCTGTAGCATGTGGGGCATGCCCACTCTGCTCCATGGCTCAGCTCAGTGAGTTCCTGCTCTGATTCCTTCTGTCATTGTCAGCTGCTCTGCAGTTTTTGCTCCCTGCACACACTCTGCTGCTGAGGGTAGAGTTTCTGGCAGCCCCACTGCATTTTTCTTCTTATTTTGTCCTTTAGTTTGATTACTGCATTTGATATCACACTCCCAGATGATTGAATTTCAGCCCCTGAATCTGTCCTTTTATCTCATGCGATTTGGGCTAGAAAGCTCCTAGGAATTATCTAGACCCAGGAAGGACAATGGCCCCTGGGGCAAAAGGGGAGGTGTCAAAACAGTGTGACCCTCTGAAAAATCTAAACTGTTTAGATTATTTTAAATTGCTTCAGCAATCCTAGTTAACTTTTCTATTTAACTACCTAGTTAACAACTTAGTTAATTCTTCTGTCAGGTAGTGGCAGGGGAGGGTGTGGGGGATCTCTAGGTCCAGCACTGGGTGAAAAAGAGTCTCTTCCTTCCTGGCCTGGAGGTGGGATAACAAGGCTGGCCCAGAGGTTTTCATGGTCTTGAACGTCTGTTTCACACTGGTCTGTAAGGCTTGTGTTGTGGAGCTCCATCCTTTAGCCTCACCACCATCATCTTCATTAGAGCAGCTGTGACCATGTCCAAGCAGTCTCTTCACTGTTGGCATTCATTTAGAAAGAAAGGCTGGAGGGAAAGGGTCCTTGCTCTCCCACCTGAGATTCTGACAGCTCCATCCTGCACCTCCCTGCTATTTGTATGCAGTTATAATTGCCCATGGTGGTCTGGAGGTGCTAGAGGGCAGTAGCAAGGGTGGGAAGTTAAGTGAAGTAGGGTGGGTACTCTGTGCATCTTCCATCATACATAGGGTGATGTTTTGGGCTCTGCTCCTGTAAGTAACCCTTCATCTATTGGTTCAACTCATTGGTTCCCCAGACTGGACTTTGTAAGACTAGTACCTTGTGGTTAGTGCCCTATAAGCAGAGGGTAGACCGGTAGATCTTGGTTTACAGTTCCTCAGAGAAAGAGTTCCCGTATGCCTTTTCTTTCTTTCTTTCTTTCTTTCTTTCTTTCTTTCTTTCTTTCTTTCTTTCTTTCTTTCTTTCTTTCTTTCTTTCTTCCTTCCTTCCTTCCTTCCTTCCTTCCTTCCTTCCTTCCTTCCTTTCTTTCTTTCTTTCTTTTTTTGTTTTTTTTTTTTTTTGTTTTTTGAGACAGGGTTTCTCTGTGTAGCCCTGGCTGTCCTGGAACTCACTCTGTAGACCAGGCTGGCCTCGAACTCAGAAATCCCCCTGCCTCTGCCTCCCAAGTGCTGGGATTAAAGGCGCGTGCCACCACTGCCCGGCTCCCGTATGCCTTATCTTTGTGTTCTGTGAGGCAGTTTGTTTTCCAGTGGTTGCTTTAGTTTTTGTTGGGATGTTGCAGGGAAGGACAATAAAATGAAAGATCCTGTTCTCACCTTTTTTTTTTTTTCTCTTTTTCTAAGTGTAGGATTTCAGAAAACATCTTCTTACCTTTGGATGAGTTCATTTTGAGATCTGTAGCTTTTATTGTTGGAGTGACTACAGTTGAGTTTCCTTATCCACAGGTACACTAGGGTTCTTTAGAGAAAGCGCAAGGATGATGGGATGTAGTTGGGATCTCCAGAGAGAGGGTGGTCTGGAGGGAGGGAAATGATGTTACAGGAATTGGCTCATTTGGTGGTAGAGTCTAAGGAGTATCCCAGCATGCAACCTGGGAAAGCAGGAGAGTGTGTGACGTGATTCATCCTGGAGTCAAGGCTCTAGGATCAGAGTGTCAGGCACAAGAGTCAGCAGTATTGGTACAAGTGCAACCTAGATCTGAAAGGATCAGGCACACAGGTGTCCCAGGACCCGAGAAATAGTGTGTCACAGCTACCCAGGCACCCTGAGCCGTCGGAAGGACACAGAATATTCATCTCCTGAAAGGATTGAAAGGTTTTTTCCTTCCCAAACTGGTTTGCTTCTTAGTCTGAACTGCCAGGGCTTGTGGAGCATAATGTGTGTGAAGCGCTCCCTGATTCTAGAACCTCAGCATCCTTAGCTGATTTTCAGGTTCTGGAGATAACTGACATCTTGATACTTGTCAGGTGGTAGCTACTGTGTAAATAACTTCACAAGCACCAAATTCCTGGCTCTGTCAGATTTACAGGGGAGGTAGTATCCATGTTTTTACAGGTGCTCCAGCAGAAGCACAGATTGGTGAATTAGTATTCTCAGGTTACATAGATTGTGAGTTGCAGAGCCTGGCTTGTGGGCCATCTCTGTGACTCCAGGTCTACAATTCTAACTATTGTTATACCACAAAAGCAACCTTTTGGTAGTAGGGTTGAGTGTAAACCTTTGTAAAGTAGTTGACACAGGAGACTGGTACACACTGAACAGCTTCCTTAGAGGTGGCTGGCTGATGGGGAAACAGGAGCTGAGAGATTGCACTCGGCACTCAGGCTTCCAGGGCCAGTTGTTGAAGGGAAGACTTTATTATCCCGTTTGCTCTCATTGCAGTGGTTGTGGGAGTGGTGGAGACAGTCCTACTTAGGTTTGTGACGTAATGTTGGCGATTAATTAGGTCTGCCTTGCTCATCTTCATTCTTGAGATTGACTGTTTCATCCTAGAATCACAAATGACCTTACCTCAGACACAGCTGCCTGGCACACTTGGGAGGACTAAGATCATCATGGTGTGGGAGGGCGGGGTAGCTACCTTACGTCTTCATCAGAAGATGAAACCAGTGTTTGCCACTCTTCCTAACGTTTAGGGAAGGTTCAAGTTCCCTGTGGTTCTGTGCTCCAAGATCCTGGTTTAATAATGACATGAGAAAGGAGGAAGCAGAGGAAATAACAGAAGACTGAATGGTTTCCGGGAATTCACACTGGCTTTGCCAAGTGAAACCAAATTGAAGCTCATCACAGGTACTCTGGCCTTCACTTCCCTGACAGGGAAGTGGAGTTTTGAGCTGAGTTGTCCTTAAGGGCTCTTTAAATGCCTGAATTCTGTGAATTTACATAGCTCACAAAACCAAATCCAACCTGACAAGATCACTGAGGTGTTTTTTAAAAGGCACAGACGTTAATGAAGCCCCAGTAGTTTTATTAGAGGGATTCATTGCATCATTATATGGCACTCACACAGTAAGTACAGGGGCTGTCTTCTTGGCAGAGCAGCCAGGGAGGGCTGGAGAGGGTGGGGGCTGCTAGGATTAGCATCTGGCCAGCCTGGTTCCTTTCCTGTCTTCACTGCTCTTAGCTGCTCTAATTGCCCCTCACTTGCCAGTTGAGACCTGCCCTCCTTCCCTGGGGCTAACCCCAACATTGGGACCTTGAGCTCTCCTTGTGTGAGCTTCTCTCTTGTCTCAGTTCCTGTCTTTAAGACTTGAGCACTTGAGAAGCCCATTAAGCATGTGAACCCTGGTATATCCCTCTTTCTTCCTTCACCACAGGAATACAGATTTTTAAGTTCCCAGCTCAGTGAGTAGCCCAGGCTGTTTGTCTGAATTTCTGAGCTCTGGGTGAATGTTTGGACATCCATTATATAGGAATCACAGGCATATTTGTTAAATAGTAAAAATTTCCTCAGTGGAACACACACATACACACACACACACACACACACATACACACACACAGTATGCTCTACTATACCTCTCACATTTGCCTTGCAAGTATTTTACCAATTGAGCTATCTCTCAAAACCATTAAAAGATGGTTTTCCTTCCTTCCTTCCTTCCTTCCTTCCTTCCTTCCTTCCTTCCTTCCTTCCTTCCTTCCTTCCTTCCCTCCCTCCCTCCCTCCCTCCCTCCCTCCCTCCCTCCCTCCCTCCCTCCCTCCTTCTTCTTTGGTAATTTTTTAATACCACTGTAATTATTTAAGTTCTAGATAGAGTAGAGAGCTCTACAGTGTCCACATGTTGATTCCAGGCTAGGTAGTTCAGTTGATGGAGTGCTTGCCCAGCATGCAGCACTTCCTGAGTGCAGTCTCCAGTGGTACATGTATTAGATACATGCACAGTGGCGTGCCTATAATCTCAGCATTTGGGAAATAGAGAAAGGAGGTCAGAAATTCAAGGTCATCCTCAGCTTCATAGTATTGAGCTCTCTACCAGCCTGGGATGCATGAAACCTTATCTCAAAAAACAAGACAAGAAGCTGGAAAGATGGCTCAGAGGTTGACAGCATTGACTGCTCTTCCAGAGGTCTTGAGTTCAATTCACAGCAACCATATGGTGGCTCAACCATCTGTAATGGGATCTGATGCCCTTTTCTGACGTGTAGGCAGAACACTGTGTACATAATAAATAAATCCTTAAAAAACCAAAAAAAAAAAAAAAAAAAAAAAAAATCAAGGAAGACCGAACCCTAAACACAGAAAAAACACCCCCCCCAAGGGAAAAAAACAAATGAACGAACTCCAAGTTGAATCCGTCATCTTTTCTCATATATTCTCTGTCATCCTGACAGAGAATGGCTCCCATCAGCAACCACAGATCTTTGGGGACAGTATTGGAGGAAACTATATGAGAACGAAAAGACCGAGCAGCCATCAGAAATAAGGCCAATCAGAACATAATTTTGCGGAATGTACCAGGTCCTGTGGTATGTGTGGGAGTGTTGGAGTTACCTTCATACCTCCCTAATAAGGGTCGTTACTATGATGAACCCTACTTCATGTTTTGGGAAGTCCGGCAGAGAAAGCAGCCCATTAAGGTTCTGAGGTCACTGGACCGCTAAGAGATGGAACCAGGTTTGAGCTCAGGCAGTTGGCATCCAGAGCCTGTCTTAATGCAAGGGTAGATTGACAGTCAGCATTGTAAGCTGAGATTCTGAGGTGACCCTTCAGCTCTCAGAGACCAGCTCGAGTCTGGCAAGCAATGATCCATGTACCTACATTGATGAGCCCATAATAACTTTAATTCTATTTTAATGCTGGTTAGCAGTTTTTGGTCTTATCATCCCTAAATCAATCATATTTTTAGTACTTGGAAAATGCCTATAGTCTCTTTCATTTTATCATCCCTATTAATTTCTTAGCTCATCTATATTTATCAAAGAAGCTTCTCCCTGATCTGTCAGCTGATTTCCTAAAGTTACTTCTTTAAAATGTATTTTTATCATTTTTAGTTACATATATAGGTGTGCGTTTGGAATGTGGGTTGTGTCTATAGTGGTGTTGTATCCCCTGGAGCTAGGCTCAGGCTGCTGTCAGCTGAGTGATGTGGGTGCTGGCAACTGTGCTCTCCGCTCTGTGAGAACCACAGGCATCTGCACTCAAGTCCTGGCTGCTGAGCCGTCTTTCCCTCCTTGACGTTACTTTATCCAGGACAAACAAGGTGAATATTTATTACTTTCTTACCCAATAAGAATTGGCTCCATTTACAGATTTTAATCTTTTACTCATATAATTGTCTTACAAGTTAATAATTAAAAATAATCTTTTAAATTGAAAATGAAATTATTATTTGCTTAGAAATTAGTATTTTGACTATGTGACACCCCCCCCACCCATGTGTGCAGATTGTGTCATGGCAGATATATGGAGGTCAGACAGCAGCCTTGGGTTATGGTCTTTGTGTTTCTTGTTTGAGAGAGAATTTCTCTGTTGTTTACCTCTGCATATGCCAAGCTAGCTGGACCACGAGCTTCCAGGGATTCTCTTGTCTCTTTCTTCGATTGTGCTATATGACTGCTGGGATTACAAATGGATACCTCCTTGCCTGACTTTATGCCAGGCTGAGTGATTTGTGCTTTACCTACTGAGTCCCTCCCTAGACCTGTCTTTAGTCTTCTAACAAAACAAGTCAAATAATGTGGAGCCCTGCTTAGAGTTGGTGGTAGTTTGTGGTAGTTCGGTTTCGTACGTTATGTGTAAGTACTGTGCTTTGCCACAGAATGGAGCATGAGCCCTTTGGCGAGTTCCCAGACTTCAGCACAGACTAAAATCCTGGGGGAGGCTAGGCCAACAGATTGCAAGTCTTTGCTTTTAAGTCCTGATGCTTCATCACACTGCCCAAGTAGCTCAAGGTACAAAAGGATTTGGGCCCTCTTATTTTTGATAGAGGCAGTCTGCATGAACTGGATGTAGTATTTGGGACTGTCAAAGCATCACCACAGAGGTCTCCCATAGTGTCTGTGATGATGATTGCTTTTGAGACAGGGCTCTGCTCTGAAGAGCAGGTCAGCCTGGAACCTACTGTGTACCTCAGACTGGCCTCACGATCTTACCTTCTCAGCCATGAGTTGTCACTCCTTGTTTATTTATTTGTTGTTCATCAAACAGTAGGGCTAGGCTGTGTTATGTTGCTAGTGACATAGTCAAAATATAGGTGTGGTCTTAGAAACTGGTTTAGAGAAAGATCTGTAAAAGATCTTTCTGAGATACTTAGGAATTTGATTGTGACCTGGATATGAAAATAGACTGAACTGGAAAGGTTGAGTCGGTAGCTGAAGAAGCTGGCATCCCTGGTGTTCGTGATAGGATCTGTGTTTACACATTCTATATTTGTCTGCATATATGGTTGACCGTGTCAGGAGTCCAAGCTCTGAACGTGTGAGCATAGATGTCTGTACATAAGAATTGTAGTTCACTTTCTTGTTCTTGTTCACCTTTGTTTTTTAATTTCCTAAGTACTTGGTCATTGCTATTGTAATAAAAATTACTTAAAAGCAAGCTACCTTTTTTCTGAGAATTGTCATTTATCAGTCATGATGGTCTCTTCACCTTAGCTAGACCTTATTATCTGCTTCTTACATTATTTTTCTCAAGAGATTTTTTTTCACCAGCCAACACACTACATATTTTCCCGTTTTGTTGTGTACTGCTGCCCACTAGTATATGAAATTGTGAAGACTGGAGTTCTGTTTTCGTCTGTTCCCCCGCATCTCTAGTGCTCTCAAGCATGCAGTCCACACTCAATAAATCTTCATCACCAAGCACCTGATGAGTAAAAATCGATGTGCGTGCGTGTTGACTTCTCTGAGGGAACTGCGGGTGTCAGTCAAGTTTAAAACTATTGTATTAAATTGTATTTTAAAACCAAACCAAAATCCATTAGCTTAAGTAAGTTTACTTCTATAAAGTTACTTGTGTAGGAAAGTTTCTAGAACTGGATGGTGACCACCAAGGGCTGGAAATGGTTTAGTATACGCCCCTCTGGCATGTGTATAGGTTCTCTTCATAAGCAGTGGTGAGGAAGTGACCACGGACAGCCCGTGGACTTGTTGTGGAGTTTGTCTCATGTGTTCGGCCCCTTTGCTGTGATTGGCCAGACACTCAGTTGCTTGGTCAGTGGTATACTTTTAAGTGAGTTATTTTTCAGATCAAGGTAGGTTCAGTATGTACAAGGCTGTTGGGGCCTAACTTTAACACCGTAGTAGAGAAATGATCTACTTTAACTTCTTTCCTAAAAGCTCCAACTGTCCTTAGGGGTACATGGCTGCCTCTGATTCTGTGGCTTAAGATCTGCTTGTATCCATTATTCATTCTCTTTAATTCATTCATCCCCCACCTTCTCCCTCTCCCCCGCCTTCCCCCCCTCCCCCACCTTCTCCCCCTCCCTTTCCTCCCCCTCCCTTCCTCTTAATAGGGCTAGGCTCAAGAAAACAGAGAGGATAAAGGGCTGGATGCACATCCTGTATTCTTTCTCACATGCCATTTCACAGGAAGCTAATTTTTTGTTCCTGTTTTTATCCCTATGCACCACTGCCTTTTCCTGGGTACTATAATGCTGTGCTGTGCATTTGCCTTGGAGGGAATTTGTGTTTTGGCTACTTTTATTTCCTTGAAGCTCTCCATTCTCAAGAGCAAGGGCAAACACTCCTGTTCTGCCTGGTTTTGTACAGCCTGGGAGTGAAGAATGGGTTTTTACGCTTGAAGTGGATTTGATGATTAGAACCTCGGTTAGTGAAATTTTATCTCCTCCCAAAAAAGGACTGCATTCTTCTTTTCATTCAGTAGTATGTTAAAGAGAAAGTGATTAGGACCTGTGTTAAAATGAAAGCAACAGCTTTATTCATGATCATTTTGGTGGATGTTAGTTGGGCCAGAGACACTGGGCTCACCTCCAAATATAATACTAGCAAATGGGGGTGGAGTGCCAAGGAGGTTGGGGTAGAGGGTCATTGGATTGGAACTTACTAAGTGGAGCCATCAAGGTGGACAGACTGCTGCAAAACTGGCCTAATAAGGTTCTTGCTGAAGGCAGCCAGGTGACCAACTGTGTGCAGGGATGTCAGGGAGATCAGATATCAAGAGAAGGTTTTCTTTTGTTTTGGTTTTTTTCCCCCTAATTTAACAAGATCCTTGTTAAACTAGACTCCATGCTACAGATGCAGGAGCCAGAGGTTAAAGAGGAGGATCCTGAGTCACCTGACTAAAATTTGGTCAAGGAGAACATTTGCGAGGGAGTTTTAGAAAGAAATCGTGCACTCTTGTTATATTTTGAGCTTTGTCATTCAAAACTTGTGAAATTAAAATATACTGTAAAAACGTGTTCTCCATCTTGTTACTGAACCCACTGGCTACCTTGGATCTTGCATAGCTTTGCTTGTTAAGCTTTAGAGGCCTGGCACTTCCGACAGGTTATTGCTCTAGGGTTTCAGGACTGCTCTTGTGGGTCTGCACAGCACTACTGTGAGCAGGAAGTGTAAGGTTAAGTGGCTCTTGTGCAGAATGCTTGAGAACTTGGGCTTTAGGAAAGCACACTTGCCTTCCTTAGCCCTGTAAGATCCCTATTTCCTGAACACTTGCAGCTATCCCCTGTGAGTATAGTTGCCTCTTCCCTTCGCTCTTCCTGTGGACCCAGAATCTTCTTTGCCCTTGATGTCCAGGCCTTCTCTGGCCAGTTCTACCTGGTAGAGGACCCCTGCCAGGACTTCTGACCTGCATAGCTATGAACTGTTTTGTGGAAACTTTGGCAAAATGACAAGGGTTTTTACCACTTGTCTCTCCTTAACTTCCCACCCACTGAGTCGGGGAGGGGTATATATACGGCTTGCGGTATATATAGTTCAGAAATGTGTTCTCCTAATTAACTCACTTTCAGCCACCCTGAAAATCTGTATTCTCTTTGGAGTACTTATACATCCTTCTCATAGAACGGCATACCTGAACCGCGTGTATAGTAGTCCTTGAGGTCTGCTTCTGTATCTGTTGTGTCTCTCCCGGAGCAGAGCAGCCACTCTAATGTATTCTGAGTTAATGAGTAATTGATAACATCATCAAAAATTTCAGCTGAAAAATCAAATCTCTGAATCCTCAAGAACCTCAGTGTAGTCCCAACAGAAAGCTCTCTGTTTGATTAAAATGCCAAATAAACTCACCTTTTATTATATTCATAAATATTAAGTGTCCAACATTCTCTGTGATGTACCGACACCTTGAAGAATGGGCTTTCTTTTCTCAAGGAGCTAATGTGTTTGTAAGACATGATGGAATGTTGTTTAATAAACAGTTTTTCATTTTTAGACATTGTTGAAAGATATCTCATATAGTGTTAAAGACCTCTCAGATTTTCTTAATCAACTGAATGCTGCTTAACTTTATGTAAACTCCCTGTGTTTAATGTTAACGCTGAAAAATAGGTTATTTACTTTTTATTTATGAAACTGCTAAGTAAAGCATTGAAAGCAAATGAGGGAAAAAAACCCAGGCCTTTCTTTATGTATTATTTCAAGTGTCGGATCTTTGAGAAAACTGCCTGGGAACTTGGAAGGTTATTTAATAAGCCATTTGGAGAGTCAAGGTTTACTGTGTACCCGGGCAATATTTGTTGTCTTTGTATGGTTATTAACAGCACCTTTTAATCTTAAGACTCTAATCATATGTTGCATGTGGATGTTTTTGCCTTGCTGTCTCATTTTATATAATCGTGCACTTTGTGGGAGTTGAAGTTGGGCGTTGTGTACAGCTTTGAGAACATAGTTAAGTTCTGCCAGCAGAATTCTGTAGAAAAGATTTCTTGGATGAATAAATCTGAGATGTCCGACAAAGAAATTCAGGCATCTTCTGTTCAGGATGATAGGGATTCCTGAGTGTGCTTGCTGAGAGGCTGCTGCTTCGTATTGTTCTAGTTCTGGGTATCTTGTCAGTGGTAGTGTTCATACTCCTTTGGGTCTGTGTGTGTATCCCATCATCCTTAGTTGTTACATGGTAGCACCCATTCTGTTGCCTGCACAAGATTACCCTAAAACTGGGAAAGATGCACAGGGACCTCAATAGTGTGGCAGCTGGCGAAGACTAGTTTAGCTGAGCAGGTGCTCTAGGTCTTGTGGAAGGCAGTATGGTAGCCTTGTCAGGTACACGGTCACCAGTGGGTGGTGCTGAATGGAAACTCTTCCTGCCTCGCTAGCTGTTGTCTGGCTGTTGTGATTTGCTTGGAACTTATTAAGTAGTGCTAAAGGCCTACTTTAAGTACCTTCCCACACGTTGGCTTCTTTGTTCACTAAAAACTTTCATTTTCTAAGTACCAAGAATAATTTATAGATGAGCTGTTGAGTAACAGAGGTTAAGAGGAACCTGTGCGAAATGATGAAGCCAGATCTTGGTACTAATGTTTAAGCACAGGTAGTTTGTGTGTCGTGGTGTGACCTGCTCAGTAACTACTGGGGCAAAGACAAGGACTGGAATAGTGACCCCAAACAACATATTTGTTTGCCCAGTCGGTCATATAACCCACTTTGGTGATGGAGTGGTCCCCAGTAACATGGCCAGGGCAGAGAGCGAACGAATGTTTATGCCCAGAGACATCCAATTATTTCATATGGGGTCTGGACCTTAGCTTTGGTCCATAGGGCACTCTTGTGATTAAAGTAAAAATTCTGTGAAGGATAAGATTTTTGAACATTTCTTGTCTTCCCCCATCTTTCTCTCTCACTTCTGTCCTGTTCAAGATCATGTTGAAAATTGTAGCAGAAACCCAAACAGGGCTGAAAAATGAGAGAGCCGCTCCCTGGCCCCAAAGCACTGGGGACTCAGGAGTAAATACAGCAGGTGGATGAGATTGATGGGGAGACCCCACAGCACAGGAACGTGCAACCCAGGAGAGGAAGTGTCAACTCGCTAGAAAAATGATGTTCTGAACAGCACTCTGGAAGAGTCCCAAGAACCAAAAATGTGGGGAGTGACAGCAGAAGTGGGTGTGAGAGTGCCCAGCCAGCAACTGATGACCTTGAGACAGATGCTCTGTTTAGCTGGGCCCAGAGGAGGAGCTGCTGATCTGAGGTGGCCTCAGCTGCAAAACCACTTTGCATGGTTTCTGATGAATTCGTGACCTGCGGGAGCCACACAGAGTGGGAGATGGTAGCAGGAAGTTATTGAGCCCCTGCAACTTTTGTAACTCCACTTTCTAAGGTTACAAGACTTCCCAAGCTTGGCATAAAGGGGCTGTGTTGTATCTGTCTATCCTTATTTTCATATATGCTAATGAAATCCTCTGCCGCTCCTCAGTATTGATCAATCCAGTGAACAACCAGAAAGGGTCATTAGATGTTTGAGAAATCAACACTGAGCTGGCAAGGAGCCAGTGTTTTGGAAGCATTGGTGAAATGTTAACGCAGGAGAATTCTAGTTTGTATTTCAGATCCAAAAGAATAGCAACAGATCCACAGGGCAGGAGTGGTTCATGGGAAAGGGTGAGAGGGCTTTCTGCCGAGTCAGCTGTGGGACTGAGATGGGAAGGAGCCTGTCCCGGGGTCAGTGATCGGGCTGAAGGGTACAAGGGAAGTGACGCAGGAGATAGAAAATTAGTGGTCTGGAAAATTGAGCAGAGGATTTATTTGCAAATTCAAAGCAGAAGGATTAAGATGGAAGTTGGGAAGCAGTGTTAAGGACTGTGGAGGACGACCTAAGAGATGAATATTAGCGAAGGTGGAGACAGAGTCTCAGATGCGATTGGGGCTGCAGGGATGATTTATTTCTCTCAAGAGCTGGCTTCTCTAAACATGGAGGTTTCTTTCCCCACACTGCAAGGAGCCATGTCTTTAGAATCTGCCAATCCCCATTCCTCTCAACCAGAGTTCCAAGTCACTGAACCATTCTGGGTCTGCGTGGGATCATTTTAACACGGTGCCTTTCCAGCTACGCTTTGAAAATCACTTAGGTGAAGTTAAGGAACAGACGACGGTAGAAACTACTCAACATTGTAACCCAGCATACCTGCCTTTGTCTTACTCACACTGTTTTCCCAGGCTTTCCTGTTTTTGTATGTGTCTGTGTCTGATACTTTATTGTGGCAAATGCTGTGTGTGGTGCACATGTCATTAATTGTGAGGATTTTAAAATAATTTGCTTTGCTTTTTGAGTGTGCTTATGTATATGCAGTGGTGTATAATTATGTACCAGCTGTCAGAAGAAAACCAATTTTTCTCTACTGTGTGTGTGTGTGTGTGTGTGTGTATGCGTATGAATTTGTCAGACTTGGCAGTAGGGTATTTTAATAAAAACAATCTTTTAAAAGAATATCTTCCATCATGAAAATATAACTTGGATGGCTCTGAACCATTTTTAAAACTTGTTTAGCTTCCTAATTTTCTTCTTCTCATTTCTCCCTAACCCTCAATTGAATAGCATTTTCCGAAGCTTCATGATTTCTTTTATAGGTAGATTAGATGAGAATTTAAGAGAGATGTGGCTTCAGCGTTTTCTGTGGCACGGGAATGCAGTCACCCAGCCTCTGACAGTGGCATTGCTTGTCCTCGCTCACACTGACTGACTGTCTTCTGTTATACAACCTTTAATTTCAGTGTTGCGTTGTAGTGAAACCTTGGTGTATAAACACTAAGCCACAGTTAAAGATCCAGACTTAAAATTCAACCACAGATTGTATGTAAGCCAACAACAACAGTTACTGATAAACCTGTGGTTTCTTCCTTCCCTAGCAGCTGGAGATTTCTTTCCACATTGGTTTTGAGATGGTCCTAACATTAGAAAGGCAATAATGTGAACATATTTCTTAGGATTTTGGAATAGTAGAAGAAAGACAACTAAACATTATCTGGTAGATTTTCAGAAAAATCCCTGGAGCCTCAGAGAGGAAGGAGCGAGTGGTGTAGATTTATACTTCTCTGTACCACTAGAGGCCAGTAAATTACCTACTCTGCATCTCTCGGTCCTCAGGGAAGGATCCTTGAACAGAGAAACTTAAACCCAGCCATATTTTTATTTCATTCATTTATTGAACAGATGTTGTGAGCACCTTGTCATTTGGGGCCTCTGGGGACCAAGTCAGGATGGAGGTTGATGTACAAGGATAGTTTACGGGGAAAATGACTGAAGAAAATGAAGGGAAGGAGGCGGCAGGAAGGTCCCGGTTGAGTGTCTCAGAACACTGAGGCTACACAGGCGTGGGCTAGGAGAGGCCTTTGTCTTCCCTGCAGCTATGAGCTCCTCTGGCCTGGCCTAGCAGGAAGTGACAGTGTGAACACTGCCCAGGGGGCAGCCTGTGGTGGTCAGACAGCTGGAATCTATACTGTGCTTCCCAGCCCACTGACTGGGCACTGCTTGTAGAGTGAGCGCCTTCAGAGAACCGCAACTGGGGCCTTTCAGCCCACTGCTGTCCTACTGTATGGCCTTGGGAAAAGACACCTGAGCATCCCCTCAGTGGTTGTGGATGACACACTGTTTACTGGTATGGTTAGATCTGAACTCTGCTAGTAAATGTGATTCTCACTGTCTAAGTAGTCATGAAGATTTTTTATTACTATTTTGGAGGACGTGGTATGACCCTTGCCCTGAGGTTCTTGGAAAGGGTGAGGAAATCCACTTAAGGGGGAGAGGCATGAACTTCCCAGAAGTTCTCCAGCATGGTTATCTTTCTGTCTCTGAGATTTATCAGCAATACTCAAACAAGAAAGGATATGTGCCCTTTATGTATCTTACATGTTTTTAGTTGTATGTTAAGTGAGTAGAGTAATGGCAGAACATTTTGAAACATATAAGCTAAGCATACCATCTGGAAGGATTTTCTGCAAAAGTGAATGAATGGATTCATCTAATCAGGGGGAGAACCATTCGTGAGCAACGCGTTCAGTGACATGTGATAGTCTTTGGGCTACAACATCGAGATCTGTTCAGCATATGATTTTATTAGCTGGAAAACAAAAATCAAACAACCACAAGAACAAAAAAGCCAAAGCACGACATTCATTTAAAGGCGTTCCATTCCTGACTTTAGCTGAGGGCAGGTGGCCATAAAGGGTTAGGGTGTATGCCAAGAGAGGCTAATGATTCATCTGGCTCTAAACCTGGCCTGTGTTTCTTTCTTTACTCTGTAGAGAAGGTGTAGGAACGGCATACATTATTCTACACAGTAAACCTAATGTGTATCAATTTGTACAGTAGCTTATATACAAGAGCAAACTAGACCTGTCAACACATGGAAACTTACTATGTGACTGTATATATGCGTTAGATCCCCTTCCCCCCTTTTCTGAGACTAGGTCTCATGTAACCCCTGTTGTCTTCAGACATGTTATGTAGCTTCAGGTGACCTTGCATTTGTGCTCCTCTTGCCTGTGCCTCCTCAGTGCTTGGATTACAGTCATGCACTACTGTATCTAGTTTATGCGCTATCAGATTTTGAAGCTAAGCTTTGTGGCTGATAGGCAAGCACTCTGTCAAGCAAGCTACATCCTAGATCCTGTGCTTTGATCCATGTGACTATTTAAGGAGTTCTAGCTTCTTGAAACTGCAGTACTTGATCATCTTAATATGCATTTGGTAGACAGGAAGAAAGCATTATGGAACCCATAGTATATTTGTAATTAGCTTTTACTAGTTGTATGATGATAATTTTGCTGTATTCATGTAATTATGGGACATGTAGCATGTAATATATTTTACCTAAGTGCATGTATCTGTTGGATGGTTTTTCAAAGATACAATTGAAGTGTTTCCATTGGTATGTTTTCTTGCCAGAGGGGATGTGCTTACTCATGGTAGAAATGTGAGTGGTTGTTTGTCCCAGAACATTGTATTTGCCCACTGTGGTAAGTGCCCTACAGTGTCTTGATGAAGCCTATCTTCTCTTCTGATTGGGGATGCACAGTCATCTAAAAGGCATGATCCTTTGTTTCTCTTCTTATTTATTTTTAAGGAGACATGGATCTCACTATGTCCTTGAGCTCCTGGCCTCAAATGATCAAGCATCCTGTCTCAGCTGCCCTTGTTACTGAGGCTATACAGGCCCTTGTATATTATGTTCAGTTTTGTTTATATGTGCATTGAGTTATCACTTCAGTCTTTGCTAGTTTTTCTGTCGCAGTCTAATTTCATCTTCCTGTGGCCCTCTCTGCATTTTCTCATTTGTCCACCCTTTCCCTGGTCCTAAGTGAGAGTCTCCTTCCTAGGTACTGGGTAGACATCTTCCATCCCATCCCACCTGTTCTAGTTTCACACACATCTAGCACTGTGTGGAACACTTTAGCAAAAATAAACTTAGAGGCCAAAGGGGCACACTGCAGTGTACCCTTCCAGGTCACAGTCCAACATCTCAGGGACGGCAAAGCAGGAACATCAAACAGCTAGCCTTAGTACATCCATAGTCAAGGGCAGAGAAAAGTGTGTTCATGCTTGCTTGTGTTCAGTGTGTGGTCTCACCCAGGTCAGGATGCACAGCTTAAGGAATGGTATAGCTCACAGTGGCCTGGGTCTTCCCAAATCAGTTAACGTAAGACAACCCCCCTTCCGCCAGACACCCCAAAGATCAGCCTAATGCAGAAGATCACTGTGGTGGTGTGAAAGAAAATGCCAGCCCCCCACCCGATAGACTCATAGGAAGTGGCACTCAGGAGGTGTGGCCTTGATGGAGTAGGTGTGGTGTTGTTGGAGGAAGTATGTTAGTTCACTTCCTGCTGTCTGCTTATCCAGATGTAGAACTCTAAGCTTCTCCAGCTCCATCTCTGTCTGCATGCTGCCATGCTTCCTGCCATTGCATTAAGAACTAAGCCTTTCACTGACAGCCAACAAGGCCCTCCTCTGCCACATATGAGGCTACACCATGGGTCCCTCCATGTGTATTCTTTGGTTGGTGGTCCAGTCTCCGAGAGCTCCGGGGGGGTCTGACCAGTTGACGCTGTTGCTCCCTCCATGGAGCTGCAAACCCCCTCAGCTCCTTCAGTCCCTTCTCCAACTCCATCTGGGACCCCATGCTCAGTCCAACGGTTGGCTGTGAATTGTATCTTGGGTATTCTGAACTTTTGGGCTAAAATCCACTTATCAGTGAGTACATACCGAGTTAGTTCTTTTGTGACTGAGTTACCTCACTCAGGATGATATTTTCAAGTTCCATCCATTTGCCTGCGAATTTCATGAAGTCATTGTTTTTAATAGCTGAGTAGTATTCCTTTGTGTAAATGTACCACATTTTCTGTATCCATTCCTCTGTTAAGGGACATCCGGGTTGTTTCCAGCTTCTGGCTATTATAAATATGGCTGCTATGAACATAGTGGAGCATGTATCCTTATTACATGTTGGAGCATCTTCTGGAGTGGTATAGCTGGGTCCTCAGGCAGTAGTATGTCCAGTTTTCTGAGGGTCCGCCAAACTAATTTCCAGAGTGGTAGATGCTCCAGTGTAGGTGAATGCCAGGGAGAGAAGACAGGAGTGGGTGGTTGGATGGGGGAGTACCCTCATAGAGGCAGGGGGAGGGGGAGGGGATAGGGGGTTTCCAAATCAGAGTCCTGGAAAGGGGAAAACATTTGAAATGTAAATAAAGTATCAAAAAATAAAAAATAAAAGATACTTACTTAAAGAAAAAAAGTACTAAACCTTTGAAACTGAAAGCCAGCTCCAATGAAATGTTTTCCTTTATAAGAGTTGCCGTGGTCACGATGGTCATGGTGTCTCTTCACAGCAGTAGAAACCCTAGCTAGGGCAGCCCTCCACTGAGGCTGCTCAGGTGATCATAGGTCAAGTTGACAATTAAAACTAAGCAGCACAACTGCCACTCACTCGGTCAGCTTCCCTAACCCATGGGATTGCTTTCCTAGATTTTGTCTCCAGCAGTCAACATCCCAAATTACATTCTTGAGGTTGAGCTGAGTAGTTAGTGCTCTTAAAGTATATTTCCAAGTTCCTTTCAAAAAGGAAGTCTTTTAGTGACTCCTGACATCCAGAGAGTGGTTGCTATTGACAGTTCTCAGGGTTCTGATGCATTTTGGGTCTAATAGCAGCAAGCAGCTGAGGACATCTAATCCATATTGTTCCATTTGCTTGTGATTTTAAAAATCTGTCTGTGTTTAAGTCTTGTTCTTTTTTCAGCCTTGTGGAGATGGCACAGCACACTGACCTGGTCCTGTGTGAAATGATAGTGGGTGTCAGACTCTTCCCTATAGTTTCTGAATGGAAGAGCTGGGAGCCTGCATAGCATTCTGCTCGTTGTCTGTAGATCGTGTCTTGTTCGCATCATTAGTATAGAACAGAAATGGGTCTGTATAAGCTCTATAACTCTGGCTGGGTTTGAAATTTCAAAGGTGTCAGCAAAAATATTGATTATGAATGGGTTTTAGGTTCATTGTGATATATGATATTAGGCACCTGCTGGTTCCACAGCCCCCCATTTCAAAATTGAGTATAAAAGCTGTCTGCAGTGTAGATTTATTCCTTCCGATCCTGTTTTCCTGCACAAAACCCTTAAACACATCCAGTAATGTGTAGACGGAATATATTAACTTGCGGTTGTAAACTGTATTTTAAGGTTACAGTTATAACTTTTTAAGTGTGATGAAATGTCTTCCTTTTTACTTTCCTCAATAAAACCTATCATTTATTGCAGTAAAGCCTTTATGACTGAGGAAATGACAGTCCCATTGCTGAAGCTCTACCAAATCACAGGCAGAGCCGTTCAGTCAGTGCCCACCAGTCCGCTGAGTTTCTTCCATGTCTGGCTTTCATTCTTCACTCAGAAATGGCATCTTAAGTCACTGAGTTGGGTAGAGTGTATATTTTCTCACAGATTTTTGGGTTTATGCTTACATATTCTTAGACATTATCAAACATGGCAGTTTTGCCTATTAGAACATGAATCAGTATAGAAAATTAAGAGAATCCAGGAGGGATCTTGGTAATCATTCTGATGTAATATCCTCCGTTTTAGTCTTAAGGATGCTGAAGGCCACTTAAAAAGTGAAGTGATTGACACAGTCACTTTGTAGAGTCTCTGTTAATACCTGGGCTCCAAATATGACTATTCCCTCTACTTCCTAAGGTGACAACATCAGTTTGTTTATGAGCATTGTTTGATCAAAAACAAACAAAATAAGTAAATAAATAAGTAAATAAGTAAATGTGCTCTGGAATCTCAGATCACTGTGAACTCCTTTTAGCTTTGACATCTGGGAATATACATATATTCAAAATTAACTCAAAGCAAAAATTCCTAAGATTCGTATGTTTACTACCGGGGGCAGAGAAGTGAATGTCAGCCCCATCACCATGGTAACATTGCAAGCCTTCTGGGTCTCCTGTTTCTGTTGTTTATTTGTTGCTACATATAGATTCTTTTCTGTCCGTGGTATTAATTTTGTTGCTTGCTCTTACATTGATGTGATCATGCGCTTTCTCCCAGGTAGCAGCTTTGCTGGCTGTGTAAGCCTGCCTTGGATTGTATTTGTACTCTGACCTTGGCCTTTCATATCCTCAAGCATCTGTCTGTTGTGTATCGTGTTGAAATCGTGGTGTCAGGGTCAGGATGCACTTTGTAGTGTGCCATATTTGTTGACTGTGAGCGCAGGCTCTGTCTGATCAGGGTAATGAGGGCTAGGACTCTTGCTCTGTACTGCCTGGCTGCTGGAGAAGCCTGCCAGCACAGACACTGGGAGCCATATGCATGGCTCAGTTTCCCCTGGCCTGAACCAACTACTGTTTTTTTTTTTTTTTTTTTTTTTTTTTTTTTTTTAAAGATCATTGTCATTTTCAATGAAGAAAACACTGTAGTATTTTAGTGAAAATGCTTTCTCACCTTGTTTTTCTCATTCCTACCGTTCTTGGCATTGCCTTTGCTTCCATGATACCATGGAGCAGGACAGACTGCTACCTAATGAGATACTTTGGTTGCAAGGTATACGTTGGCTGCACAGACACTGAACTGAGGGAGGACGTATACATCAGAATCAGGAAAACAAATCCTGTATGTTAATGGTTGCTCACTGAGTATGTCATGCCTTTTAAATTTTCCTGTTAGTGTTCATGAGACGGTTCTTCTTCACATCTTATGAATCAAGGACGTCTTACAGAGAGCTGGCAAGCCTTGCTGGAGAACAGGATAGCTTAAAAGTGGTAGAGTGGGGCAAAGCTTGACTCAGAGCTTCTCAGCACATCACAGTAGCTCCTCTGCGTATTTACCACAGGGCAGGGATCCCATTTCTCTCCTTCCGCCCTCCTCGCCCTGTGTTCTTCCTTTCTTTTACAAATCTGACTCATAGCAAAGAAAGCAGGATGACAACTGGCTTTTTACTTGTTTTATTAATGAAGAAGCTATACACAGAGATGCATACATACAATCTAGTCTTGCACAGGTATCCTGTTAGTTTTGTGTCTCCATGCAGTGATTGTTCTACCTGTCAAAAAGGCTGCTCCTGAGCTGCAACATCATATGTGACACAGTTTTCTATCCCAAATGACAGTTGCATGGCTCTTGACCAACCTGGTTGGATACTGAGAAATGTAGGCAGAACAGACATTGTTTGGGTTCAAAATCTGGCTGGTGGAGCTGCACTCTCTTGCAGAGGACCTGAGTTCAGTTCCTAGGATCACTGTCAGGTGGCTTACAACTGCCTGTGAACTACAGCCCCAGGATAGCTGATTCCCTCTCCTGGCCCCTGAGGGCACCTTCACCTGTGTTGTGCATACACACAGACACATAGACATACATATAAGTAAAAATAAAGACTTTGAAGTCTGGCTGCTGTTTGCTAATGCCATCTGGCTATTTGCTTAGTTCTTGTCTCTATTATTTCTTCTTCTTCTTCTTCTTCTTCTTCTTCTTCTTCTTCTTCTTCTTCTTCTTCTTCTTCTTCTTCTTCTTCTTCTCTTTTCTTCTTCTTCTCCTCCTCCTCTTCCCCCCCCTCCTCCTCCTCCTCCTCCTCCTTATTCTTATTCCCACCCTCTTGAAGCAGGTACTTCAGCCTTTTCACCTTGCTGATGGTCAGCTGCTTAAAACTGTAGAAAATTCTAGACTGTAGAAAGGAAGGAATATAAAATACATGCAGTCTTTATGTTGTGGGGAGTCCTGTCAGGGGCACTCCCCATGTGGTTTTAGTTTGGTTTTTAATGAGCACTCTCCCCGAATGTGACATAAGCCATGATGATGGAGCCACCCTGTCAGTGTGGGCTAAGGCAAAGCAGGCCACACACACATATACATACATACATGCATACATACATACATACACATACACATGCATGTATGCCCACACTCACATGCACACACACACACACACACACACACACACACACACACACACGCACACAGCTAGTCATTTGCATATTGTTAAACTGCAGGGAAGACCCAGCGGTATCCACACAGTATCTATAATATATTTCTTTTTTAGGTCAGTTTTTTTGTGGGGTCATGTGTCGTGTCATGTTTTCTGTTAAGTTTCTCATTGTAACATAGGTATTTAAGTTCCTGAGCTGACTGAGTGAATCAATAAATGGTGACCACTTTTGCCCTGTATCAAACCTATAGCTGTTGTCAGTTCATTTTTCTCCTTTTTAATGTTTTCATCAAAATATGACCAGAATGATTTAAGATGGAACAAGATATGGAAGCTATTTTGGGAAAGAAACTGCATTATTCTGAAGTGCCTAAAATCTCTGGTTAATGATCTCTGGGAATTCCTTCTTTGTTTAAACAACATGAGCTCAATCACTTTGATATCGATAGTATGTGCTAGGCAAATTATATATATATATGTATGTATTTTCTTTTCTTCTCATTTTTAGGATTTTGAGCAACAACAAGATATCTGAGCTGAAGAATGGTTCATTTTCTGGGTTAAGTCTCCTCGAAAGATTGTGAGTATTCTCTCATGCTCATTTCTCCTGATTCAGATAACGTGTTTTCATTGTAAACCCACCAATGTAACTGCTAACAATTTTAATTAAAATTAGTTTAACCTAACATTTTATTATGCAAAAGTTCAGGAAATGATGTTTAAAAGAGAAACAATTATGGATTCAGAGGTTAGTACACTTTCTGTGAAGAGCCAGATACTAATCCCTGTTCATGTGGGCTTCAGGTTTGGTCACAGTGTCTGCTCTGCTGTGAAGTGATCAATCGATCTAGACAGTAATGAGCCAGTGCTTTCTGATGTATTGTACATGACAGCGCAATGATAATGAAGGAATCTGTGCAGATTGCTTCCAGTAAAGCTGTCTACTAAACAAGCTGTGGACTCAGCTGACCACTCACTAGCTTAGCACAGATGTTTTGAAACTGTATCCTAAAATGATGTGTCCTATCATAAGATAGAAGGCAAATGTACCAAGGAGCACCTCTTAGGTAAAGTGGTGTTTTCTTCAGTATCTTGGAATATAATAATATGTTTTACTTCTTTTTCTCATGAGCTGATGTGTTAGTGACAATAGTTTTGGGTAGACTTTAGGGAATGGATATGCTATTTACATGTGTTCTGAATGCTGTATCAAGGAGCATGCTTAAAACCACACTGGTAAGTGTGCATTTACAGTAACACTTGGGAGTACACCAGGGGACCACATCACATGCAAACATTTCTGTGAAGGTACAAGCTAACCTAGTTTTCTTGATTCTCTGCTCCTCTCCAAATTCTGACTTCTCTGTACCCATCTTTCTTTCTCCTTTCCATTCATCCAGGGGCTTCTGCAATCAAACTTCCCCCGGCACTGATTGCTTAGGTGGCTGAAGTGTTGCTCAGGCATAGACCACCAAGAGTTCTGTGTCCTTTTCTGCATGGCCCTGTTCTTTTCATTTTACTACATGACTTTAAGTTATGTGTGTATATTGTTGATATCGAGGTAATTTTATAGTAGTACATTTACATACCTTATGCATACATGTATAAAGCATGTGAACATGCAGAAAGACTATGTACAAACATGCATAGATGCATAAAAGCTTTCTTGGCACTTCAGGATTAAGTATGCACATTTTGTGTTTGTATTGACTTATTCCCGTCATGGTCCCCACAGTCCACGAGTCTAGAGGATGTTACCTACATCCTCAACTCCAGGCCCAACTGTGCTAAGACTTGTCCTTTGTACACATTCTGTGGCTACTTCACGAATGGATATTTGGATCAGTTTGGTTGAGTGGAGATGTGCCTGAAGCTTGAGGGAATGAATTTCCTCGCTGTCAGGAGAAAAGAAGAAGCTGCAGTTCCACAGAGTGGGGTGAGGAGTGACTCTAAGCAGTAGGAGCCACTGCTGGACCCTCCATTAGAATGGAGAAGGCAACCTCTTCCCATCAGACATTCTTCCTGCTACACAGTGTTGTCAGCGGATATCCCGGCGTGCAGCACAGTGCCTGGATTTAGTATATGCCGAGCTGGCAGTTGAGGGGCAAGCCTATGGTCAGAGGAAGGATACAGGCACGTGTGGTTTATCAGTGGCGTCTGTTGTCTAGAGATACTCTGCTTGACTTCATGTGGTTGCTCATGTACACCATAACCACTGTGGCTAGCGTGGCTAATGCTCAGTGCTGCACTGGGAATTATGCCTTTCTTCCACACAGTTTTTAACCTGCTTTGTCTTTGACCATATTTTCTGCCTTTTGTTGATAATAAATCTCTATACATAGTTAAAATAAATTAAGTTGCCATTGTGGGTATATTAAGATACATTAAAGGTTTTTTAGCCTTTTTAATACCTGAATTCAAAAATATCACCAGGCTTTTGTGAGAAAAAAAAAAGCTTATACACAAGACCAAGTTTAAGGTTTCCTGCTGACTAGTGTGGTTCATTCCCAACTGTTAAATTAATCTCAGGTGTTATGCTGGGGCCACTTGAGTAACTAACTCAAGGTCTCGTTTCAGCTTGTGACTAGCGCCTAGCAGATAAAGGGCTCTGGAGAAAGAGTTCTTAGTTTCTAAGGAGATACGAGAGCACAGTGTCTGTTCTTTGGTTCTGTCTTTCATGGTTGTGCTGAGAGGGATTTGGGCACCCGGGATACCACCTTATAAGGATTTTACATGTCCATTGCAGAGGACAGTGGCTCTGAGAGGTGGATGGAGCTAGCCCCATCTGCTCTGCTTCTCTGTGAATTTTAATGTTAGATGCTTGTTTTCTTATTATGTCTACATTTATTACTGCATTCGTTGTTATTTAAGACATGTACTCATTACATAGTCCTGGCCTTGAACTTGCAAAGAGTGTCCTGCTTCCTGCGTGCTGGGCTGGCAGGTGTGGACGCCACCCCCGGTTGAGGCAAGGTTGGTGTGTTTGTATTTAAAGGCAGTCATCCCATCGATCATGTGCTTTTGCCTAAGGAAGTCAGTGCTTTTACAGAGCATCTTGGTAATTTTCTGTTGTTACAATAAAACACTATGACCAAAGCAATTTTTAGAAGAGTTTATTTAGGTTTTATGGGTAAGTGTCCGTGGTGGCTGAGAAGATTGACAGCAAGAGGCTGGGTTAGTAATGGAAGCTGGAAACTGACTGCTCACATCTCAACCATATGTGTGAAGTACAGAGAACAGCCTGGAAGTAGGTGGGACGTTTTGCTCTCAACACACTCCTTTGGTGCCATGCTTCCTCAGCAAGGCCACACACCACCTAGACTTCCCCAGACAGTACCACCACCTGGGAACCAAGTATTCAAATGCCTGGGACTATAGAGGACATTTCTAATTCTGGCCACCACAGGGACTTTTCTGTTGCTGCCTAGAAGGTGGTGGAGAAATTTGTGTTGGCTTACTGTTCACCAAGGCAGAGAGGTCATGGAAGCCAGGATAGGCTGGGAGGCTGGAGCAGCTGTTTGGGGCTGTGCGAGGTGATAACCTCACATAGTGATGACATATAGTGGTGACATACTCCCATGATGATGACAGTCAGGAAGTGGCGTGTTTCACCTGAAGCTGGCTGTAACTCTGAAAGGCCAGCCCCAGCATCCCCAGTCACACATCTCAAATAGCTGTGCCTCCCAACTTAGAACTTTCTCATCCTCCCAAAACAGTGCTGCCTGCTGGGGACCAGTATTGCCACACCTAAGCCTGAGGGGTGGTGTTCCACAGTGAGACCAGGCATTTAAAACAGGTCTTCTGTTTGTAAAAGCGGGTCTTGTGCTTCTTTTCAGGTAGATTTTTATGACCTAATGCATTCTGATCAAGCAGTACATTCTAAAGTTAGACTGCTGTGTACTAGACACACTTTGCATTGTTGGGGGGAGAAATATTAAATGCGAGAGTCTGACTATAAATATTTTTGGCAGTGTCTGATTAATATGGCTATTATTAAATATTATATCATATGTCAAGAATTCTTTATTATTAAAGAAAAAGTGTATCTTTAAATCATATTATACTGCTCAGTTATTCATGAGAGGTATTTTGTAGAATCACAGACAGTTTATCACTGACCACAGATTTATGAACTGCTTTAGTGAAATCAGTTTCTCTTGTTGAAGCTGTTTAGAATCTGAGAAGGGAAACTTAGGCTTTAAAAACATACGACTGACATTATATATTTCTATTTGCAGAGATTTTTCTTCCAGTTTATTAAAAATAAATGAAAAATAGGGATTGTTTATACTCAAATGCTTACCTCTTTGAGGTGGACAGCAGTGGTCATCTGGAGAATGGAGAAATAGAGTGTAGGAAAATTAAGGCCACTGACACATGAACCTTCAGTTAAGATCTTACAGACTAAAGCGAGTTAGGACAAAGGGAAAATTTTATTATGAAAGCTTGCATACAACTGAAGAATTGAAAAGACCATGTTATCTCTCAAATCAACAATTTACTCCCACTAAGCAACTTAATAATGATTAGCAATTTACTCTCTCTCCTCATTGGAATATGTTATTATGTACGTCATGTACACATTTGAAGTGTCACTTGGAAGTCAGGGTGACAGACAGCAAGACACTGTCTTGTCTGAGAAGTGTTAATAACATTGTGTGAGACCCACGTTCTTCACACTGTCTGACCTGATGAGGAGCCGGGTGAGTTCTGTGGCTTTCTGCAGTTGACTGACATTTGTATAGGTAGGAAGAGGTTGTCAGTGTAACGGTGTCTCTCAGCTTTGCTTTTCTGTTTTAGCCATTCACCTGCCTATGCACCTCACTCTCTGTAGATTGAGTGTCTCGTTGCCCTTAGGCCACTAGAATATGCCCTTGCAGGACTTGATGTTGGGGATAGAAACCAGTGCCTCAATTGTGCCAGAGAGGCTTTCTGCCAGTGACTACAAGCCTGGCGTGGAAATGGCCCTTTCTAGACTCACTACAGAATATGGCCACAGTAGATGAAAGTGGGAAGGCTTGAATGTGGGAGAGATAGACAGGGTCAGGGTCTCAGGGATCTTTGCCAGTTGCTTTAAGGACTTTGCCTTCTTTTTTCCCCTTCAACTGATGGGAACTTTTTGAGGTTTTGACATAAAGACGTGATCAAAATTCTGCTCAGGAAGATGACTAGCAATGGAGAATAGCTGGGGAGATAGGATACATGTGAAAACTGTATTAAAATCTGCGCTCAAATAATGCCATGGGTGTTGAACAGGACCTGTGTGACTTGAGACATTATTATCATATACAATAATTTATTTTTCAACTTCATTTTCAAACATCCAGTGAGGTTGAAAGAATATTACCTCCAGCACCTTGATTTAATGATGACCAACTTCATGGCGTGTTTGGTTATCAATTTTTCAATTGCTCTAGGTATAAATTTATTTAGTTCCTTTAATGAATTCCTACTGCATGAAAAATGTGCTTAAATCCTGACATCGAGAACTTGACCACATTTTCTTCATTTTTGTGCATGAGGGTTTATAAGGAGGAAAGATTGATTTTTCTTTTCCCCATTTCAGTCCAAATGAAAGTTGGGTGGGTATGCAAAAGTAGCTCACATCATGGCATATAGGAAGTAGAGAAAGGAAGGACTGGTAGCTAGCTATTTACCTTCAAAGTCCCATCCTTAGTGAGCCCCTTCCACCAGGGAGGCTTCAGCTCCCAGAGTTTCTACCACCTGTAAGAAGTAGCACCACCAACTATAGAGACCAAGTGTTTATAATACATGAGCCCATGGGGGACATTTTATTTTCAAACCATAGCACTCAAGGAAGTGTACCAGAACTCAGTGGAGGCCATGACACAGACAGGAGACATAAAAGTGAAATTGAAATGATCTGGATTTCTAGTCCATCTCATCAGCTTCATGGACAGAGTGGGAAGTGACACATCAGGAATGTTGGTTTACAGTAAGTAATGACATCTGCCATAGAAGAGCAGAGACCAGCTTCACCAGAATGTGTATGTGAATTTTCCCAAGTGGCCTTTCCAGAAAGCAGCCTCTGTTGTATTTTTGCTGCTTTGGTAATTGAGTAAGCTTTAAAAGAAAAAGATAGAAAAGCATGTGTGAGCCCCATTGCACAGCAGTTAATTTTCTTTAGGTGGGAGGCCAATAACATGGAGTGTGCCTCTCAGATGAGATGGAAGAAAACCCAGGATCTTTGCTCAACTTCATAAGACTTGTTCTTTGGAGTCCTTTCTTGAGCATAAGTAGACAGGGATTCTGAGGAAATCAGAGCTGCAGTGGATTTGAGATGGCTGCCTGGAGACTGTGACTAAGTCTTAGAGACTTCATAAGCATGGGTTTGAGTGTCCTTGGTAGAACCATAGTCTTTAGATACCCATGATGCGGGCCACCTCCATGTTGTAGAAACAGGTATTGTTAAAGTCCAGGATCTACTTCTAGGATGGCCTCTCGAATCCCAGATGAAATAAATGGAAGGGATTCTGGAATTCAGAGTTACCTATCAGAGTTACTTATCGTTCTAGCTTGGGGAGCATTGTTCTCCCCATTTATGTTGTTTGGCCGTTATTGTTTATGTCACCAACCCATGTGTGAAGAGAAGTGGCACAGAAGACTAGAGTGGTCAAGATTGCCACCATTAGAGATAGACTTAGAGACAAGAGAAGCTTAAGGACTTCGTGTTTGTTTGTGGGCCTCCATCTCACAGACAGAGGACCAGAGGACATTGACTCAGTGGACAAGACTTTGAAGTTGGTCCTGGAACGTAGGCTTACTTAGGGCATCTGGGTGGGCCACCTACTGGGAGGAATGTACTCCTGTACCACCTACTGGGAGGAATATGCTCCTGTACCACCTACTGGAAGGAATGTGCTCCTGTACTACCTACTGGAAGGAATGTGCTCCTGTACCCCCCCTCCTGGAAGGAATGTGCTCCTGTACCTCCTACTGGAAGAACTGTGCTCCTGTACCACCTACTGGGAGGAATGTGCTCCTGTACCACCTACTGGGAGGAATGTGCTCCTGTACCCCCCCCTCCTGGAAGGAATGTGCTCCTGTACCACCTACTGGAAGGAATGTGCTCCTGTACCTCCTACTGGAAGAACTGTGCTCCTGTACCACCTACTGGGAGGAATGTGCTCCTGTACCACCTACTGGGAGGAATGTGCTCCTGTACCCCCCCTACTGGAAGGAATGTGCTCCTGTACCTCCTACTGGAAGAACTGTGCTCCTGT
>CM052712.1:39444344-39468561 GCA_028551405.1 Uromys caudimaculatus | reverse complement strand
GAGGCCTGACCCTTTTGTAGGTAGCTGGGTTGGGAGACATGACTGTGACACTCATTGATGCCCTGGTGTGCTCGAATCCTGGCATGGAAATGTCTGGCTGCTTGAGAAGGAGAATAAATGAAAGCAGATACAGGCTTCCTGTTTTGCTTTGGGTTATATATTGTGATGTATAATGTGTTTATTTGTAACCTCACTTTATGGAGAACATCATTATAGAATCCCAGGGAGGGAAAATATATATATTAAAAAAAAATCACATGACTTTTAGAGTACATATTTTAAGGATATTTTTTGGACTAGTTCAATTTAATGATGTTTGTGATAAGCTCAACCACTGATGTGTTATACATTATATATCTCACATATATAATGTATATCACATCATAGTATATGTGAGATACACACATTATAAAAGTACAGCATGCTAAGGAGGAAATTGTAGACATAATGGGTGTGTGGTCTGGAAAGCTGGCTTAGTGGTTAACGTGCTAGCTTTGCAAGAGTGAGGACCATAGTTTGTATCACCTAGAATATCATTTGTATAAATGCCTGGTGGGCATGGCAGCCTGCCTGTGATTCTGGTCTAGGGAGGATGAGACAGGAGATCTCCAGAGCAGTCTGACTAGCAAGACCATCATCCAGCTCTTGGTTTGACTGAGAGACCCTTCCTTAATGAATAAGGAGGAAGTGGTGTTGAGCATGATTCCTGACACCAACCTTGGGCTTACACATGCACTTGAAAGACCCCCGAGCTGGGGAGACCCTCGCTCAAGTCTCAGGATGGCGCGACCCCCCCAAGAACTCACGAAAGACCGTCCTTGCTGCAATCACACGAGGTTTATTGCAGGCAGTGGGAGGACCAGTGCACTGGGGTCCAGCCTGTAACCTACGGAGATGCAGAGGGGTTCGGCCCCAAGTAGCTGAAGTCAGGAGTATTTAAAGGAAGAAAAACCCCAAAGCAAGGAAAGAACCACAAAGCAGGAAAAAGACCATAAAGCAAGGAGAAACCATAAAGCAAGGAGAAACCATAAAGCAAGGGGTGGGGAACGGCAAGAATTTGCATCATGGGGAAGTACAGAGTGTTCTAAGTTATTCACAAGTCAGTTGCACAAACATTTCTAGTTCCTGAAACATTTTGCCTCTGGCCCTGAGGTCAGGTCAAAGTCACCCGTTTCTTAGGGGAGAGAATGTAGTTGGGTGGGGTTTTTTTCTTTTACTTGCCGGGGCATGTAGTTTCTAATCTCTGCTCTAAGTTTGCTAGGGATCTAACCTTCCTCATAAGGGGGTCAGGTCTTTCACACTCTCCCTGTATGTAAGCGAGCTTACAAGCAATGCACACCACACATACATAAAAATGGCAGAAGCAAAAGAAATAATACATGTGTTTTAAACTGGTTGAATTTTCAGGATGATTAGGACCCTGCAACCTTTTATGACATTTGCTTTTGTTTGAAACAGAAAAGTTTTGAGGCCAGATTTGTTGTGTTGGAATTCACAATTTCCTCAGGGCTGGGAGATCGCGGTGCTTTGCTTTTTCTCCCTTACTGGTGGTTCTGTCTGTGACAAGTAAGTGTGTGGTATGCTGAAGTTGTTGACTACGCGGTGACTGTTGGACTAACTCTTACTTTTCCTTCCACAGGGACCTCCGGAACAACCTTATTAGTAGGATAGCCCCAGGTGCCTTTTGGGGACTGTCTTCGCTGAAGAGATTGTGAGTTTTAATTGCTTGCTTGTGAGTCTGAATCTTTCCTTCTATAGTTAGCAGTGAACTCCAGCCTGACAAAAGAGGCTCATCTGGGCAGGTCCCTGCTAGGGCAGAGAGGAGTTAAGTGTTCTATCGGTATGCTTTGGGTGTCTCTCTTGTACTAACAGACTCATTATCATGTAGGCTCTGGAGCCATAACTGCTGTACAGACAGTCCTCAAGCTGTGACTCCAGTCAACTCTACTTCTTTTGAATGACAGAAATTCAGGCTCTCTAGTAATGATGCCATTTCTTTGTGTGCTTTTACTTCAAAGCCTAAAGAGTTGGTTTTCTTACTCTGAAGCTGACCTCTGGCTACAGTTTCTCACATTTGGACAGTGAAGGACCATAGCCTCACAATGTTCTTTGTAAAAACATTGGCTGAGCTTGGGCTGCTTGCACAGAGCTGGAAAGGGGAGAACTGACCTCCTAAGTTCTTGGTCTGGACTTGTATGAAAAAAGACAACCTAAGAGTGAACTTTTGATTTGTTAACACACACGTGCTATACAATGTGGGCAGAGTCAGGAGAGAATGGCTGTCAGACAAGGATGAAAATACTTTTAGAGAGAACTAGCAGGATGCAGGTAAAGGACCCTGGGTCTGTGCATAGTGAGGGAAATGAAGAATTAATGCTAAACTGCTACCCTGCCCGAAATTTAGGGGCTGGCCCAAGTTCTCATCATCCCGCCCAGCCACTGATGCTCACATTCCATGGTGTTTTCCCCTCTGACATCTTCCTTCCATCATCACATGTTATCTCTTCCCTGTGTGGGTCACCACTGTCTTCACAGCCGCTCGGGTAGCAGAAAGCTTAATATTTATAACACCGTCATGCCGAGATACAGGCTAAAGGAGTTTAACCGTCAGTTAAAGACAGTTTCCTGACAGTGTTTTGAAGGTGTCTCAGAAAACCTTAGGCTCTTGCTCAGTTCCTTATCCTAAATAATGTCTCAAGTACCGCCGTCTAAAGGTTTAATAATCCTGTTCAGTAGCATTTAACTTAATTACTGGTAATTGTGCTAGGCTTTGCTGTAGCCTGTTTGCATTGCATCACATAGTAAGTGCTCTTCTGGTGTTCCTGCCTTGTAAGGTAATTGCCATTTACAGTGTTCTGCCTGCCAGAAAATACATTCCTAATTCCAAACAGCTGACTGGTAATTGAGCTTATGGCATGCAGCTTGCAAGCGGAAGGATTCCTACGTGTAGACTCAGTGGGATGGAAAGATAGCCGTTTAGTCCGTGCTTGCTAGCTTTTATAGACCCAGGCTCACTGTCTTGCAAGGCTTTAAGTTATTCATCTCAATGGCCACACAAAGTGTTTTGTCAGTGTCCATGGTTTTGTCTGTACTCATAGATAATTACAGTCAGGAAGATTAAGTGACTTTTGAAAGATTAACTACCAGGAGTAGTTGAAACTCAAACCCATTCACTTTCTTCTTTGCTTTATCAACGAATTTAAGCTGATTCTCAATCCAAACGAAACTCATTATCAATACCTAAGTTCCATTTAAGTAGGCATAGCTCTAAAGAAATTGTTTCCCAAGGAGTCAATGGTAATTACATCACTGAAAGCTTAGAAGTGAGCTAGGATAATGAATAGGACCAAGGCACACTTGTTCAAGCAACAGCCCACAAGATGATACCTCATTTTCTTCAACAGTAAAACCTAGAAATAAAAGAAAACTCCACTTCCAAACCTCCAAGGCAGTTAAGTGCTCGGCTCTAAGGAGCTCCTGCAATGCTCGCCTAAGAGCAAGCTTTGTGTGGCTTAAGGTTACTTTAGCCATACAGAGAAAGCAGGGCTAATGCATCCTGTTCTGCCCAGATAACTTAGGGTGGCTTTTGAAATTTACAAGGAAAAACTCATTGAGGAGATACCCCGGTCACATGCGCTGTTCTTCAAATTTATAGTCAAAACCATGCATTTTCTGCTGTGACCAAGTGCACAGTTTGGAATTTAGAGGCTTTTGTTTGGAAATAGGCACTTTAAGTGCCCTCTTCCTTTTTATAGTGTAGCTCAGAGGGTAACGAAGGGTGTCTGTCTCCATGACAGAAAATGATGTGGACATTAAAGGAAATGGATAAATAGTTTAATTTATATGAATTTCTGATTTCTCTATTAACATTCCAAGTGAAAGTTGAATTATTCAAAATGTAACAACTGATAAAAAGAATGATTCATAGTAGTTTTTTCCCCCCAGAGTTACTCGAGTCCACAGAGGAACAAAAAAGGCAAGGCATGCCATTCCAGGTAGATGTGTGAGGTTTGCCTTTCTACTCACAGGTTTCCTGAAACCCAGGTTAAATGTGCATCCCTGGCTCCAGGTGGGAAGTAAAAGAAGAGAGGAAAGATGCAACAGTGTATCAGCTCAAATTTCTCCACAGGGCAGGTAGAAGGGCAAAAGCAGTTGTCTCTTGAGCCTTGAGTTCAGTGGACACAGGGGGGAAGGAGAGAAGACTGAGAAGTTTACCCCGCCACCCTCCGTGTGCACACTGTGGCACTTGTGTGCTCTTGTGCTCATGCATGCTCCTCTTAATATTAAATAGTAATAACAGTTAATAATTATGCATAAATCAAAGGAGGGCACCTTGTAGATTAATAAGAGGAAAATATTTAGAAGGTAATGCGTGCTAGGAATTGTTAAACATTAGGGTTGACTGGCAGAATAATTGGGCTGTTATCTAGATGTTGTTGAAAATCCTTTGGCTTGAGAGTAAATGGCAGATTTGTAAGGTAAAAGCTAATTTAGTGCCCCTCCTTCATTATAGTCAGAAGGTCTGAGGAGCTAAAGGATGGAGTTACCGAAGCATGTTGTTAATGAATGTGGATGACTGGGCTGAGTTCTCCAGTCCTCCCTGCCTTGGTTGACTTGCAGGGCATCTCGGGAGTTCTGGCACATAGTAAGATAGAGTGAGTCTCATTTTACTACTCTAGTTTTATTTTGAATAATTTTGTAGAGGCAGTGGTTGGAATATAATTAAATAGCATCTTGTCTCTGTGTACTAGAAGGAAGATAAACCAAGACCCATTTTCTGAGTGCCCTTCGTATCTCACTTGAGGGAGGACGCAGAAAAGAAAGGTCTTAATGTTCTTGACTACTGAGTCTGTTGAGCCTGTATTAATTAAGAGAACTAATTAAAGACACGCCTTTCCTTCTTCCCGTAGGGACCTGACAAACAACCGAATAGGTTGTCTGAACGCAGACATATTTCGAGGACTCACCAATCTGGTTCGGCTGTAAGTATCGTTTCTACCCTGTTAAAATGTAAGATATTTGAACCAGTAGGTACTCAAGAGGTTTTGAACATTAGTGGCATATTTAATATTCAAGTAGTAACTGCAGGCCTTGCAGAAGCCAGAGGGACAGGAGGCTCACAACTGGGTCAGGAGACGCAGTATCCTCAGAATGGAAGATGGGTTAGGAATCTCTTACTAAAGGAGTGTTTCAGGCGTGAGGTGATCTCATATGCACAAGGAGATGCTTAGCAGGCGAGACCCAAATGTAAACGTGAAATTCGTTTCTTTTTCATAATCACCCCACAATCAGAGCATGGAGATGATCTTACATAATATTTTAAACATTCTGTTGCATAAAACAAAAGTTTTATGGTATAAAATTCCCACGCTGTTGTCATGGAGTTCAAGTATTTTGGAGCGTTTTGGACTTCAGATTGAAGACTCCTAATACAGTATCTCAGCACACCAGTCCTGTGATCGCACGGGAGGTCATTGTGTGCTGATGCTGAGTGTTGGTGCTTGTGTGGTAGCAGGGCTAGCATCCCAGTCCAGGAACCTGTCGTTGCAGATGTGACAGGAGCTGACCCCCTGCTTCAACCCTGTCATTCTCTACCCTCCCTCCACAGTCGGCACTCTCATACTGAAGGATTCAGCCCATACCTCAGAGAGTTGGACCTATTCCAGTCCCCAAGTCTCTGTGCTTTCCTGTGTCCTGTTCTGCCCCCTCCTCCTCTTGTTGAAACTCTAGATTTATCTGTCCTTGGTACACAGAATAGATCTTGTGGTATTTCAATGGTGCTGTCATTTTTTCTAGAGACTTCCATACTACTTTAATGTTAGAAAGCCCAGAGGCTGTGCTGTCTATCCTGAACACTCACCACCATAATATATTAAGTACCTATTTTTTGTATTTTTACAATGATAAAATGATACTTAGTGCTGAGCATTTCAGCACTACAAATTAATATACTGTTCTTTTTACATGTGATGCCATATCCTTAACTTGTCAAATTCTTAAGATACTTTTCTATGTATGGAAAGGCTTCCTCCTTCTCTGTGTACATATATGTACGGGCATAATCTCTCCCTATATATGTACATGTATATGTATATATAATAAAGGTTAAAGAACCATAAAACATGGGTGACCTGTTTCCTATCCCGCTACCTGTGAGAAGCACTCCCCCAAGAAGACATACTGTGCCTTCTTCACTCCAGCTCCTGGGCATGCAATGGATGTGGAAGATGCTTTTGTCTAATCATCTTGGGTTAGCACTTGGCCCATTTCATACCATAGTACTAACACTGTTGAGTTTAAGCACACAACTTGCTCCCAGCATTTGGATGGGAGAGGGGCAGGAGAGCTTACAGAGTTGCCTTGTATACCCAGAGCCTTCCCCACCACAGGGCATATCACTTTGCCTACATTTTCTCTCAATCATGAAGGCCATTCTTTCTTCAGCTATTTGTTTGTTCCTTTTCTGAATGATCCTGAGTGGACATGTGATCAGACCTTCTATCGGGGAATCCATAAGGAATCTGTTAAGTCTTCCTGAGGAGAGCAGAAGAATCTTATCTCGCATGAAGGCGCTGTAAAGCTTTTGCCTAGTCCACTTTGTGAGGCGGACACTCAGACTTCTAGTCGCATAGAGGTGTCTGCATATTCTCGCTTTTTAAGAATTCAAATAGCTTTCATGGATTAATCTTTCATTACATTTTGTTCTGTTCATAAGACATTCGAGAGGATATCAGATAAATAAAAGTGATGTGGAGCTGAATATTTTAAGAAGTGAACCTGTTTCTTCTTCCCCCTAGAAACCTTTCAGGGAATCTGTTTACTTCACTGTCTCAAGGAACTTTTGATTACCTTGGCTCACTACGGTCTTTGTAAGTAAGAGTTCTTTTTTGTATTTAATTTATATTCAGTTTTGAAAATTAAAATACAAACAGTGGCTATGTAGCTTAAGAGGTTTTATGGGAAATGTCTTGCAGATTTGTAAAAGTTAGGCTTTTGCAGGAGTCACCTTCTGGCCTGAAGTCCATGAGATAAGTCTCAGGAGATATTTCAGATGAGATGGCCGTCTCCTCTGAATGTGTCCTTCCCAGCTGTGCTCAGAAAGAATAAATCTGCGGACTTGGTCCTCATGACTCCATTTTCAGATTCACAAGTTTGTGTTGTTGTGTAGTTAATGCTCAGGGTATAGCCCATTACTCCTTTTAAAAAGCTCTTTCTGGGACTATTTTATAATTTAAGGGTTTAGTTCTGTCCCAGAATTTCTGCTTTAAATTCCCAGCTTGTTTCTGCTATTCTGAGGAGTATATATTGAGAAGTCCCTTAGTCGATGATCATATTCACAGTTTTCTGTAGTTCTATATATTGTTTTGTTCCTCTCAAACAGAGGTTACAAAGGAGTCATGTTTGAAAATTAATTATATTTCCAGATAATCATTACTCTATTTTAACCTATAAATTATGGTGTTTTTTTTAGAATCACAGATTGTCTATCACCTTTTCATTATGTATAATTTACTGGGTTGAGTCCAGGGAGCTCATCCTTTTTTTTACTAGATGCTGCCCCCCCATACCCTCCACCCCCTACTCTCAATGCTGGCCGTTGCACATGCCAGGTAAGTGTCCTGCCACAGAGCCACACCCCAGGTTTTCCTTGACTTCAGATAAGGTTAACCTTGCCTTTGAGCCTCAGTTTCAGGAATCTGGGAAATAATTTCATCCAAGAAATGGGAGACATTGGCAGTGCTTTTACTCATGAGTTAGAGATACACCAAACCATTCTTAAAGTAATATTGAAACTTTATTATTTCTTTGCTACATTGTATCCTTCCTCTCACCCACTTTTTTGACTAAACTATGAGATGACCCCATGTGCTAACCAACTATGAATTAGAAGCATGCCCACCTCTGCACTTGGTTGGTTTATCTTAAGATGTGCTGTGCCGGCAGGGGCAGCCTCCACAGTTGGTTTTATTAGCTAGATTTACCACACTGTGCATCATAGGGATAGCCATTGGTTAGTGAGAGGAGCGCTCACATTAACAGGCTGATAACCCAATCTTCCTTTCTTATAAGCACACAAGGCCAACTGTTCTGTTAAAGGCAGTATCTGTTTTTATTCATAGTGACTTTGAAGAACTCTTAGTCTTACAGTTTGTGTAGAGTCACCCAGTATATAGGAGAGTGTCATAAAATGGTCCCCACCTTTGAAAAGCTTACAGTCCAGCCAGCTATCCAGAATATGACCACAGAATAGGCCTGCGATCCTTTATGTTGTTATTTCATTGCTAAAAACAATAGAGGTGGCAGCATTTGGTCCAAGAACATGGCATTGATGCTGTAAAATTTGGGGAGGCTTCAAGATTTCATATTATTATCGTGTGCTTTACAGTAAAAAGTAAAGTAAAAAGTAAAGACCAGTCTTCCAAAACCCCAGGGCTGGGAGATTTGTATAGAAGAGAGGGATAACAAAGATGTCTGAGAAACTTGAGTGTTTCATTTGTTATTTGTGTCAGCTTTGATAAGAAGCAGTTGCAGGATCGTGGGAGGTATTGGTGGGATCTGGCACTCTGAAAGACAGGGTATCAGGAAAGGACTAAGCAGTTTGCCATCCACATCTTGTGCTTTACAACAAAAAGGCTCACAGTTATAATAGAAAGGAACCAGTCCAGAGCCCACAGCTACATGATGCTTTCACAGCCATCCTAATATGTGTGTTGCAGAGAATTTCAGACTGAGTACCTTCTGTGTGACTGTAACATACTGTGGATGCATCGCTGGGTAAAGGAGAGAAACATCACTGTGCGGGACACCAGGTGTGTTTATCCTAAGTCACTGCAGGCCCAGCCCGTCACGGGGGTGAAGCAGGAGCTCTTGACTTGCGGTAAGGGAGAAAGCAAACTGAGAAGTGTTTACCGGGTCTTGATATGCTATCATACTTTTCTTGACAGACTCTGAAGGCTTTTGACAGAATCTCAGCACAACAATTCATCATGAAGAATTTAATAATTTGAGATGTAAACCAGTGGTAAAGGTAGCCAGATTAGAAAGTAGTCTTCCTGGCCTCTAGGGTGGCTTTTCTTGGTTCTGAGCAGGTTGAAAATCAGTTTCCGAGACTAGCGGAGTGCTCAGGTATCCTCTAGTAGGCAAATGGGAAACTTACTGAGAGTAAGACAGTCTCAGGATGCTCTTACTATTTATTGGTAGGAATAGGACTCCATAATAGCCTCTGGTTTTTGCTTGTAATTTTTGTTTTGCTATGTTGGGAAGCAAACTCAGCCTTACACAAGTTAGGCAAGTGTCCTGCCACTAAGTAACACCCCTAGCCACATAATATGACCTTTGAACTATGGTTCAGCAGTATATGTCAGATCATAAAGGATTGATATAGTTAGATCTAAGGATTCTATATCTTAGAGTTAATTTAAAGGAATTGATCATTTTTATATAAACACATGCTGAAGTTCATAATTATTAGTGATATTTGGCATTTCCATTCAGTAATATAGCATGCGGTTATTGAAAATCATGAGTTTGGGAAATTTCTGCAGGCATGAGAGAAATAGTACAGTAACTATATAAAATAATAAAAATGCACCATAGGAGCATAAAGAGACACATGACGGACACAAAATAAATGATTTTGTCTTTGTTCCCTTTCTCTTTATACCAGTAACATTGTTATTTTACAGCCAAGGTGTGGTCTCAGAATGAAAATTAAGACTTACTATGAAACAGAAAGCTCAAAGAGAGCACACTGTGTGCAAACTTAGTTCATGGATTCAGGATTGCTCGTACTGAGAGCTTAATGTTCAACTCCTGCAGCTTTTCCTGTACTTTCTCAGGGGAAAAAAAAAGTGCTATCTTACTCCTAAAGACAACTTTCTGAAAGTTGAGATAATGTAAGCTTCCTTCCTTGTATAAAATACAGTCCGTTATGTAGCTGTAATGTAACGGCTTTCTTCTTCCTGCAACTTTAGCTTGTTAATAATTTCTCACTCCATAAATAACACAGTGATTAATTTCCTTGTATATATTTCTGCATATTTTTTGTTTTGATTTTTATATACTATTGCTAACAGAATTGTTGTGTTAGATAAATGAACTAAAGATTTTAAAGTCTTTTTAATGAACCAGTGGTATTTGTATACATTTTTTTCTATGTATATGTAAAATCTTTCCCTTTCTGACACAGGAAGGAATTATGTTTTGGACAGTGATTGAAAGAAAGGATCTTATTTAAAAACAAACAAACCTTTTTTCTTTAAATGTTTTAAAATTTCCACTATATACATAATTTTGTACAGAAGAAAGCATTTTAATCCGAGGAAATATGATCACCAAGATGTATCTTTAAATTCTTACCCCCACCATTTATTCTTCTGTAGCTCCAGGCACGAGTTCTTAGTGCTTTGCTCTTGGCCTCTTTCTCTGCTTCCGTTTGTGTTGCTGTGTTGTCAGGGCCTTGCTGGAAAGGGTGAGCTCTGCATACTAGGAATGAATGTCATACACTTTGAGATTCATTGTTGTTATGCTCTCCATTCCTGTTATCACAAAATATGCAAAGCCAAGCAACATTAGAAATAAGAGATTTATTTCTTGGTTCACAGTTTTAGATTGTGGCTCAAGATCATGCTTCTTCTGCATTGTTTTGGCCTCTGATCAAGTAGTATGTGTGGAAGTAGGAGATGACATCTCAAGACAGGAAGCCACATGCTAGGACTCAGGCTCTGGCTGCTATACCAACTTAACCCTCGTAGACTCATTCCAGAGATCAGTTCCTGAGGGAATCGCCTCCCATAACTGAAGAATCTCCCAGGAGACCCATCATCTTATAAGTTTCATCACCTTGTACATTGCTACACTGGACACAAAGTTTCCTGGGAGGGTGGGAGCCATAACTCTGACTGGACTCAGCAGACACATTGGTAGCATAGAAGGCAGGTTTCTGAGGTGTGTTTGTGCTTCTGCTTTATCAAGTTCCACAGAGTATCTGTAGCCTCTCAGCGTACTGCATGAAGTGCTTGGGCTTCTGTTCACTCGGCTCTCTGTTTCTGCCTAGATCCTCCCCTTGAACTGCCGTCTTTCTACATGACTCCGTCACACCGCCAAGTTGTGTTTGAAGGAGACAGCCTTCCCTTCCAGTGCATGGCTTCCTATATAGACCAGGACATGCAAGTGCTGTGGTACCAGGATGGGCGCATTGTTGAGACCGATGAGTCTCAAGGGATCTTTGTGGAGAAAAGCATGATTCACAACTGCTCCTTGATCGCAAGGTACGGTGCCCTGGGTTTGCTGCCCTTGGGGACTTGTGGTGCCTAGCTGGAATTTGTCGGTTGCTTCTTTTTTTCTCCATTTAAAAATGCCCTAAATAGGACATTCCTTTCTCCTGATATTATTGTCACCCTTTTAAATTAGTTAACTCTTTCCTCATCTAGTTTTGGAAGAAAAAGCTGAATATAAAAGGGAAACACTAAAAGTTGAAGTCTTTTTCTTTAAAGTTTTAAGAGGAAAATGTAAACTTTTAGTGCTAAACCTAATTGCTAGCCATTTCTGCTACTAAACTTTTATTTCTCTTTTAGGAATCACTACCCTTTCACTACTTTGTCTTCTGAATAGTGCTATGTTTTAAGAACTTTATCTCCCTTCTGTATCCTCCCCCACTCACTAGGAGTGTAAAGCTATAACTCTGAGCTGTCAGTCCTGTGGCTGCTTGGTCAGAATGAACTCAGAAAAACAGCCTAACGCATGTGTGCTCCCCTCTCAGGGTATGGTACTGAGCGTCCGCTCGGTTTTCTCTCTCTTGCCTACTTGCCTGCCTAGAGCATGCCTGGGATTTTTCCCAAAGTAAAACATCAGCTTCCACATTGCTAAGGCAGGGATGCTGTGAGAAACTTGTTGAGAAAGTAAGGATTCTTGAAACCATAAGTCATCTCTGAAACTTTAGGGTTGAGTTCTCTAGTTTACAGGATTTTTTCCTGGAAGTGTAGTTCTATTTAGTGTCTTCCAATGTTTAGAACAGATGCTTTTACCCCTTGCTCTTACTCCAGTATCTGAGTCATCTTAGGGGAGTCATGATTCCTCACTACTTTTGTTTTGAATATGGTTTTTAAAAACTATTTCTACAGTAATAATGTTGAGTTAAATCACATGCTTTACTATAAATGTACAGTGAAGGAAATACTGATAGAGCATTGTGGACCAACTCTGGCCCACTGAGAACTGACATTTCTAAGGAGTCACATTACAAATGGTTATATATGTATTTATATAATATCTTCCATGTTGCTTTTTTAGCTTACAGAATCTAAAATATTTACAGTCTCACCATGGAAAATAGTTTCTGACTTGATTCTTCTCGGTTCTGTGGTGTTCGTCTTAGGAGAACTAAGTTTTATTTGACTGGGCAGTTAGCTTGGCTGGCCTTCTACTTGTAGCTCTGTGTCTCTGGTAGGTGGCCACTGAAATATGTCTTTTAGTGAGAGCTTCGCTGGGGTTTAAACACGACTGCACACATGCTAGGAATATGCTCTGTACTGAGCTACAGCCATAGCTCCTGAGTGAATTCCCTGTGTAAGATGTCAGGGCTTTTGCTTTGCTCCCTCTGGTCTTCTAACTTTTCAGGTTACAAAGATTGTCTGTTTCTGGTGTTAGAGGAGCCTTGGGCTGCAGCCATTTAAAAATGTCCAACTTATTTCCTGGTGTCAGTCCCTTCCTCCTGTATCAAATCCTCTGTAGTTTCTATCTGCTTTTGATTACTCTTTCGTATCCCAGTATCCACATACTTACACTTTATTAATGTGCTCAGAGCCCTGACTGCTCACGGAAGGAAGGATGGTTTACTGTGGGCTTGGCTCAGCAGCTGACCTCCTTATTAGGGTTGATGTTAATTGTAAGAAATGATGTATTCCTTGTTACACCATCTTTACTGTGGTGATAATTACACTGCATATACATATGTCAAAATGCATCAGATTAGACACTCTTAAGGAGTTTATTGTACAAATAGGCAGTAATTGATCCAATACAACAACAAAACTTTACAAATAGTAGACTCTTCTATATACAAAGAACTTTGGTTAATTTAAAACTCTAAAGTTGTATGACTAAAGTGGATTTACTTTATAAATCTGCTTCAGAAGTCATGCTTAAAATATATTTAATTATTTTTACAGCAACACACACATACACACACACAAAATAATTCCAAGAAAAACAACTTGGCCTAACATTTTTCTTGTTAGAAACACTTGACTGACATGACAGTCTTTCATATGAAGATGGAGGGTCCTGTCCCCAGAGTTCACCCCAGAATATGTAGAGAGAGGAAGCACATGGCTCTTGATGTGGGTCAAGTTGAAGCTTGTTGATTCCAACTAGGTCTCCTGATGTCAGTCATCCTTTTTCTGTAAGACTTGCTTGGAGTTTTCTTAGAAGATGAAGTTCAGACTGTTTCTTCTTGAATCGTACCTGCTGTCTGGGCGATTCCTGGAACTTTTATTCCAGGAATCCACAAAAGCAGTCTGCCTATTGTATGAAGAGCCACGGTGTACAGAGGGACACCACCTATACTAGGGTCCACACAGAATAATCCTCAGAAGCACTGACATTGGTTAGACACCATGTGACTGCTAGCTACTGGTACAGTGTCCCCATCAAAACACATCACATCTCTTGATGGCACCATGCTTTGAAATGTGGGACTTCAGACAGTTTGTGGTGGTCAAGTACTGTGTCAGAGTATTATGGAAGAAGAGAGTGTCATTTGCTTGATTGATTAGATTCTGAGCTATGATTATTTTTATAGTAGTCAGCAGGCAGATACCTGCCATGTGAAATGATTGTGTTTATTTAAAAATAGGGTTAAATTTTTATTGTTTTGTAATTTTTAATTCTATTTTGCTTTAATTGTATCTTCCAGTGGCTAGGCTAGTAATATGTTGGAGTGTAGATACACACACACGGTTTTTGAGCTTAGGCTGACCTTGTGGACTTGCTTCAACCTTCACCATGCTGGGATTTTAGGTGTGTGCCACAATGACTGCCTCAGTTTTGAAATACATCTTACTAGTTGGAACTACCATAGATTTTTTTTTAGGCACGTAGTGATAGAGTTACATAGTAAAGGCTGAGCTTCCAACCATAACCTCTGTGTACCTCATCCTAGCTCAGTGTAGCTACACAGCATAGAAATCTGTTGAGTTAGTGATTATTTAATAAAGAATTTCAGTTTTTATGTACTTTATCATTAAAATATTTATTGTAGTTGTTGACTTATTTCTTAACATAGGAAAGCTAATGTTCGTTTTCTTTGATGATTCAGAATGTGACAGTGCCTCAGAGCCTCTATTCAGATACTAGTCCTTGGTGATTTAGGAGAGCAGACAAATGTCTGTTCACTTCCAGACATAACTTGATAAGTTAATTAAGATGATACATGCTTTATGTCTAATTTCTCATCATTTGTGTCTACATAACAACAAAGCACGGTGAATCATATAGAGGAATAGAGGTTAATTGAAGGTTTTGACACTTGCTCTTTAATTTATAGGTCTTATATTAGGGAATTATGATTTCATTTTGAGAACGAGATTTATTGACCATTCCATAGAGATGCAGGTCTAAGGGGAAACATAGTTTCACATGGAAACTTCTTTAGGAATCATTAATTGGTCATTTACTAATCATTCTCAGGGTTTACATTTGTTCAGTATGTATGCATGTATTCTTGCATGAATGCCACCCTATACATGTGAAGTTCAGAGGGCTTTAGGGCAGGAGTTTATTCTCTCTTGCCATATGTGGCTTCCAGGAATCAAATTAAAGTCATCCTGCATGACAAGCATCTTTGCCTGCTGACTTCCCCCACCCCTGTTTTTATTATAACCTTTTTCCACAAAGTATTTCCCATTAAATACTTCCTTTGTTTTTATAAGTGTGAGTGCTCTGCCCACATATATGAATGTGTGTATGGTCATCATGTGCATGCAGTACCTTTGGATGCCAGAAGAGGTCATTAGATCCCCTGAAGCTGGGAGTTACAGATTCTTTGTGAGCTCCTATGTGGGCTGCTGAGAGTTGAGCCTTGTTCAGAAGCAACTGCTGTTAGCCACTTAACCATTTCTCCAGCCTTGTCTTCTTAAGTGTTTTTTTAATCACTTCATAATTGACCTTCATGAATATTTTGTTCAGAGTCTTTGAAGTGGTGTGACTTACAGAAGTGTTTCCTTCCGCTTGTGCACTGGCGGTTCTGTGATTCACCATGCTTCAGGGATTCTTGTGTGTTACACAGCATTGGACTCTATTCCTTCCCCTCTCATGCTCTCTTTTATCTTCAGGATCCCAATCGTGTTTCTTGCTCTCTAAAGTCTGTTCCCCCCCCCCCTTTTTTTTTTGTGCACAGTGCCCTAACCATTTCTAATATTCAAGCTGGATCTACTGGAAATTGGGGCTGTCACATTCAGACCAAACGTGGGAATAACACAAGGACGGTTGATATCGTGGTATTAGAAAGTTCTGCCCAGTACTGTCCACCGGAGAGGGTTGTGAACAACAAAGGTGATTTCAGGTTGGTGATGTGGAAAATACTAGAAAGGCTATTTTTCCTAAAGCTTTGTATTTTCAAAGACACATAATTGGTCTTTCATCCTCTATAACAAAACACACTCTCTCTCTCTCTCTCTCTCTCTCTGTGTGTGACCATATAGATCACAAACACACACATGGATATTCACATATAGATATGTCTAAGGAATATTTTTTGCAGTGATAATTTTAGAATGGATAAAAAAACCAAAGATACTTGAACTTTTCTGCTACCTATTGATTTAGGAGCCTCTGGAAGGATAGTCATTTTAGAAAAAAATGTCCTTTATAAAATTCTCACAGATGCATGCAGTGTATCTTGATCACATCCACTCTTGTTCTTCCTGTTACCTTATCAGATGGTTTGCTACAGGTGCTACAAACATCTGCTTTCCGGAGACAGTTACTGTCAGGTTGATGAGACTGTCATATTTTTTTTTCTAACGATCTTTATGATGAACCCTGCAAGGGGTGTGTAGCACTGATTGTTCTGGACCTCACTCTGTACACCTGGCTGGCCTCGAACTCACAGGGATCCACCTGCCTGAGTGCCTGATCTGAGTGCTGGGATTAAAGGCATGTGCCATCACACCTGGCTAGGATTTCGGTCTTAAGTCATTTAGTTGGGACACACATACCTACTTTTCTTCCCCAGTTCAATAATTATTGCAAGCGCTTCATGAGGAATTTGGGAAGGAAGGTGGTTTCATAGCCTGAAACAGTTGTTGGGATCTGGTGGGTTCCAGGCTCTTGAAAAAGCTGCTGAAGCAGTTGAGATCCATTGGAAGGATTAGGGCCTGTAGCTGACAGCGTTCCCCTAGGCTTTCTTACATTGAAAGTTGTTGTTACTCATCTTTTTAGATATATTATCCTATGTGTTTAGAGATTTTCAATAATGAGTTTTTAGTGTAAACAAAAGAAATACAATGCTTTTTAAATCTAGTATAAGAGTATTTAATACTAAGTTTGCATTGTTTCGGGGGGGGGGGCTATTGTTACCTTTTGACTGTAGCCCCAACAGTGTCAGAGTAAGAAAGATTTTTGGTGTTTGTCCTTCCAATTTGTGGGAGACTGCAGCGGTTACATCTTTTGATCACTCTATTCTACATTTCTGCCTTTATTGCCTTCTTAAAACAATTGTGGCCTCTTAAAAGATGAGGTAGTCATCATGTTTTCCATTTATGTTGGATTTTTGTCTTTTGTTCAGTTTTGGAGTGTGTTATGTATTTAATTGATTGCAGTGAATTATTTATCTTCTGACACTCCTTAAGGTATCACAGTATTAAGGCACTGCTGCATTAGTGACATTTGCTGTAGTGTTGCTCGACTTGCTTATGTAGTTTTTGATTATGATCTGTTTTGGTATGACTGATCTGTCTCAGCAGTTCCACTGCTATGCATCAGTTATAATTTGTATTAAGTATGCACAGTTTCATTTTCGATTTTAGAGAAATAGAGTTCAAATACCAAAGGTTTCTCCCAGCTCAGGGGTTGATGTGCTGCGTCAGCAGGATTGAGTGGTCCCTGGTCCAGTAACTCCTCACTGATAAATTATGTTGCACACTGATGGTGCTGCTCAAATCCACTGCAAGGTCTCATGTGGGAGACTTAGTGTGGGATCTCTGAGTAGACCTAGTTGGAGCTTCAAAGTAAATGGCATAGGCAGGTTCTGGAAGAATCCATGATTAAGCTTCACACATAGTCACTCCTCCAGCAGAATAAAACAGGTAGACAGCAACCTTCAAGCAGGTTTTTGCCAAAAAGTACTGCTCAGAGACTCAGTAGCCACGGCTGCTGTGAGTGCTGGGCTTTTCGCTTCTCTGTTGAGCACAACCCAAACCTCCCAGACTGCAGGAGGGAAGCAGGTCTTCAGCTAACCCTGCAGCACAGGCACAGTTACTGTCAGAAGCAATCACCCCCCCCCCCCCCCTGCACACCCCTGTTCCCACAAAGCCACTGAGAAGGGTCAGGGTTTTATCAGGATGGCACTGAAGGACCTGCTGTGGCATTTTTACTTGTTAAATTTCCTAGCCATACTTGTACAAAAGACCAAATTCTGTCTCTATTGAGCAAGAATCTTTGCTCATGTCGTACTTGTTAAATAATGCCAATGATACCATAACACTTATTAAACAGAAACACAAGCTGATTCATAACGCCAATTTTCATTTTTCTTGGGTTTGATACAATTTCCTTGAATATTCTTAGCAGCATTTAGATTTTAGACTCTTATTTTTGAAAACTATTTTATTACATTATGCTATCAAAATATTCTCAGGTGATAGACTGGATAAATGTATCCATAGATCCATAGGAACTTTTTTTGTCTTAGGTTTTGTGTGTGTGTGTGTGTGTGTGTTTGTGTGTGTGTGCGCGTGCGCGCACGTGCGTGCGTGCCTTTTCTCTGTGATAACATTCATGTCTTGGGCAGTGGTAGCACACGCCTTTAATCCCCGCACTTGGGAGGCAGGCGGATTTCTGAGTTTGAGGCCAGCCTGGTCTACAGAGTGAGTTCCAGGACAGCCAGGGCTACACAGAGAAAAACTGAAAAAAAAAAAAAAAAAATCCTCAAGTAATATTCATGTCTTAATCCTTGCTTTTTTTCTGTGCCATCCCCAACCTTATTAGCCTCTTGCGTTCTAGTTTTCTTGGACTGTTTTGTTTCTACCTGTATAGATGGCCCAGGACACTGGCGGGCATCACAGCGTATCTCCAGTGTACCCGGAACACCCACAGCAGTGGGATCTATCCTGGAAACACACAGGATGAAAGGAAGGCATGGCGCAGATGCGACAGAGGTGGCTTTTGGGCAGATGATGATTATTCTCGGTGCCAGTATGCAAATGATGTCACTAGAGTTCTGTATATGTTTAATCAGGTAACTATAGGACATTCTGATTCACTTGAGTTATGCATGAAATATGGTATTTTTACATGCCAGATAAGGGTTAAGTGTTGGATGAAAATTCCTTTATATCTTTGTGCTCTGTGAGGCCTTATCTTTTTCTGTTATTGCTTGACCAGCCAGTCTCAGCCTTATTTGGGATTCTGACTATATATCTGTATAACCCCTTTATCAGAGGTGGTTCCTGCAAGTTCTCAGCTGACTCTCATTGCTGCTTCTGCGCACCATTATTAACCCTCCCTCAGCCCATGTGGGCTCTGTTGTGGTGTTTCCTCTGTTCCTCAGTCCTGGTTCAACTTGGATACAGCAGTTGTTGCTGTCAGTGTCAGTCAGGAAATCAACAGACATGGCCATACACATCCGAACTAAGTGTGTGCTTTCTGCCTTTGAGCAGGAAGGGATGTGACCACCACTCCCAGCTGGAGGACTGGGAGCTGCTTTTCCTCAGCAACTGGGAGAGAAGTTTGTATAGAAGTTTGTATTTGGTTAAGCAAAGAGTAGATAGAGCTGTGTGCTTTGCCATGTGTCTCTAAGCATTCCTTTATTTCTTTCTCAGTTTAATTTCTCCTCCCTTCCCCCAGTATATATATATATTTTTTAATCAAAGTCTAATTTCTTGAATTTGAAAAACTATTAGATGAATATATTGGTTTGAACTCCTTGGTAGATTTTGTATGTCAGATAACAGTGTCACTATCAACAGTCCTTTTATGACGTCCGTGTTTGCCTTTTTCTATAGATGCCCCTCAATCTTACAAATGCGGTAGCTACAGCTCGGCAGCTGCTGGCTTACACCGTGGAGGCTGCCAACTTCTCTGACAAAATGGATGTGATATTTGTGGCTGAAATGATAGAAAAGTTTGGAAGATTTACCAAAGAGGAAAAATCAAAAGAGGTAAGTTCCTAAATTCAGACTTGCAGTGTAAATGTCAGCCAATGGTGACCCCTAATGGGATAGAGTGGAGTGGTTGTTTTTAAAGCTGGCTTATGCTTTCGATATTTGAACTTCATACACTTTTTTGATTTCCAAACTTGCCATTGAGAAGCTTAGCACCAGTAGGGATAGGGACCTGTGTATCTGGGAGATGGCAGTGAGCTGTTAGTTCCTGAAAACCAAGGAGCCATGGATAGCAGAAGGAGATACAGGGAGCAAGCAGCCTCCACCATCTTGTGTGTTAGCTGGCTGCTTCTTGTCACCTCTGGGAGTCCCATTGTCCACACAGCCATGTGCCCCTCTCATTGTTTTAGTCACCTGGACTGTGTTTTCAATCGCCCTGTCACTTTCATTATATAACAGAAACAAAAGTCTTCTGAGGAACTTGTGGATACGTATATGAAATGACATGGTACCTATAGACATGTACAATTTATATGTGTCCATTTAAGGAAATAGTGATTTTTTGAGAAGGTATCTACTTAAATAGGGATGTTAAAACTGTGATATGTTTGTCAACAAGGCATTTCCTAGATGGCAATCAAACCCCCAGATTTCAGAGAGCAAATAAAAGAAAAAATATTTAAGTTTTGAGGCAAAGGTAATGTTTACTTAAGCTGTGGTTTTGAGCTCTTTAAGAACTTTGTATACTGTTTCTCCTGTGCTTTAACCACTTACCTGAGATGGGTTTAAAGGCAGGCAGAAAGAACTTAGGTCAAGAATGAGCCGAAGCCAGCTAAAAATGAATTGGCACATCAGCATACACAGTTAGGCTCCAGCTGAGCTGATCACAGACCGTGGGAGTCCTCACGAAGGATCCAGAAGTGTGTTCTACAGTGTGCCATTTGCTTTCAGCCTTGTCCTGTCTTGTACAACAAGGAATTTACTAGCTAAACATCATAGATTCATTGCTGGCAGGGTTTTAGATAAATAATATACACTCTTTCTCTACATCATTTAACTGAGGATTTTCGTTCCATTTTTAGAATATCCCAGTCTTGCATGTTGCTAGTGACTTGGTAACTGCAGCCCTCCTGCAGTTGGCGTGTACTTGATAGGGTGTAGTTAATGAAGGAGGGAAAATGGTATATGTATAGAAATGGAACTTGGGTAATAGGCAACTTCGCTGGACAGTGAGACTGTTTGAGGGCTGTGGTCTGAACTCGTGGCCCCTGGTTTTCAGATGAACTGCCCTGTGCTTTTGGCAGCAGCCACTTCCCCGGGGAAGCTTTAGCCCTGGGAGAAACTGTTTGGATTGGACTGGTGCTGTTACCCTCCCTTGTTGCTGATAATCACGGGGTAGCTGCCCACATGATTGCTGTTGCTTTCTGAAAGTGGAGTGCTTTGAGTTCTCGGAATAATTACAGTGACATTTGGAATGTGAGCTCTGAAACGTTGTAATGTCTATTCCTCCTGTGCTGCAGTTGATGTGAAGAACTGCTTTTCAGTTCTCGACTTATAAAGAACAATATAGAAGCTGGTGAGATGGCTCAGCAGGTAAAAATGCTGGCAGTGCAAGCCCAGTTGATAACGGAGCCTATATAAAGGTAGAAGGCGAGAGAAACAGCTCCTGGAAACTGTTCTGTGCCTACACACACCCCAGGGCATGTGCCCACCCCTAACTCACACATGGACAGTGGACACAAACAGCAATAATAAGAAACACAACTTTTTTTAAAATTAAAAACAAAACAAGAGCATTGTGGCACTGTCGGTTGAATAACCGGTGCCTGGTGCTTGAGATGCCTTGCTTCCATGTCTCGGGTGACAGCATCTTGTTGGGTCACTACCTAATGGTTACCATGGGCTTTTTTCATTTCTAAAATTAGGATGATATTGGTTTTGTTTAGCTTACAGAGCTTCTATACACAAGTCAAGAGTTGAGGGGAAACAATGTTGCACAGTAGTTCCCAAGCCTGGGCCTGGTTTTGTGGGACTGTGAAACTTTCTCATCACAGAAGGCATTTCTTTATTGTATAGCATTGTGGATCTGGTCCCATCATCCTGTGCCTTCTGATCTCATCCCAATCTAAGAGCTACTCAGGGCTTCAGGTAGTTCTCTGAACATTTGATTGGAGGGTATTTTTATCACTTTCTGGTTAATGCATAAAGTTTACAGTTTTCATCAAAAAGAAGTGATGCCAACCCATCAAAAATCAAAGAAAAAAGTAGGCTTCATGATTGAATCCTGGAAGTATACATGTATTTCCTGTGATTTGGTGACTGCCATCCTGTGCAATCCTTTGGGAACTGCAGGCTTTGCCTTTCCCTGGTTATTAGGGTAATAAATAGAAATCGTGGGATGTAAGGACTGTGTTTTAAGTTAATTGCCACTGCATTAAATCATGCTAAGATACCCAGAGATGCATATACATATGTTATGACAGTAGTTAAATGAATTTCTCAAGTATGCTCAGCAAGGTCTTTGCAGTGGGTATGGCCCATGCTTCTGTACATAGCTAACATATTTTGGTGCTATTGCTCTTAAAACCATGATTGGTTTCAGCCCATTTAAGCCAGGAACATCGTGTGAGGATAGCTGCTGAAAGACCCCACCCTGACAGACCTAAAAGGTGTAGTGTTCAGTGGTCTTAAAAAAGCAGCCGAAGTTCTCTGTCTGGGTGTAAATGGGTCCTCTGCGTTTACTAGAGGAGTGTTTCTTACGAAGCCAATACTTAATGTGTCTGAGGAGGAGGAGGCTCATGAAGAGCAGGATTGGTTTTTCCTTAGAGTCCTCTCTGTGCTCCAGTTGGTTGTGTGAACAAACGGCCCTGTGGGTTCACTCAGCACACTGTCTACACATTCTGTCTACACATTGTGTTTGTGTACATACACTATATGGGTGTAACCATTCCATTCAGGTGCTTCTGATTTCCTTTATTTCCAGTATTTCCCAGCTCTTTGGCTTAGTCGTACTTGCCAGACATTGCTCACTAAGCTTTTCAGAGACCTAGTACTTGGTAGTGTGAGCTGCCTGGAGAAGTCACCTGCTGGCCTTGACACAGATTGCTCCCTTGTTCCTGCCTGTGCTGCAGTCTGTTATCCTAGGATGGGGTCTGGGAATCTGCTGCAGCACTTCTTCGGCAGAGGCTCTGAGACCTGCTGTCGACTTTTCATTTTTTACATTATATTGTTCATTTGAGTTTTTTCCCCTTTGGGATTAGGCTCCTGTGAACACTTTATTGGAATATTTCAGGAGTGTTGAGAATGTTACTGTTAATTTCTGTCTTGTCCTCTCACCTAACTGGGACAGTTTTCAGCCATCAATCTTATTTCTATAGCCTGTGTGTTTGGTTTCCTCTCCCACTTCTTTCTCCCAGCCTCCTCCCCTCCCTCAGTGGTGGAGTATTTAAGACCTGACTTTACTTTGTCATGTTTTATACATAATTTTTCTAAAACAAAAAGAAGTTTAGGACTGGTTCAGGGGGTGATAGAGCCTATTGCTGAGCCTGGAAACCCAAGTTGGACCCTGTACCCAAATTACTTACAAGGAGACGATAGAGCTAACAAGGATGGCGGCTTTAGCTGAGCATGAGCCATTTGTCTCATTATTCCATGCCAAATGGCTAAGAACTCAGAAGAAGGGGTTGTCACCACAATATTCCCTATATCAGATAGTCACAAAATACTCCATACTTCTCTGACTCAGTTATGGAAAGAGTTCAGAATCTGTCACAGTGGTGGGGAATTCTCCAAAAGATCAGAATTAAGTATGGGTTTCTTCTTGGGTTGTTCCTGGTAGGCTTCTTCTTGGGTTGTTCCTGGTAGGCCTCTCCAGTCCTGAGAGGGTCAGAAGAATCAGGGCATGTGTGTGCCTGTGAGATCAAAGGGACCTTCTCAGGGCTGCTTTGTGACTTCTACTGTGTGGGTCACCCTTTGCTTTACAGTGACTAGCTCAAGCTCCTTTCTGACCCTGGCATGACCTGGAGGTCAGAGCGCTTGGTTCCCATGATAACCATAGGGTTTCAGGAGGGGTGACAAGCCTGCCAGGCTTCCCAGTCAGATCCTCAGAAAGTTCATGTGCTTAATTCCGTAACAAATACAAAGCACATTTCATTAAAATCATGCTATTCTGTAGTAGCTCATGTCCGTGCCTTTGCCTTAAGTGCAGTCAGTGATTTTGTGTATTTTATTTCTGAAGTTTTCATAACCAAAAGCAATTCAATTCTGATGGTCACTGAGCGTGTCTGAGGACTTCATCACACTGCCTGTTACATTTTTGCATAAAATCCTCAAGTAACAGCAAACGAGAATAGGAGACAATAAAAAGCATTATTTCTGCCATTCTCAATTTGCATTTAAGGATGGAGTTCTTTAGTTCATTTGTGTAAATGTCTTATTGATCTGATTGGCAGGTGCAGAAAATGGTTTAGGAGTCAGTAGCCATCTTATATACTCAGAAATAAGGACCCTGACCAGCACGGTGCCTGTTGTTAGTAGGAGAGTGTAGGTGTGGGTGTTCCATGTTGCCTATGACATTAAGTGAGTGAAGTTGTACAGAGTGTTGGTGGCTGCTGCTGCTATGTCTCCTGCCCTCCCTCCCCTCCCTCTTCTGTCCTTGGCCTCTTCCTCCCCTCCCCCTTCTGTCCTTGGCCTCTTCCTCCCCTCCCTCCCCTCCCCCTTCTGTCCTTGGCCTCTTCCTCCCCTCCCTCCCTTCTCCCTTCTGTCCTTGGCCTCTTCCTCTCTCCCCTCTCCCTTCTGTCCTTGGCCTCTTCCTCTCTCCCCTCTCCCCTTCTGTCCTTGGCCTCTTCCTCTCTCCCCTCCTCCTTCTGTCCTTAGCCTCTCCCTCCCCTCCCCCT
>CM052712.1:39393877-39443844 GCA_028551405.1 Uromys caudimaculatus | reverse complement strand
TGAATTTTATAATGTGTGCATGTGTGTATATATATACACATATATATCTATGTATATACACATACACTTTTTTTTTCAGAACACTATCATGGAGGCCTCTATTCAGCTTCCTTCTTCCCTTTTCTCACCAAAACAAAAGCGAGAGGTCCAAGCAACGGACGACTCCCTCTATAAGCTTCAACTCATTGCATTCCGCAACGGGAAGCTTTTTCCAGCCACTGGAAATTCAACCAAGCTGGCCGACGATGGCAAGCGGCGGACAGTAGTGACTCCTGTGATACTCACAAAAATAGGTTTGTGGAGCAGATGTCACCCAGCAGTTGCTGGGCTCTGTGGCTTTATTGGTTGTTCTTCCTAAAAAACGCTTATTTTTGTTCTTTGTTGTTTTAATGAGTCACTAGTGAAAAAAGATCTTGCAGAGTGCCCATCCGTGTATACGTTGGCATTTAATTGTTTATGAAGTTTGTTTGAGAAATACTGTTCTTTCCCATTTTCTCCAGATGGTGTGACCGTAGATACCCACCACATCCCCGTTAATGTGACGCTGCGCCGAATTGCCCACGGAGCAGATGCGGTTGCAGCGCAGTGGGACTTTGATTTGCTGAACGGACAAGGAGGCTGGAAGTCAGATGGGTGCTGTATACTCTACTCGGATGAGAACGTCACCACCATTCAGTGCGGCTCCCTGGGCAACTATGCTGTGTTAATGGTGTGGCCGTTGTTAGCTTGGTGTATAAATACTATATATTCTAATGGTTCTCTATGCATAATTAAGCCCAAACGAAGAATTTGCTTTTTAACTTAACATAACTGGCTCCATTTAATTATGTAAGAGGTGATTCTGGATTTCAAGGAAAATTGAGTTACTACCAAGTGAAATGAATGAGATTGTATTTTGCTCAGTGAACTATAAGGGAATCAGATCAGCTAGGCTCTGACCTCCTGAAAACATGAAGAGATAGCTTGTTTTTTTGTAGTTTGACTCTTTCAATGTGGGGCGATTTGTTTGCTGAAGGATGCACAGCAGGTACCAAAAGGTTTTGCTCACTCCTGTGCCTTCTCTGGGCATTCTGACCGCATACCCACACTATCAGCCTTTTGAGTTGTCAGTGACCATAGGAATGGATGGCAGTGACCTTAGTAAGTTTTGTGGCTGCAGAACAGTTCTGAAGCTGTGTCGGTTGTCAGTTGCCCTACTACCCACTCTTGTTCACCGTTGCTGTTGCCTGTTACTTAAAAGCTTATTAATAATGTATTTACACGTGTATAAGTATACTTATATAATAATCTTGAACCATAGTTTTTTAAAATGTGATAGCATTTGCCAATAAAAATGATCTTGAGGCAAGCCCAGATTATAATAATTTTCCACAGTGTTTGCTACATTTTCCTTGCTTCTGCTTTTAATGCTTTTTCTGGCCCTTGGCAGATGCGGCTTCAAAGTGGATATTTTGCAGGTGATAGGATTGTCATGACAGTGACACAATGAATCTTTGCGCACAGCTGTAAGCAGTGCACTTGACCCATATCCAACACACCTATACTTCAGCATGCACTCTTGGGGTCTTTGGGTGGAAGACTACATACCACTACAACCAACTTTATTATTATTGTTGTTGTTGTTATTTATATTTACCCTTTTGTGCTTTAAACCAATGTCCATAGCTAATGAGGTGTCTGCTTTCTGTAATTTCACATTTTACTGTTTTGTCTTTTAGTTAAAGAGTAGGTGAGATGCTCCTTTCCAGGCCTGAAGGTCTGGGTTCCATCTCTAGGTCCCACATGTAGTGGAGGAAGAGAACTGACTTCTTCAAGTTATCCTCTGACTTCTGTCCAGGCCACACGACATTCAACGCCAACCCCCACCCCCCCAACACACAGGCACGCACACGCACAGGCATGCAAGATACATAAGTAAAATGTGATTGTTCCCTAAGTTGACATTAATTAAAGTTGGAGACAATTTCTTTTTAGGCTATTTTTTTTTGAGATTTTAATACAATAACATTATTCCTTCTTTCCCCTTTGTTCTCTTTTAAATTTGTGACTTTGTTTTCCCTTATTGTTATTGTTGTTGGTGGTGGTGGTAGTGGTGATGGTGGTGGTGGTGGTGGTGGTGTCTGTGCTTCTAAATACATAAATACAACCTGCTTAGTCTGTAATGTTACTGTGCATGTTTTCAGCACTGATCATTGGGTGTTGGACAACCTATTGGTCTGTCTTCCCTAGAGAAGACTTTCTCTAGCTCTCAGCTTTCCTCGGTTGCCTGTAGTTTTGTGTGTAAGGTTGAGGCCTTGTGAGTTCAGCCTTCCACATTAGTATGTCTGTGGTGCCCTTGTTCAGCTCATGTTTGGGCAGTCATGTTGGTGAGACTTCGTAGATGTAGCTTCTGACATGCCTAAGAGACACGGTCTCACAGCAAATTCCCTGTTTCTTTGGGAGTTTAAGATCTTCCCACCGCCTCTTCCTCAGTGATTGCGTAGCCTTCCTAGCAAGAGTTACATGGTAGATGTCTCTGTGGAGACTTGGTTCTACAATTCTGCATTTTGATTGGTTTTGGCTTTAAAATGTTTCTCATTCACATTTTGAGAATAAAATATTTGGAACCCATGTGGCATTTGAAGGAGAAACAACAGGAAATACAAGATTGTCTGAAATGTATACAATACTAATCAGAAGTTGAGCAAAATAAAGGAAACGCAGAAACACTGCATTTTCAACTTCACTGTGATACTGCACCATGTGAAACTTTTGTTTTTGTTTTATCTAATACTACTTGAAAGCTTCTATTTTTGAATTTCCTAGCTGTTCTTCTAAACTACTTAAATTAGTATAATCCTGTTCTACAAGGAATAAGCTATTCTTTTATCTTTCAGATTTTTAATCTTTTAAAAAATGTGAAACACAGTTTTTCAAAGCTGGAAGACTGCTAAGATCTTTCCCCCATTTTTCAGAGAATCTTGTTTTCTGAGATGTAACTGCCACCTAGAGGCAGAAGCTAGAAACACATCTGGAATTGTTGACAAAGTTGTGAAGTTAACATAGAGTGTGTGCCTGTGTAGCATGCACGAAGCCCTGGGGTCTGTCATCAGGAGTACAAGAGAACATTACACCTATCCTACAGTACTTACATTAGGTTAAGATAAAAGTGATACCTTTGTAAAATTGAAAACTGTTGTTTTATTTTCTTTTTTTATTGATTCCTAAATGTAATCCTGCTTTTCCTACATGCCGTCTTCTTGGGTCTTTATGTAAAGTCTAATGCCCATGCCTCTAGGAAGATGAGCCATGTGCTTCCCTTTTATGAGCCAGTTGAGAACTGTGCTTTAAAGGATAAGATACAACTACTGTTTTTACTGCTATGTCTACAGTAGATGATAACCTGGTTGGTTCTGCTCATCCCTACAGTCAGTTACAGAGAAGCTGTCTAGTACCCCAAAGGAAAATATCAGCAGAAATTGGAATTTCTGCATTGATATCAGAAGTACCCAGTGGGGGGTCAGAAGAATCAAAGGAGCTTTGGGCAATAGAGGCAAATAGGAGTAGGCCCTATGTAGGATTCTATACCTCGTTTAGCAGTAGTAGTGAGGCCAAAGTGCTCACTGTCTGCTTTGCCTTTGTTTCTTGAATTGTCTAGATGTAGACCAGTGGCTACTTCCTTGTTCCTCTAATAATGCTGAGCGTGCTGAGTAAGAGCAAGCCAGTTCTAGTTAGTACATAGTTGACCAGAATGCTAGCAAGGTTTCTGTCTAAATAACTTCTAACTGCACGCTCATCTGCATCAGACGTTTTAATTACGTCTGTGTGTGAAGACACAGTGGGAGCTCCTCGGTTTTACATAACTAGTTAATAGCTCCTTGCATATTGAAGAGGTTTCTACGTTCAGACAACATGAATATGTAGCCCTGTTTTCACCCAGTGTCCCACATGCTTGCTTGCTGTGTACATTATCCCAACCATGCTCCTGGATGGAGAGGTGGCTTAGTAGGTAAAGTGCTTCCTGTGAAGGATTGAGGACCTGGAGTAAACAGCCAGATGTCACTGTGGATACCACTGAGGAGGAGGACCACTGTGAATGCAGAGACAGGAGGATCCATGATGCTCTGGCCAGCCAGTCTACTCAGTTGGTGAACTCCACATTTAGTGAGGGAACCCATCTCAAAATATAAGATGGCTCTCTGTGAGTTCAAGAGCAGCCTGGTCTACAGAGCAAGTTTTAGGATAGCTAAGGCTATATAGGGAAACTCTGTCTCAAAACAACAACAAAAGCCCAAAAGCAAAATGTAAGCTAAAAAGTGATTTAAAAAGGCATCGGATACCTGCCACTGGACACACTGTGGTGCTGCTGATGCTAAGGCAGTGGAGATGGAGCCGTGGAAGCAGATCTGCAGTAGGCACTCGTGTGTCAGGCACTTCTGTGGGTTCTATGGTATGGCAGTTGTTACAGTCTCTTGTCCATAGGTAGGTTAGCATTGGAACAGTGACTAGAATCCAATCAGTGTGATCCAGAATCACTGTTCTAACCATGCTGCAGTACCTCAGTCTCATATCTCACATGTCACAGGGAGAAAAACACAGTCAGTCAGTCTGTCTGTGCACACCCTGCACCCCCACCCCACCCCTGTCTCTGAGGAGCGTCTTCTAGCCCTGCCTTAATGGCCTTAAGATTTTTTCCCGTTGGTCCGTTTCCAGCAGTTTGCTTGCACATTGCCACGTTACACATTTCATGATGTCCATGCAGGATACATTTCTGCAAGATGAAACGAAGGATCAGAGGGAGCAACTCTTCACTTTTTCATTAACTTTCAATACTGGGCAAAGTCCATAAACCCTGGAGTTTGGATGAATGCTCTTTCCATGTTAGTCCACCACTAACCATGGTTGCTTCTCCAGCAGTGAGAAGCCCCAAGCGTTTCTTCCCCTTTTCTAACTGTGTGCCATAGGTAAGTTGGGATTGTGCTCACACTCCACACTTGGCGCCCATGGTATTGCTTTGTGTGCCTGCTCTCTCCCCCATCTCCCCATCACGCTGGGGAGATTTCTCTCTGTGTGAAGCACTAGTTTATTTTTTTAGTACATGTACATTAGTTCCATCCATGCAATGAAAATATTGAAAATTGTCCATTATATTGATAATGCACATCAGGTGAGTGAGTGGAAGCTGACCTTGATGAGTCACGTGCAATGCTTTCGCTTGACTGTGCATTCCGAGGAGTGGAGACCAAGAGGGTGACATTACCATGCTCAGCTTCAGTATTAATTCCCCGCACCTGACCGAATCCTTGGTACCAGCTTAGTCTTGGTTGTTAGGACGTTTCTTAGTTGCCTGTCGTTCTCATTGATCCGTGGAATCATCACTTCGATGAGAGTGATTTCACTCTCTTTCTTGTGTGCAGTGGTGACTGGGATGTTGAGCCTGCATGTGGATTCTTAGACAGTTTGCTGAGGGCAGGGCCAGCCTGGGGGGGCCGGCTTGTTTTCCTGGTTCCTGGTGGGCTATGAATACACGCTCTTTGGCTCTTTGTACACGTAGGTTTTCCAGAGCCCTTTCCAGACTCCTTTTCTCCTCCTGCCCCTTGTGTGACCAGGATTCCTTAAAGGTTTTGTGCCTGACTTCCTGGGGGTTTTGTAGTCAGTGATCTTTACATCCTGTTTACGAACTCCCAGCCTATCCCAGGTTCACAAGGATCTTTTACTTACCTTTTTCTCCTTTTAAAATTTTCCTTTTTTATATTAATGTTTTTATCTTTGTTTTCTTCAAGGCATCCTAGTATGGTTTTCCTAACACATTTAGTGTCCCTGTTCCACCGGCACTAATTTAGAGTGTTGCAGGAAGTACAGTGCTGAGGTTTCTGCGTGACCTTTTGTCCATTGGTGGTTGTGTGTGGAGGTTAGGGAATCTTTTAGGAAGTAGAGCCCTCATGGAGGGTGCGCATCTCTGGAGTAGGCATTAGGCATTTATAGCCTCACCTCATTTCTACTGTCTGTCTGTTTCCTGTGTGTGGAGGAAATGAAGTCAGCCAGACTCCTACTCTGAAGCCACTGCATGCTGTGATGGACTCTTCTTTCTCTGAAACTGTGAGCCAAAATAAACTCTTCCTTTCTTAAACAAACAAACAAACAAACAAACAAGAATGTGCAATAGTTAACACAGTGGAAGGTAGGAAGACATTAGTCCAAGTAGAACACAGAGATGTCAGTCAGGGCCAGAGTTTTTGGTCAAGAGCATGTCAAGCATTCAAGAAATGCCCAGTAGCTAAATGTCTGTAATAGCCGGTGACCATTTTTTGTCCCCTCAGGATCTGACCGGGTCAGAGTTATACACCCCAGCAGCCAGTCTCCTGCACCCCGTGGTTTACACCACCGCCATCACTCTTCTCTTATGTCTCTTGGCCGTTATCATCAGTTACATGTACCACCACAGGTAAGAGCGTGCGTCTGACCCTCATAGCTCTGTGCACTAGGTAGGAAGACTGTATTTCACACTTGGTTGTGATAAGCTTAAGTGTGATACTGGCGGTACCCTTACAAAATAGAGACAGTACTGTTGACCGTCCACAGCCTTCAATCCCTGCCACCTGGGATATGAGGGGCCACGACTTGAGACTCCAGAGCTGATTCCAGCCCTGATTCTAGTTCCTTCTCTGCTCTGTTGAGGACATGTTTCCATTTCCAGTTTGCTGGGGTTGTACCTGGAAGAGAGTATGGGAGTGCATGTTGGAGGCTGGGGTGGTGGCCACAGGAGCAAGAGGGCCTGAAGGAGAATGGGGTCTTGTCCTGTATACGGAGGGGTCCCTGCAGGGCTGTCTCCAGGTAGTACACTGTCCATGTTTGTATCTTACAGCTCTCTCATGGTTGGCGGATCTTTAAAAGATAGCACTTGTAAGAAAGTTGGTGGCATTTACATAGAGGATTTGGTTTCTGTTAATTGGAGATACAACTATTGAAACTTTTATTTTCTGATTGGAAGCAATGAACGAAAAGGATTTGCTAAGCAGGAAACTTACCTTACAAAAGGTTCTGCTAGAATGTATTTTCCTGTTTAAGTTGGACATGTATGGCATTTCTTGACATTTGCCTTGGAAACAAAAGGTGATTTTGATGTATTTTTTAAAAAAAAGGAAAAGAGAGACTTTAACATTTCGTTATAAAAGGCCAGGAGAAATGCATTGGGCATTTAGGCTGTGTGTGCTATCCAGCTTGGGCAGAACAGAAACTCATCGGTACACTAAAGACATTTCTACATAGCTAAGCATGTAATTCAGGCTTCTTCGACCTCATGAGTGACAGTTGTCCATGTTCTGACGATGGAGAATGGGTATAGCTTTTGTGTGTGCTGTGGGTTTGTGAATAATGTCTTTTTTTAATATATAAAGCTAAGTGTTAAAAAACAATGTTAGGTTAAATGGACTGTCAAAGTGTGTGTGTGTGTGTGTGTGTGTGTGTGTGTGTGTGTGTAGTATATGTTAAGTTAGTAAGAGTTTTAAACTTAAAGCCTATAAATGTGACTTTTTGTGCAGCTGGAATTAACCTGGAGCTGCTCACCAGAGCCCTGCTGCCAGCATTCCAGACTGAATGTTCATGTTTCTTTTTTCCCCAACAGCTTGATTCGAATCAGTCTCAAGAGCTGGCACATGCTCGTGAACTTGTGCTTTCATATTTTCCTGACCTGCATAGTGTTTGTGGGAGGAATAACCCAGACCAGAAATGCCAGCGTCTGTCAGGCAGTAAGTCCAACTTGAAAGGTTTTAGGGGGGGAAAATTATGATACTAGAAAATAACTTTGTGTTTCATTAACTGTGAAACAAAAACCCCTGTTTCTCTGGAGCCTCCCTTTACCTGCAGCCCAGCGTGATGCCTGTGCACTAAGTCAGTCTAGCAGGGCCCTTGGCGTTTCGAATGTTTATTCCCAGCCTAGTGATTAGCTCTAACAGCTTGGCTCTGTCCTTAGCAGTTGCCTGTTACCTGTCCAGCCCTTTACTGTGTTTAACATTTCATTTAAATGTTTATGAAGTCCCAACTTTGAGTGAAAAAGAAATGACATTTTTTGACAGATTTTAAAGGAAGACTTAATCCACTGATGAAAAAAGAGGAATTGGGCGAAACTAAGAAACCATTAGGTTTGCTAACTATACAGAATTAAATATTTACCTCTGGTTTAAATCATGACCTTTGCTCTTCAGGTGGAATGCTGTTATACCTTATTCTCCTCCATATAAGAATGGGGGATATGTAGCTTTCTTTTCTTGCTTGTGCATTGCTTACCTAAGAATAAGAGGTGTAACACAGTAATGAGGAGGTGGACTCAGTTCTGCCACTTCTGTCGGGTGGGGGGCAGTTTGGTGAGCTGTTTTGTAATTGTGACCTAAAGGCCAGCAGGTGGGATCTGCCTCCAGCTCATAGTACCCAGGTGAGCTATGTAACGGTGCTGTGCACGCGTCTCATCTCAGAGACTTGTGTTTCGAGAGACTCTGTGAGTGTCCACTCTGTCCCCACCAAACAGCCCCTCCCATGTTCCCATCCCTCTAACAGCTGGCAGTGTTCCCTCCTTCTCTTGCTGTCTGCCTTTGACTTCTGGGGCTATGTAACATTCTACCATTGTGTAGTTATCTGTGTTGTTGAATATGACATGATTTCCTTCTTTATAATGATCGAATAACATTCCATTTTAGTGCCTTTGTGTATTCATTATAAACAGGAGTTGTCTCCACTCCTTGACTTTAGTAAAGCTACAGTGAAAATAAAATATAAAGATCAGTTTGAAATCCTGATTTCTATAGTCAGTGTGTCTGTCTCAGTTTCTGACCTGCAAATTGAAGTGATAATTGAATTGTTGGGTGATATGATTGTATATATTAAAAAAAAACAGAACTAATTCACACATATATTACTAGAAAAGACATGAAAGTTTAGAAAAGACTAAATATAACTTTAACGTACAGCAGTCTGCTGCCAGTATGCAGACATGATGTCTTGGTTATTTTCTGATTACTATGATAAGACACCGTGATGAGCTGGGTATACATAGCAGCTCACACCTTTCTTTAATTCTAGCACTTGGGAGGCAGAGGCCAGCAGATCTGTCACATTCAAGGCCAGCCTTCGAAAGCAAGCAAGCAAATAAGCCATGAACAAGACAACTTACAATAGAAAGCATTTAATATGAGAGTCATTGTTCTAGAAGGTAGTGGATCTATGGCAGGGAGCATGGAGTTATGCAGGCCTGGGGCTGGAGATGAGTGGGTTAGGACTCCAGAAGCGCACATGTCCAGAAATATCTCAGACTGGACTAGAAGGATTTCTGGTTGCTATATAAAAGCCAGAATACTTCATGAGCTTGTGAAAAAGGTACCTGGTTACCAAAAGATGTCATTTCCCTTGCCATGAGCAGACAGGACTTATGAGTCTCGATCACTAACATACCTGCGGTGGCATATCCAAGCCCGTGCTGGCCTCCAGGCTCCCTCAGTCCCTTTTCCCAAGTGTCCATTATACACTTCAAAGCCCCCATGCTAGCCTACTGGCACTGCCCACCTCCCCAGACTATTTTAATCCCCTTCCTCTCTTTATAATGGCAAGATTTTCCCCCTGCCCCTGCTGTTCTCTGACTCTTACAGATAGCTGTGGCCACATCCAGTCTGCTGCTTTCTCTCTCTGCTCAGAACTCTTTCAGATGCCTCCGGAAGCTCTCTCTCTTATTCACAATACAACCCCCCCACCCCCAATCATGGAGCCGCTGTTTTAGTGGTCTCTTTACTGCGCCCCTCACATAGAGAGCTTACAACTATCCACAAGTGTGCTGATGAACGTGGATCCCATGTACTCTGTTGGGTAGGAGTGTGAGTGGACATCCTGTGAGGCTTCACCGTCCAACGGTTTGCAGACCCTGGAGCCGGCAGTCTCACTCTTTGGTCTAATGCCCTTGCTCTTGTGGGTGTGCCAATGCACATGGGTATGAATGTTCATGCAGTGTGATAGGCAGGGGCAGAAACCTGGAGGCGACCAAATGAATGCCCGTCACAAACAGTGAGAAACTTGGGCATGTAGTGAATAGTGAAGAACAGAACCAGTGAAGCTTAGGTTAAAAAGGGCTGAGAACTTCAATTCGCACTGAGAAATCTTTTTACTAAGATAAAAATGAGTAATGTAACCTACTCTCAACAAAAGTAGTTGCAAGAAAACTGAAGAGGAAGAATAGGTTTGATAGTTACTAAGAATCGGTGTTACATAGTTAGATACAGGTTATTGTCAGGGTAGGAATTTTATCTTGCTAGTGGATTTTCAGTGGTTATTATATGATAAACAATAATTTTTCACAGACACAGGCCATGCTTGGCCCAATCATGATGCATTATTGCCTTTTGTGCTAAATTCATCATTGTATTCTTAAGAACTAACTTAAAATAGTTTTGTGTTTGTAACAACCACCAAGAGGAGTTAGTGTCTGAGTTTCAATGGGAGCAGGCTTACACTAACTTCTCAGTAAGTATTTTCTAGTAGTACTACCTGTATTGACACAGTCACATCTCAGCTGTGTGATGTGTTTGTATCAGCCATTCCTCTGCCCTTGAAAGCATACTTTCAGTAAGTCTTGGATCAGACAGTACAGACAGAAGACAGCTGCTTTGTTCTTGGTCCCTCACCGTTCATGTCTCTGCTTCTGGCTTGTGTGGAAGGTACTATTAGTCACAGTTTTAGAGATACTGTCCCTCATGTACCTCTGTCAGGGCTTGCTATAATTTCATAATACATAATTACTCTTCCTTGTCTCTGGACTCTAAGCTATCATTGGATTCGAGGTGAGAATTGTATGGTTTCGTTTGTCCACTTTTATCAAGGAAGCAACCTAAGATCTGACCTGTGATATATTCTCTGCAGTTACTGAGAGAAAGAAGCCTGTGTTTGTCAACAGGCCTTGTCCAGCATGGTTCCTGTTAGTACAGCCCACAGTACAGTTGGGTACAACTGTCCTCAATCTCATCCCAAAGTGCTCCTTGGTTTCCTGTAGCGGACACGTTAATTTATTCATTACAGAAAAGAATGGGAAGAGACTATTGTAAAGATGACCAAATGGTGTTTTATAGCCTGTCTACATCGAAAGGGAGAGGGATCGCATGGACTCCTCAGGAACTGAGAACCAATGCTCCAGTTAACGGTTTACAAAAGTACACATTCAGGATGTAACAGACATAGCAGTATTGTTCTTGTGTTCATGACTCATAGCTCCTGGCTCTGCTCTCACATTGTAAGGATTCAGTTGGTTGGGCTGGGAAGGGCGTGTGGAGAACCTGGTGAGGATTTCAGGTCCTGGTGGGCAGTCGTCATTCTGTGCCTGCCTCATACACTTGTTCTAGTCTACCTGTTAAGGCTTCTGTATTTCTCCTATAAAATATGTGTCAGGCTGGCTAAATAGAATGTTCTTTATGCTCTTCTGTCTCTAAAACTGAGGCATAGTAGGCCTGCCTTTAATTGAAGCACTTGGAGGTCTCTGTAATTTCAGAGCCAGCCTGATCTACATTCAGAGTTCCAGGCTAGCACAGAGACGCTGTTTCTCTATAAACTGAGGAATTGGCACCGGATGTATAAAACTGAGAACATGACCATTTTAAGGCGTGGTTGAGGGTAAGGTTGTTGTTGTAGATATTTGGTAGAGCATGGCCAGAGGCATCTAGAAGTGTCCAGAGCAGGGAGAGAAAGTAGTACATTGAACATGGCCACCAGACTGAACTTGGACATGAGAGAGGGGAGGGAAAGAAGGTGAGGGAAAGAGAGAGAGTATCAGTATCAGCAAAGGACACCAAGAAAGGAAGACTAAAGAGAGAAATGGCAGGAATGTAGGAATGAGAAGCTAGGGGAAGGGAGGCCTGTGAACGGGAGAAGTTTAGGGGTGGGTGAGGAGGGCCACAGGTAGTTGTGCTACTGAGAAAGCCAACAGGCCAGGTGTGCTTTGGTATGTCATAGGCACCACAGTTAGCTATTTTCTCTTGGACCTGACAGTCTCAAAGTAGACCAACCATGTAATCACTGAGCCCTAATGTGCTCACTTTTAGGTACCATTGTGCATGTATATAGCTGTCTCTCTCTTACCTCTTTCAGGAATCACTTTCCAACAGAGGGTGGTACTACAAATTCTGCCCCACAGTGATTGGCTGAGAGTCTTAGAAGTTTCAGCTGCCAGGTTCCTAAATCAGTTCCAGTTTTCTGCTGCCTTTAACTGTTTTGTGGAAGGAGCTGGAGGAAGCAAAGGCAGAGTTGGAAGGTTGAAGAGGCCTGGTCCAGGGTCGGGGAAATTTGTGTACTACCGTGATCCACTGAGTAATTGCTTGGTGGTTCATTTTCTGCCCTTGGTTTTCTTTGCCATGCATAAAGGGATTTGACTGCACCTCACTTAACTCTCCTTGTTGTTCTACTGTCCCGTGATTTAATCTACACATGGAGTGTCAGATGCCCTTCTCCTGTGTCCTTTTGTATCTGTTATCTAGAGAATCGCTGTGCTGGCATAGGAGAGCCAGTGGGGAAATCTAATCAGGAAACAGGAAGAGCCATCTACTTGCAACTGAGCCTTTACCTTTTATATTAATCCTAGAAGGCACTTTGATCTATTATATAAGTATGTAAACTGAATCCTATAGAGGAAAGTGCCCCAAGTTACTAGTGGTGTTACACAGCAGAGACGTGGTCCTCCCGCCTCTGTTACTGAGCTCTGCTGAGGAATGGAACCTTGTAGACCATAGCCTGTTGGCTTACCAGGGGACCTCTGTCTTGCAGCCCTGGATTAGTAATGCTGACCTCATGGAGATGCCAAAAGCATTAAGTCAGTAACTTACAGTATGTGACTATCACTTCTGGAAGCTGTTTCTTATCATTTTTGCCTGTTCACATGTGATTATATTCAACATAAAGGTAGGTTTTGTTGTTAGTTTGGTTTGGTTTTGATATAGCTGTTGTGTCTACTACAGTTAGTATACACACTATAGTGGCTTAGTTTTGAAAAGGCAATGTAAGTATATCAGAGTTTATATTACTATGTAAGTAACATATAAATATGTGGGGTTTACTCCAGCGTGAACACTGGGAAGAGAACCTGGTTCCTCTGCAGGAGCAGTACACTGTCTTAACCTTGGCACCGTCTTCCAGCCCTGAAGCTCATTCTTTTATACCTTTAATGTAGTGTGGAAGTAATTGTCCTTTCCCCCTCCCCCTATTGAGAGAGACTGTGTTTGTGTGTGTGTGTGTGTGTGTGTGTGTGTGTGTGTGTGTGTGTGTGTCCATGTATTTGGCATGTGTTCTATGTGTAGAGGCCCAAAAGTTGACATTGAGTGTTTTCCTGGATCACTTTCCACTTTATTTATTGAGGTAGGGTCTCTCTCATAGCCTGAAGCTTGCTGACATGACTACTGCATCTAACTGGCTTGCTCTAGAGATCTCCTGTCCTGAGTACCGGGGTCACAGGTGGCGACAATGCCTACCCCACTTTCCTTTGGGGTCTGCAGATCTGAACACTGGTCCTTAAACTCGCATGACAGAGTGCTTCTCTCTGGCCCAAGGTATCTTTCTTAAGGAATGATAGATTACATTTAGTATGTCCTTCATGTGCCATGTGGATTACTTATTTCTAAACTGTTTAGAAAATTTCCCAACTCTGATTTATTTGGAAGTGTGACCACCGATTGTATTGCATGCACAACCCAAGGGTTGGATGCAAAGTCCCACGCCACCAGGAGCCTCTCCTGGGCCTCAGCTCCATTTTCCTGGTTCTGGTGGATTGTTCCTTGTTACTTGTTACTGTGATTCTGAAAGTCTCTATTTTCATGACCATTTTAGTGGGAGGTATTTTGAAGAGTGGACACTTTTCTAGAGATTTAGAAATGCCGTAGAAAACATGTCAGAGGCCAGCTATTAAATTTTTCTCCTTAAAAAAGTGCCTTGCCTTGCCCCTCTGTTTTGAAATGTTTGTAACTTATAATATTTAGTGGTCCTAATTCACCAGCCATAGAACCTATCCTTTTGAATAAAAACTCAGTGATTCTTCTTAAATTTACTGATTTCTATGCAACAAATTTGCATGTGCTCCTTTGCTTAAGGCGCTGAGGCTGAGGACGATTCAGACAGCACAAAGGGTTGTGACGGTTTTCTCTATGAAACTTCCTTTCCTAGCAAGGGAGTAAAACTGCTGTGAACCAAGGAGCCACTTCTGCCCCTAGGAGATGGTGACTTCTGACTTTTCTAGTCGAGCTAAGTGGGATCCACTGTCCTGGCACTTCCAGAGACTGCAAGGTTTATTCTGAGCAGTTACTGTCATGGCTAAGAGCCACTTGGGCTGTTGTGCCTCTAGGTTTTAGCAGCTGGTTGGCTCTTGTTCTTTTGTTACCGACCTAGGTTTGGCAGTGTCAGCATGAGTTTTCTGAAGGTTGGAGAGCTACTCACTTAATGAGAAGATTTTCTCTGTGCTTTTCATTTCTAGAACTTTACCTGTAATAATTGTGAGAGAAAAGGTACTGATCAGGGAATCAGTCCTCAGCACCATGTAAAGCCATGTGCGATGGAGCGCCCTGTACTTCAGTGCCCAGGAGGTAGAGGGTCTTGTGGGAGTACAGTCTTCACTGCAGAGTGACATTAAAGTAAGCCTGCAGACTTTGACATTCTGTTTCCAAAGTAAGCAAAGAGACAAGAACAACTGTTGGAAAAGGTAGCAAGTCATTAGTTTAGAAAGCTGGCCATGATATGCCATGCTTATAAATTTAGCACTTTGGAAGCTGATGCAAGAGGATTGCTGCAAGTTCAAAACCAATCTGGGTTACATAGTGAGTTACAGGACACCCTAGGCTACAGATATAGTCTTAGTCTGACCTTCTGCCCCCATCCCATAAAAGAAAACAAGATTCTAGATTGTGTCCTTGCTCTGTTGGTGTATACTGTTTATTTTCGTAAAGAAAAAAAAAAAAAAAAGTTCCAAGCCTCTTGTGTTCCCTTTCATCATCATACAGACTTGCCACCTCAGCCCGAGGGGCCATATGGTCAGCATACTTCCTGTCATCACTAGCGAATGAGTCCAGTCTGCGTTATGTGCTGCACCGCAGTTACACTGTCAGGTGCCTAGTGTGCCCGTTAGTTTGTGCCCATTCAGATTTCGCAGAACCCCAGTGCTGTCTGTTGGTAAAGTCCCCACTATTAAATTGAAGAGACTGAAACTCAGGGTTCACATGCTTTCTCCACTTACAATAATCACAATAACATAACATAGCTAAGTGCTTGGGATGGTGTGTGATTTTGCTGAAATCCCAGTCAGGTAGGAGAATCGGTACAGTCTTAAACTGAGGGAAAGTTTTACTTCTGAGTTTACCTGCTTAATCCTTACCTTGTTCTATCACCTCCTTGCAGGAAGATGGCGGCTCTCAGGCAGAGCCCAGGTGTGTCCTGTTCCCTCCCCTTCCCTGCTTCTCCTTTCAGTAGCAGTGAGAAGGTGAACTAACTGATACATTGGTCTCCGGTTCATGAGCACGTGAAAGAGTCGTCATAATACACCTCCTACTGCATTTAATCAGACTCGAGGGGACCTTTGTTCTCTTAATTGTCACACATTGTCCAATCAATCTTCCTTGTAGGTTGGGATCATTCTTCATTATTCTACCCTTGCCACGGTACTGTGGGTCGGAGTCACTGCTAGAAATATCTATAAACAAGTCACTAAGAAAGCCAAGAGATGCCAGGATCCCGATGAGCCACCCGCTCCACCACGGCCGATGCTGAGGTATCCTGAACCTTTGTTGTATTGCAGGTTTTCATTAAGCATTGTGGTTGTTTTAGTTGAACCACAGTCGTAACTTACAACAAGAAACATTGGTGTGGACTTGGAGAGGTAAAAGGAAAGACTTGTAAACTGCCTGGTTCTCAGTGTTATGAGCATCAGCATCTCCACTGCGCCCCTAGAGCTCAGAAGGAATGAGAGGGTCTTGTTATGTGCAGAGCACGGAGGACGTGTCAGCTCTCCATGAAATACTAGCTTTCTGAATTTTTTTGAGGTCATGTGTCATTGATCTTAATCTAAAGAATTAATTTCTTCTCTCTACAAAAGACAAAATGAGTTTGGAGTTCTATCTCCTTCCTGCCCATTACAACAAAAAGAATTGTGATTGGATTGATTGTACTAGATGAGCAAAATTATCAATGGTGAGTGGGTTCACCGAAGGCCTGATGTGCTCTGGCTAAAAGCACCACATGCCCTAGAGTTGGAGAACTGGCTGTGGAATACTCATTGTTCAGGCCTCTAGAAAGTGCAGAATTGCACGTACAAAGAAGAGGCACTCGTGAGAGGAAGGCGTGTGCTGAGCTGCTGCCCCATGCTTTGGGGTTAGGGGAGTGGTAGAGGAGTACTGAAAATAAAGGAGGAGCAGAGCTAGCTGAGAAGCGCAGGTCGCTGACCTAGGGTATGTGGCTTGAAGGAGCTGGGTCCCGGGGGACATTTGGCTGGGGTGGAGGGACTTTGAGGTTCATTTTCCTGGGGAGTCTATTTTTATTCATACCAGAGAAAGGTCCATGGAGACCAAGTAAATGATTCAGCCCTTCACGTCCATCTTGGGGAACTCATGCATTTGTTAGATTTACTTCCAGGAACGTGGGTGACTCAGGCAAGTGTTACCAACAAGCTCCACTTACTGCCTATAGTGCCTCAGGGAAGGGCCTCTTAAGTTGTGTAAGTTTTATAAATTTCTTGAGAGTTTTATGCATTTCATGTCTGCCTCTTCCAAAGCTACACAACAGAGAGCCATGTTAAAATGTGTATAGCTGCCGGAGATCTTTAACTCAGGAAGTGAGTGGCCTGAGAGTATCAGTTAGAACAGTGTGGCATTAGTGTGGAGTACAGTTGGGATGCCTGGGTTTTCCCTGAGGACCAGAGCCAGGTAGCATATGCTCGACGTGTGAGGAGCGTCTGTGGGATTGGCTGGATTGGAGAGTGTGCGCGTCAGAAAGATGATGTCTGCAGGGTTCCCGTAAGCGGGCCACCTGCTCATGGTGTTTCCGTCAACTAAAGGTGCTACGGAAAAATAGCATAGTAAGCACTAGGGAGGTTACTATGAGCTCAGCCCAGTTCATTGCCACGTGTTGCTTTCACTGAAATGCTCATACTAAGCAAGATCTAGGGAGAAGTTAGGAGTGTAGTGGTCCTGGGGCAGCATCTGTTTCCAGTAGATGAGCTATGGATGAAATGAAAAAGAACACCACATACACTAGATAACTCCAGCGCTCATCAGCTTTGCTCACCCAGCCTGGAGAGGCACACGGGAGACTTGGCTCGGGTGCCTGTCATTGTGTGAAAGAACTGAAGAATATTGGCTAGCTAAAGTCTGGGAAATCTCATCCTTCACAGTTCTTCCTACCATATTTTATGTGTGTGAATCTCAAAAGTTGCTGTTTAATAATAGACTGACAGTTTTTGGCTCACCAGTTCAACTTAGACCCAAATATTCTTCCACCTTGCCACAGGGTGGCAGCAGTTGACCAGCTTTCCCCAGCTCAGAGCTTGTCCTTTGAAAAAGAAACAAATGGAAAAGCAAAGCAGAACAAAACATAACGATCCAAACCAACATCATATGGGTCATTTATAAAAGCAGTCACTAAGTTGTCTCAGTGTGTTATTGGATGAGATTAATTAATCTTCAAAGAATGATATACAAAGTATTTAGACGCTGCAGTAAGTATTCCTGCCGTATAGACAGGATAATGAGCCATTGTCCCTCCTAGGTTCTACCTGATTGGTGGCGGGATCCCCATCATAGTGTGTGGTATCACTGCAGCAGCCAACATCAAGAACTATGGCAGCCGGCCCAATGCACCCTAGTGAGTACCCTACTACTTCTTGGGCGGTTTGTGGGCACAGTTGATGGTGATATCCTAAGTGCTTTATTGAACTACAGAGTGTCAAAGCTAGTTCCCGTGTTCTTTCCTAGTTGCTGGATGGCCTGGGAACCGTCCTTGGGAGCCTTCTACGGACCTGCCAGCTTTATCACTTTTGTAAACTGTATGTATTTTCTAAGCATATTTATTCAGTTGAAAAGACACCCTGAGCGCAAATACGAGCTCAAGGAGCCGACAGAAGAGCAGCAGCGATTGGCAGCCAATGAAAACGGTGAAATAAATCATCAGGACTCCATGTCTTTGTCTCTCATCTCTACATCCACACTGGAAAATGAGCACAGTTTTCAGTCTCAGCTTTTGGGTGCCAGCCTTACTTTGCTTTTGTATGTCACCTTGTGGATGTTTGGGGCCATGGCTGTTTCTTTGCATTACCCTTTGGACTTGGTTTTTAGCTTCTTCTTTGGAGCCACTTGTTTAAGCTTCAGTGCTTTCATCATGGTGCACCATTGCATCAACAGGGAGGACGTGAGACTTGCGTGGATCATGATGTGCTGCCCGGGACGGAGTGCGTACTCAGTGCAAGTCAACATCCAGCCTCCCAACTCAAGCACGACGAATGGCGAGGCTCCGAAGTGCACGAACAGCAGCGCAGAGTCTTCGTGCACGAACAAAAGCGCCTCGAGCTTCAAAAACTCTTCCCAGGGCTGCAAGCTCACAAACCTGCAGGCTGCTGCAGCACAGTCCCACAGCAATGCCCTACCTGTGACTGCCACACCACAGCTTGATAACAGTCTGACGGAACACTCGATGGACAACGATATTAAAATGCATGTGGCTCCCTTAGACGTGCAGTTTCGAACAAACGTGCACCCAAGCCGCCATCATAAAAACCGAAGTAAAGGACACCGGGCCAGCAGACTCACAGTCCTGCGAGAGTATGCCTATGACGTCCCAACGAGCGTGGAAGGCAGCGTGCAGAACGGCTTACCTAAAAGCCGGCCAGGCAGCAATGAAGGACACTGGAGGAGTAGGAGAGCTTATCTAGCTTACAGAGAGAGGCAGTACAACCCACCCCAACAAGACAGCAGTGATGCTTGTAGCACACTTCCCAAAAGCAGCCGAAATAGTGAAAAGCCTGTTTCAACTAGTAGTAAGAAAGATGCACCCAGGAAGCCAGCTGCAGCCGACCTTCAAAGTCAGCAGAAATCTTATGGCCTGAACTTAGCTGTTCAGAATGGACCAGTTAAAAGCAGTGGGCAGGAAGGACCCTTGCTAGCTGCTGATATCACTGGTAATGTTAGGACTGGGTTGTGGAAACACGAAACAACTGTGTGACATTGCAGGGGCTTACAAGACAAGGTGAAACTGTGATACCACATTCCTTCAAGCTATGAACTCTTAGAAACAAACTGTTTACAGCCACCTTAGGGATACAGAACAGTGCTGAGGATCTTGCAAGTTTTGGGATTTACTTATTTTATATTCCTAAGTCCCCACCTCCCAGAGTTAAAAAAATGTTTTAAAACATTGTTTTACTTGTCAAAGCACCAATAAGATATTTTGGAAATTGAAAATATAATTTCTTAGAATCTGTTATATCTACTTAACATTTGAGGCTTGTATTTAATAAAATAAATAGGAGTTTTTTCTTGTGCTGTTGGTTTATGTTTACATTGTAAAAGGCATGTTAGGAGCTGGTGAGATAACTCTATGGGATAAAGGTCCTGACTGCCAGGCGTCCTGGTTCCCGAGTTGTAAACCTAGCATCCATAGGATGGAAGGAGACATCTCTCATAAATGGGTCCTCTGGCCTGCATATGGCTTCCACTACACTGCATTCATTCATTCATTCATTCATTCATTCATTCATTCATACATACATACATACATACATACATACATACATACATACATACATATATTTTGGGAGCATTTTAGCTGTATTTTTAATAAAGTTTGTGTAATGGTGTTTTTCAAGGTGAATCAGGCATAAATAAATTATCAGATATACCGTTGGCTTAACGGTAGTGAGTTGATCTCGCAGAATAATTTTTAAAAATGGAAATGGCATTGGAATTTATTGTGTAAATTGCATATCACTTTTTGCCATATCACTTTGATCCTCTTGATGTTATCTTCCATATTTTCATGGCTTTTCAATAGTTTATATTGGAGTTAAAGTTTCTTTGTCTTCCCTTCCTACTCCTTTTCTCCTTTTCTTCCACAGGGTCTCATATGTCTCAGGCTGCCCCTCCCCCTTTACTGTATTCCTGACGATGACCTTGGACTCCCATTCTTTCTTTATCGCCCCTTTGCCAAAATGACAGATGTACACCATCAGGTCCAGCTTATATATTGCTGAGACTCAAACTCAGGTCACGCTGGTCAAGTATTCTACCAACTGAGTCACATCCGTAGCCTTGAGTTTAACTTTCTTAGTGGTGAGTCTTGTTGCGCTGCACAGGTACTGTTGTTTGAATACACAGGGAAGCTCACATATAAAGTTCCTGTTCACTCTGGTGTCTCCTAGATCGCCCTTAATATTGGTTGCCTTGTGCTTTGTGTTTAACTGAAAGTGGTCTTGACTTGATGCTAAAGCACTGGCCTTTATAGTCCATCTCAGTGGGAAACAATTCTGATAACAGAAGGCATCATTAGTTAGATCAGTGGTCCTTAACCATTCGGATTCCTAGTCTTACAAGGTCTCTCTCCTGTAAAATATAGTGCTATGGAAAAAAACCCAAAAAAAACCTATCACACAGCTTAGAAATAGAAGCCACAAAGTTTGAATCAAGTCAGACTCGATAGCACATGTTCAAGAAGTCCTAAAAAAGGCAAGCAGCTTACCTTAAATGTCAGACTCAGTGAAGTGCTCACTCATGTGGGTATCCACAGCCACATTCTAGACCAACTACTTGGTGCCACAGTATTCTTCACAGTCATTGGGGTGCTGCCAGAGAAAACGACTGGTTTTTGGTTTGCAATACTAAACCTGACACATTTAAGCCTTTATTGCATGTGATGCAAGCTTCTGAGACTGTCTATTTTGGAAGGGAAACAAAGCAAGCAGCCAGTAGATCTCTGTCTACTTTTCAGCCAAGTGTTGGAAACTGAGGGAAGGAGCCAAAGAACCGAGCGAATGGGCCTTTTCTTATTACTAGGCTTGTTTTTCTGATACAGCTCAGTGTATTAGTGTAGTATTCAGGCTGTTTTCCTGGGCTGCTTCTCAGCTCTGCTCCTGAAGAGAACATCACTGTTGTTCCTTCCCCAGCACTTGATAAAGACCACAAGAAAATTCAGTTCCTGAAAGTGTTCTGTTTGGTGAATGTTACTTATTTAAAATGAGGCATCTACTTTTTAAAAGTTTGCTTTTTTTTTTTCTTGACCCAGGGTGTCATGCAGTTCAGATTCACCCTGAATTCTGCGTGTAGCTAAGGATAACCCTGGGCACCTGTTCCTCCTGCCTCCTTTCCCCCAACTACTGGGGAAGATTTCAGTATTGACAGCCTGGGTGGCCTAAATGGGGAGCGTTATTACAACACGGAAAGCAATGAGTAATGGCTTTCCCCATCTTTTGTATTTGATGGAATTAAAATTTGATGCTTATGTATAGGTATGAAAAATGCATTTCTTTTACCCCAACCTTTCTCATTCATGATTTATGGCCTGTTGCTGGTCGAGATTTCTGTATTTCTCATAGAACCTATTAACAGATATTTCAGTCTTAGAGATCAGTATTTCATTTTTCTCATGAGAAAGATTTGACAACCAAGCTTCACACACTTTTGAGTTTTTGGATTTCTACCGAGTTACGCCATTTCCGGGATGAGTGGCTCTTTCGTGGTGGTAAACCCATTGTACCTAGGGCTGCCTTTGCTTCTGTTTCTTCTCGCTATATAAAATTTCATCTGATTGCACACACATCTTAGTTGCTCGGAGTTTTATAGCAAGACATGGTAATATTTAGAGGAATACAAATGTTTATGATATGAAAGTTATTCTTTAAACCATGCCATATAACAAGAGTGATACATATTATATATACTTGATTACATTTTTGTTCTTTATTTTGTGATTGGGTGGTATAAGTGTGAGGTTCAAGGTTGTCAGATTTGTGACAAGTTCTTTACATTCTTGAATCATCTTGCCAATCCTATGTTACATACTATTAACTTCTGTTTATATAACTCAATGTTCTACTGATCTACATTTTCTGTGTTTGAATTGGTGACATTCTCGTCATCATTATTAATTTATTCTCTCATATATTATATCCTTCTTCTTGTCCTAGTCCATCACCCACATCTCCTTTCTCCCCATCCATTCATCCTTTGCTTCCCCTCAGAAAAGTGCAGGCCTCCCAGGGATATCAACCAAATAAGGCATATCAAGTTGCAATAAGATTAGACACCTTTCCTCATATTAAGTCTGTACAGGGCAACCAAGTAGGAGGACAAAGCTTCCCAAAGCAAGCAAGAATGTCAAAAATGGCGCCTGCTTGCTTCCTCTGTTCAGTCCCACAAAACCACCACGCTAACAACTGTAATACATGCAGAGGGCCTAGGTAAGACTCATACGGCTCCCTGATTGTCAGTTCAGTCTCAGTGAGGCCCTGTAAGCCCAGGTTTGCTACCTGTGTGTGTTTTCATGTGGTGTCCTTGAACCCTGTGACTCCTATAATCCTTCCTCCCCACTTTTCAGCAGAATCCTCTAGCTCCACCTAATGTTTGGCTGTGGGTCTCTGTATCTGTTTCTGTCGGTTGCTGGAACTGACCTACTTTTTAAGTAAAGGCTTAGAAATATGATCTGTGTATAGTACTTTTGTGTATGAGTACTAGAATTAAATGCTCAAGTAAATGTTTAATATTTCAGGTGGTTATTAAGTGATTAAATGATTTCTAAATCATGTTCAGTTTATATAAATGATAGATGGAAAAGGCAAGATATGTCTACATGCTGATTGGGTTCGTCCTGGAGAAATAATGTTAAGTTTGACTTCTTTGTTTCATGAATTGAACCTATAGTGCCCCAGCTGAAGTTGGTTGAGAACATAAAAATGGAGGAAGGGAACAAACAGCATATATGATTGTTTCAATGTGCTTGGCCCAGGGAGTGGCACTATTAGGAGGTGTGGCCTTGTTGGAGGAGGTGTCCACTGTGGGAGTGGTCTTTGAGACCCTCCTAGCTGCCTGCAGGTTAGTCTTCTCCTGTTTGCCTTTGGAACAAGATGTAGACCTCTCAGCTCCTCCAGTGCCACGCTTGCTTGAATGCTGCCGTGCTCCCACCTTGATGATAATGGACTGAACCTATGAACCTGTAAGCATGCCTCAATTAAATGCCTTTTATAAGAGTTGCCTTGGTCCTGGTATCCGTTCACAGCAGTAAAACCCTAAGACAGAATTTGGTACCAGGGACTGGGATATTGCTGCAATAGGCCTGACCATGTTTTTGCTTGGAGAAATGTGGATTTGGGGATTTTGGATTTGGAAAGCCCTGGAATGCTTTAAGTGGGACTTAATGGGCCATCCTAGTAGGAATATGCAAGACATTGGTGTTGAGGGTGACTTGGACTCTAGAGATCATTCTTATGATGTTTTGGTGGAGAATATTGCTGCTTTTTGCCTTTGTCTGAAGAGTCTGCCTGAGACTAAGGTAAAGAGATTTCGATTAATTGCATTGACAAAGGAAGTCTTAGAAAAATCCAGCATAGACTTTGCCCTCTGGTTTACTCTCTTGAAGAGTGTTTTGTTCCAGTAGAGCAAGCTTAGAAAGGAAAAATATAAAATGTATGGTTCAAATAATAACAGGGCACCAGGAAGTGCAATGAAGCTAAATCCTGTGTTCAAGGAGATAAGCAGAATAAGGGAGTAGGCTACTGTATGATCCCATCTTTTCTATGTGTCTGTTTGTCTGTCCTGTATTCTTTATCTTGTCATTCTAGTCAGGTCAAGTCCCAGCTAAGTGAACTAAGTAGCCTTTGATGAGGTCCCCTTTCACTGCAGATGGAAGAGACTGACTGTGAACTTACAGGACTCAGTAGTATTAAGTAGCTCTCATTTCTGTAGCCAGTGACCATCCATTCCCCTTTCATAAGGCTGAGTGCTTAGCATTAATTCCACTTACTACTTCAGCATCATTGAAGTAAATTTTGCTTCGTGCTGATCAAGACACAGATTGACCTTCTGGTTGTGTCCTATTTATAAAGTGATAGAGAATGTGTATGTGTGTGTTTTATCCATCATCTGCTGCCGCCATCTGGGTTAATCCATTATCTGCTGCTGCCATCTGCTCTGAGAAGATGCTAAAGACTTTTATCAGAGTTCCCAGGTATCTTTAAAAGGTATAGTGTATTTTTAGAGGATTCTGACGCTCCCTAGGCAGGTTCCTTCAACAGTGTAAGGAGTCTAACTAATAAAATTTTCAGTTTTATAACCACTGTGTTCTTTTTGGCCTGATGTACAGCACTAATGAAGATTTGCTTTTACACATGAACTTAGAATGTTGAAATTAGGAAATGCATTTGTAATAATGGATTATTTTTTAGAACTAGTAGCCATGAGTACCAACTCATTGAAACACATTGTATAAGAAAGGACTGAACTCCAGCACTGAGTAGTGTTCTGTTAGCATTATCTCTTCCCTTATAAAATGGAGTAAAATGTTAAGTCAGTGATTAACTGTGATTGATATTTTTTATTGCTTAATGAAAGTTCGTTGTTGATATTTTGTTGTTGTTACTTTCATCTTTCACATTGAGTCTAGTCTGCTGAGTAATAATGTAGCATTTTAATGCCTTATAATTTCTCAGTGAATTAATAGTCTGACATATATATTATTAAGCTGGAAGTTCCCCTTACGAGTTTTATGTCTCTCTCTCCCTTTAGGGCCTTCCTCAGAGAACAGACAGTAGCACATCTGGGAGAGTGTTATACTTCAGACCTAGGGATGACAGGTCATTTCTACCTACAGTTCCATAGCCGGGACGCATTGTAGCCATCGTTAACAGAGGATGAGGTTAGGAAATGTAGTCAGGTTCTTATGGGCAGGAGGGAAAAGCAAATGGTTTAATGAATCCATAAACAGGCTTCCTTCGTACAGAAGAGTGTTGGTCCCACCTTCTCTTCCTTTACATGGCCTTGCTTTTAAGTACCAATCCATTATGGATCCCAAACAGTATTAGGGTCAACTTCATAGTCACCTTAGGTTGCTATGGCAAATCCATGGTTATAGATTGTGGAATTTCTAACAGTTTTTCTACAGGCTTGGTGTCCAAGATGGTGTGAGCATGCTTGGTTTCTGTGGTAAAGTCCTCAGACTTTCCCACATGTAGGATTATCCATCTTGCTGTATTCTCAGTTTGTGGGGAGATCGTTTCTAGTCTCTTCTTCCAGTCTCTTCATTAGGGCTCCTGTCTCATGACTTAATTACTCTCCAGATGCAGCATTTCCATGCAGCAGTATGTGGAAGCCTGGGGTTTCAACATAGGGATTTTAGGACAAGACAAATAGTACAAAGCACCCTCCCATAACCATATCCTTCACAAATGTAAAGTATATTCATTCCTTCCCATAATCCTCAGAAGTCTTTATTTCCATCTCCATTTTAAAGTCTAATATTGTATTTGAATATTATCTAAATTTGATATGATTTGGGATATATCACCCGCTAAATTTTCACCAAAAAACAGAAATCAGGGTAGTGTGTACTTTTAAGACACAATAGTGGAATAGACACAGCATGAACTCTATTCCAAAAAGGAGACAGAATGATGGACCAGTGAATATCTTCAGTAAGCCTAAAACCTAGTGAGGCTAATCACATTACACCTTAAGACTGAAAAAAGTCTTCAGTTTCTGACTCAGCACTCTAAAGGAGACTGGCACCACTCACTAAGACATTCCCCTCACGACCCGCTGATTATTGCTCCTGTTCCTGCCCTCTTGTGTTTAGTGGGCCCAGAGATTTTCCTCCCATAGGGAGGATATTTGCATCTCATAGAATTATGGTTCTCCATGGTGACTTGGGACTCCTTCTGCCTTTGAATTGATAAGCAAAGAAGTGCTGCAGTGTTGGCTGCAGTGGCTGATCCTGATTGCTAAGGGAATATTAGATCTGATGCCACAGAGGAAACAGTATGTCTGTCATTTTTGTGTCCTGTGATTATAATCAGTAGCAAATTAGTAGTCAGGTACTCCTGTCAGTACTCTTCAGAAACGATAGGAGAAAACACGAGCCACAGCCAAGTGCCCCATTGCAGACGTGAGAACTATAAATATTATGGGTATTTTCTCATTTTGTTTTAAATGTTTGTGAATGGACATGTTTATGTCAAATAATCTTTGTTTTCTCTGCATTCCTTTAACATGGGACACTGACTTTATATCCTAGTATAAAGGTATTGTTTATTGTGTATCAGAACTTAAGTTTCAGTATTTAACATAACTCAAAGCCTTTCCCACTGCTTCTGGAGAAGAGGGTAGTGCATTTCTGGTTCTATGCAAGACAGATGTGTCATGGTAGGCAGGCAGAATTGTAGTCTTCATCCAGATAGAGTCTTCATGTCCAGATGACATGAACATTTGACCAGTAGACTCTATAAAGACTTGCCTTTTCAGTGTGCCTTGGCATTGTACATTTATCAAGATCTGAACTGAATGAAAGGTCTGAAGAGGAGAATTAAATATCCCTGCCTAGTTTGAGCTACATTTGCCTTCCGGCCTCAACTGGGACATCATCAACATAGGACTTCTTAGCTTCTACAATCATTAGACTAGTTCCTTTTAATAAATTTTCTCATATTTGTATTATTTCTGTTTCTTCTTTCTTTGGAGAATCTTTATTAGTGTAGCCAACATTTAGATGCACCACAACAAATAATTTAGCTATGATAAAAATAGCATCTAGTTTAATAACCCATATCTCTCATATTTATATTAAAATGGTGTGTTAAGAGGTTCATTTCCTGTGGATTTGACTTGCTCACTGGAATGCATAAGTAGTAGACCTATAGTTCATTTGGTCTAAAAAGTAATTAACTTGGAGCTATTTTTAAAATTGTTCCTTTTTTATATAGAACACAGTAAAATGCACAAATGTTATATATGCCTCTGACTGTGGAGTCACATAGGTAAATAATCACTTATCACCCAAAAGTCCACTCTAGCCAGTGTGTTCTCCCAAAATAAGCACCACCCTAACCTTCCTTTCCATCTGTTAGTTTGCCTTATTTGTGTATTTTATAGGTAAAGCATCTTTGTATGTCACTTTCATGCTTGATTTATGCTTCTGTACAACGTTGGGGATTTATCCATGTCATGGGAATCTATTCTTAGGCTGTGCTGTGTTCTATTAAGTGACTCCCAGAACTGTTATCCTTCCAGTTTGAACATTCTTACCTTGTCTACTGACAGATGTAAGAACTCTAATCTCTTGTACATACACTGAGAATATGAAACATGTGCTTAATCACAAGGGCTAAGCCATGCCTACCAGTGCTATAGGAGAGTCCTTGAGGCTACACATGCTCACCACCATCATCCGTTCTGGTTGGGAGGATTGATATCTATCTGAATCACTCTTCTATTGCTGTGAATGTACACCATGACCAAGACAACTCTTAAAACAGTTAATTGCAGGCTGGCTTACTGTTTCAGAAGCTTGGTCCATTATCATCATGGTGCACAGCATGGTGGCTTGTAAGAAGGAACTGGTGAGTAGTTGAGAGCTGTGTCCTAATCCATTGGCAGAGAGAAAGACTGGGCTTGGCATGGGCATTTGAAACCTCAAAGCCCACCCCCAGTGACTTCTTCCAACAAGACCACACCTACTCCTGTCAAGTAGTGCCACTCCATTAATGACCAAGCATTGAAACATGTGAGTCTATGGGGCCATTCTCATTCCAACCATCACAGTTCCTCAATGCTTTGTCTTTATTCATTGCTGCTGACACGTGTGCCTTTTCACATTCTTCCTGATGGCCTGGATCCTCTTTTTAGTTAGGCTCTTGCTCAAGATGGCCAGTCTTTATTCTTCTATAAGACCTTATCAGATATATTTATTTGAGTGTTTTCCCCAGATCTTTTGAATCTTGTAATTGTTTTTTTAAGTTAATGTTTTCCTTTTAAAATATTTATTTATTTATTTTATGTGCATGAGTGTTTAGCCTACATGAATGTCTGTACACCACATGTGTGCCTGGTGCCCATGAATGTCAGAGAAGGCATCAGTTCCAGGAGGTGCAGTTACGCATAGTTGCCCATGAGCCAGCCTGTGGGTTCTGAAAACCAAACCCAGACTCTCTTCAAGAGCAGCAAGTGCTTTTAGCTGCTGAACCACCTTTGCAGCCTCCAGCATTATTAATTTCCAAAGCCATGTTTGTTTTGTGTGTTTGTTTGATGCAGGATCTCACTATAGAACCCAGGTCATCATAGAATGTAAAAGCCTTGTTCTCAGGTTGCCAAGTCCAAGAGCACAGCTCCCTGTCTAGTTTAATACTGTCTTTTGTTAGGTGACAGTTTTTAATTTTAATGAAGCAGTTATAAATTTTTATTTTACAACTAGCACTTTATGTGCACTGTTTAAGAAGTGATTACCAACCATAAAGTTATGAATGTGTGCTCTCAGATTTCTTCTGGAAGCTCAATCGTGTTAGCATATCTGGATCTATAACCCATCTCAAATTAGTTTTTATGGCTTGCATGTGGTAAGAAGTGAGGTGCTGTCTTCTCTTTTGATTCTTGTAGTTTTCTGGTAAGTTTTAAAGTTAGAAATCATGAGATCTCCAAACTTGTTCCCTTTGTTTAAAATTTATTTTGTTCTTCATATGTATATATGTTACTTATATGTATATATGTCTGTGTGAGTATGTGTATGAGTGTATGTACACATGTGTGAGTGTGTACAGAAGTTGGAAGAACATGCTGGATGTCTTGGAGCTGGAACTAGACGTGTTTGAGAGATCTAGCCTGTTACTTGGGTGTTGGGGTCCAAACTTCAGTTCCCGCGATTGCATAGCAGTCTATCCGGTCTCTCATTTACTAACTGTGAGGCACGCATGGTCCTGCATTGGCCTGGAACTCACTCTGTCTCCCAGGTTGGCCTCAAACCTGCGTGTACTCTTCCTGCCTCTGTGTCCTGATGTTGATATTATAGCCTTAGTCAGCTCTAGTTTTGGTATTCTTAAGATTGCTGTATTAGTTGGCCATGGATGCTAGAAAATACATAAAGTATGTGGGTTAAGTTATAGCCATTTACTTCTTATTGTAGAAAACATTAGTTGAAGAGGTGATATCTTAGCAGGTGTGTTTACTACAATCTTCTTCTTTGGCTATCACGGCTACTTTACCTGTCCTCATGTGACACTTCCTCTACACTCACACAGAGCACACATGTCTGATGGCTCTCTCTGTCCAGATTTTCTTCTCTTGAAAAGACTGTTAGATAGGATCAGGGTCCGTCCTTAAAGCATTATGTTAACTTACTCAACAGTTTATAAATTGCTTTTGAATATACTTTCTGAGGTATTCAGTTAGGTTCTGGTTATTTATCTGGGAGGATTAAAACCTAAACTACAATTAATATTAGTAATCTTGGTTATTCAGAGTCATTTGATATTTGGTATTTTCTGCCAAAGTAAAAGCTACTGGGATTTTTAAAAGTATGGATTTATAACCATACATTTCGTCTGTAGATAACTTTGGCTAATAGTGACATTTTGACAGCACGTAACCTGCCGTGGCCTATCTTTGCATTTACTGTTGTGTTTAGATTTCTTTCATGAATGTCTTAGATATTCCAACATACAGCATAGCTTTTGCTTCCTTGGTGAAGTTTATTCTTAAGTGTTTTAGTCTCTTTGATGCTATTGTAAAGAGGATGATTTTTCAAATTTCCTTTCAGATTGTTCATTCCTCATGTGCAGAGCCGTTGACTTTGTATGTATGTTTTTATCTCTCAGCCTTGTGGAATTATTAACTTATAGGTTCTCACTCTCTTCCTCCCCTCTCCATCTGTCCCTGTCTGTTTTCTTCTTTTTCTCTGCCTCTCTGTTGTTCCTTCTCTTTGTCTCTCTCTCCCTTACCCCTGTTCTCCCTCCCTCTCATCTTTAGAGTTTTTTTTCAATGAGATCAGAGAAAACATCAAACAGAACAAATTCTTTTGAATTTGGCCAACATATTTCTTGTTCTTGTTGATTCACCTTTGGTATAGCTTCTATACTGTTAACGTTTCACAGTTAATTTTGGTTTTCAACTTGACTGGATCTAGAATCAACTAACAGAGAAGCCATATAAAGGATTTTCCCAGTCAGTTTAAAGTGTGACAACCTACCCTAAATCTTGGGTGGTATCTACCAGCTCAGATAAATGGAAGTCCAAGAATCAGAAGCTTTCTTTTTGCCTGCATGTCTTCATTCATATCATGATGGCTGGTTTTCCTACACTTGACATCTTCTGCTTCTGGTATTACCGTTGAGGTTATTTTTCGTGGACATTAGAGCACAGTTTCTTTGGCCTTCCAATGTGGACTGAAGACTAGTATTGAAGAATTCTCGAGGCTTCAGCACTAGACTAGGACTACTCAAGTGTTCTGCCTCATGGATAGAGTTGTGTCTTCTCAGGTGTAAAGGCAAACATCATTGGACCACATAGACCATACTCTGTAACCCAGTTTAATAAAGTATATATTCATTCTTCCCCAGATATATCTAATATCTGCAAAATGCAAGTAGTGAAAGCAGGATTCTTTATCTTGTCTTTAATATTCAAGAGAAAGGTTTTCATTCTCACTGACACATTGACTGTGGCCTTGTCTTATTTAGAGTTTATTATGTCAAGACACTTTTCTCCTTTTTTACTTTGTTGAGGATTTTGTTTGGTTTGGTTTGGTTTGGTTTGGTCTTGAAATAGTGATGAACTTTATCAAATGCATTTACTGTATCAAATGAGACATGTATTTCCTAAATTCCCTTCCTAAAATAGTGGATTACAATGATTTTCATATTGGAACCATCCTTATACAACATGGGTTATAGTGTGTAATGCTTATAATATGCCATTGGGCTTTGGGTTGCTTTGATTCTGTTTATCATTTGTTAAAACATTTTGTGTCAGGAATGATCCAGTGTTTCTCTTCTTGTTTTTCTTCCCTAAACTAATATCTAGAAGACTCAAAGACTTGTGAATGTAGGCAAGCACTCTACCATTGACCACAGCCCTGGCCCTTGTTTAGTCTAATATATTCTAATATTTGATATAAGTGTGTGTGTGAGAGAGAGAGGGGGGGTTGGGGGGAAGAGAGAGAGGGAGAGAGGTAGGGAGGGAGGGAGAGAGAGAGAGAGAGAGAGAGAGAGAGAGAGAGAGAGAATAAATGATAATTAAATATTCCTAAATTTTTTAGGTTTTAACATGAATGAGATTTCGTTTTTATCATGTACTTTTTCTATATTTAGTGAAATGTCTAAGTGGGACCTATTTTTCATCTAGAATGTCCCCACAAGTCTGCAAAGGTCTAGTTAAAGATTTGGTCCAACTAGGAGGTGATGGAAATTGGGAACTGGGGCTTAGCAGAGGTGTTAGGTTATTGGTGGCATGCCTTTGAGGACAACTGTGGGACCCGGTCTCTTCCTCTTCCCTGTTCATCATCCATCTGGTAAGGACCTTCCTTTAGCCATATACTCTCTTTGGAATCTTCAAGCAAAACAAACCACCTCTCTTCATAAGTGGGTTACCAGGGATTTGTTGCAGTGACAGAAACCTGAATAATACAATAAGTCTGTCCTGTGTCTGTTGCTACAGTCAAGCACTTAAAACATGAAGCTATTCCAATTTTTCATGCTTGGGAAAATGCTGCGATGGAAATGCCTTGGTCCTGATTTTAGAGGAATCACTTAGTCACTTTCTATTGTTTTTCTTCTTTTTTCTGGTATTCGGTTTCTTCAATTTGTTTGTTTGTTTTTTTTTTTTAAGTTTCAGATTTACAGTTGTGAGAGGGAGAAGTGAATATATATTTCCCTTTGTTTTAATGTGTTCATTAGGGTTTAGACAAGTAATACTTACTGACCCCATGAAGTGATTTGCAATGCTTTAGTAGTTGTCTTTTCTGTGAGGGGACTTCTCTAAGATTCAAATCATATTAGAACTAGGGCATAGTATTTGGAGGTATGTTGAAGTCTTCGAGTAAAGTCATTTTGAGCCTCGGGCTTTTGTTTGTGAGCACTTTCTCTTAGTATTAATTTTTTATTTTTGCTGCTTGAAACAAAATGAGCATACTAATTTTATAGTAGACTTACTAACAACTAAGAAAAATAGTATTGAACTGTTATACATTATAAGTAAGTATGTGGGATAAAGGCATGGGGAGGTAAAAAATTGTAGAAAATTACCCAGCATAGGGAATGTACGAGTCAGCATACAGATGACTGTAGTCGCACCGGGTAAGATAGAATGGCTAAAAGTTTCTAAGACTAAAAAGTTTCAAGAATACTGAAGCAGCACTGCAACATTAGATTATATTATTATCTCAAATTATTTCAGAAAAATGAAAGTACAAAATAGAAATCATTAAAATTAACTACTTTGGAGAAAATGTCATTGACTTAATACAGATGTAAAAAATTATATTAAGTTCTTTCACAATAGAACTAATACAAAGCAAAAATAATGTTGTTTACAAAGTTGGAAGATACACTATCTACTCATAAATGCAAGTGTAAGGATGAAAACCGTCTCCCCTAGGATGAACCGGGGCCGAGACTCCATGCAAATCCCCACAAGTTCTCTGTGCCTGTTCAGTGTGTTGTGTGTTGTTTTGCTCTCCCCGTTTCCCCGACATTGGACACCTTACCACAGTATTCTTCATAGCTTCTCTTCATTAAGGACGCGCTCTGCCATCACCACTCTCCCTTCACACTGCCTATTTTTGTTTTTATAAAAAGTCAGCATCACTAGTGATCTTCTCACTTGTATTAATTTATCATGAAGCCACTTCCTCTAGTGTTATATTGTGTTTGTTTTTAACTCGGTGCCTTTTGCTCATCAGCATTTTATTTTTACCACAATTTTGGAACGTATATTGTGAGTTTTTGTCCAAGCTTCTTCAAGCATTTTTTTAAAAAACCATTTCTTTTACATACATATACCTACTGGTTCATATTTCCTTTTTACATTGTTTTAAACAAGGGTGAGCATATGATTCATCTCTACTTTTGTGTAAATCTAAATGTTCTGAGGCGTGCATACATACCTTTGCTGCCTTTGAGCACCATGGTGTGAGTCTCACCATGGGAACTCATATGTTGAAATTCAGCCCCTATTATGAGGTGGAGGACTAAGAGGATGCGTGGAGGTAGGGACCCTTGGGAAGGGATGAGGATGTGCTGGAGCTCTGTCTAGCCAGGATCCCTTGCATCGGAGAAATTTTTATGTGACCCCAGGTATGCAGGTCTAGACAGTAAGCATATAAATCAAATATTTACTGATAGTCATTACAATTTTATTTTAAGCAGTTTGATATACTCTTAACCATTTGCTAAAGACAAGAGAGAGTGTGCATCTGACAGAATGCTTCTGCTTGTTTGTTTCTGCCTAAAGACCAAATCATGGCTGACCATTGCATATTGCAGGAGTTGAAACATCTGTGCTACTTCAGAGTTGAATCGTATTTGGATTTTGACGTCGCCATTGCTGGGAATGCTGCCTCACTGAAGTCCTAGTACAAGACGACACAAGGGCATTTATGACTATTTTGGAAATTTTCTTAACTTGAAGTTAAAAAAAAAATTTCCATTTTATTGTTTTAAAAATATTTTTTTTATTTTATGTATATGAACACTGAATATGCACCCACTGCCTAAAGAGGCCGAAGCAGGTGCCAGACTCCTAGAGTGCAGCCCCCGGCAGGGTTCAGAGCCTGAAGGTGGATGTGTGAATCCGCAAAGAAGTCGTGGGCCTAGAAGTGCAGTTCCCACCCTGGCACCGTGGGAACTCAGGCCACCTGTACTGACAGATCTACTTTTTCATAGCCGAGAAGGTTTTATGTTCATCTTCTCAGTTTTTCCACACACAATCTCTTTTAAGAACTTCCTACATTCAACAATAATGTGCACTCTGTACTTTCTTTCCCCTTCCTTCTCCTTCTCAGTCCCCACTGTTTCCTGCTAATCCATCAGCTGTTCCAAGAAACAGGAAACACAGCTTCAGCAAGCACTTAATAGCTAATCATTGGTACATAACCAGTGACTGTAGTTGGCAAGGATTGCAGGTACAGTATAGAGAAGTGATAGACTAATACCCAGGAAATTCTGATTTAATTATTGATAACTAGCATCTCCCCATATCCTAATCAGAAGATCTATTTTCCTCTAATGCCCAGGGCTCTCGGCAAATTAGTAACCTGAGTCAAGTTAGTCATCATTGCCTGGCTCACCTCTGAATGTTCCTATTAAGTCTTGGAACCAGTGATCCAGCAAGAACTTCCTAACCTTTGGATAACCAACGCCCTGTTGTTTGGAACAGGTTAGTGGACAAATTGTGGTCAGAACTAAGTTCCCATCTAGAAAGAACATCCAGACATTAGCTGATGTACTCAGTCCAGGCCCTCAGGTTGGCTAAACTGCATCACCATTATTAACAGACAGAGGAGTTGCAATCTGTTCCACTCCAACAATCCTCTGAGACAAACAAGAATGAATCATAGTCAGTGCTTTCTTTTTCTGATTCAGGGGAAACATCTGTCACAGACAAAGTAAAAGTAAAAACATTCAATAGCAAAGCCAAAATACAAACAAGGCAAAAGTGAATCAAGCATTCCCTTGGGAAAGGCCAGGAGATTCTCCATGAGTATCCCCACAGGTCCTTGCCATGTGGGGAGCCAACTCAGGCCTTGCCATAAGGAGAGCCATCTGGGTCACAGTGGTGCACCTTTCCAAGCAGAGGCTTGGCCACCACCACCAGATCCTTGGAAATGGTGTTACAGACAACAGTATAAACTACCACATGTGATCTCGAAACAAACCCAGTTCCTCTGCAAGATCCCGTGTGTTCTTTGAATGCTGAGTGATGTCTCCAGGCCTCATCTAATGGGTTTTTCAATGATACTCAATTCAGCTGCTGTTCAAACAGCAATTTTTCTAAACCAAATATTGTAAAGCAATAAAACTTAAGTCATACCAATTTGATGCGTGCTGTTGAGTGACAGAAAATATTAAAAGTATTTATTTCTGTAATTTGAAACATTGTTTCTGTAAGAGCGGAAAACCTTGTGTGCACAGTAAAAAACATTGCAGTTCTTGAGATATACTAATCTTGTATCTGATCAGAGTTGTTTCAGGCAGTGTTTTGATATTGGGTGGTGTGGCATGCATGGTGCAAAGTGTAAGTGCCGTGTGCAGAGAGCCAAGGGTGAAATTGCGTCATGCAATCTGGGTGAGTCTAGGAACACTTGGATCCTTTACATATTTGATTGTGAATTGAGTTTTGGCTGTTGTGCACTTAGAAACCTGTTACCTTCAAATTCATACGGTATCATAACCCACAAGAAAAGAAGCTATATGGTAGAGTATAGCATTTGAAGCTCAATGGATTTATAGAAGATGGAGAAAAATGTAGAGACACACAGATGCATCCTGCCCCTTGCCACATGAGCCATGTACTGCCTCAGGACTGCCAGTACAATGAGCGCTGTTGACTGCACCCTTCAGTCTTACACATCCAGAATGTTACCCGAACAACTCCCTTTCCTTTAAACTGTCTTAGCAGCAGGAGGAACAGAAAAAACCAAAACCAAAAAGCAAAAACAAAACAGAACAAATAAACCTAACTTTGCATTGTAAACATGGCTTTATTGCTAGGTGGTGTTCATATGGGCTTCTTGTACATTTTACTGATGTCAACTAAGGTTTGCTTATTTTGTGAATACGTGGGTGTCTGTGGGTTTACGTCAGGTGTGCTTGGAGGCCAGAGGAGGCATTGAATCCTGTAGATTGGGGAGTTAGAGTTGTGAGTCTCCCACTGTGATTGTGATGTAGGCACTGAGAATCAAAATCAGGTCTTAGGGAAGAGTAATAAATACTTTCAACCCCTGAGCCATCTCACCAGCCCCTGATTTCAACTGTAAACTAGGAGGCTGACAGACATCATGGAATGTCCAGATGATTCTGTTACGTCTTTTGGTCTTGGTTTCAGGATTGTGGATTTTTAAAAGGCACTTCTTTTATTATTGAATTTGTTCTTTGACAATCTCATATGTATGTTTAATGCATTCTAGTTATTCCCACCCCATCCTTGTTCCTACTCCTTCCCACCCATCAACATTCCCTTCCTCTTGCACTTCCCTTTGCAATATAGTGTTTATGCATGTCTTTGTGGTTGTGTGTGTTCATCTGCATGACTCACCGAGTTTAACTAGAGGTGCCTGTGTGTCCATGGGTATGTGCTATCCAATGATGGTACAACTAATAATGATACCATTCCTCTTCCCAGGGTCTAGCCAGTAGTTACGCTCCATAAGTTCCCTTCTCATGCATAACTGTTTGTTGACAGGTCCAGCCTTATACAGGCCCACTGTAGACAATGACAGCTGCTGTGACATTGCAATGGCTGTGTCATGGAGAGAAGATAGGATGTGGCCACTTTGTCCAAATCTTCCAACTCTTACATTATTTCCATTCCATCTCTAGTGCTCCCTGAGTAATGGGAGTGTGGTTATGTTGCCTGAGCCTAGGATGGTTTGCTGTATCATTTTACAGCTGGACTACACTCAACTGTTTTCCTCAGTCCCTTGAAAAGTGAAGAGTGTCTTGTATTTGCTACCTTCATTGTAAACATAAGCTTCTTTCATTAATGTTGAGAGTACCATTTGTTTATTGGCATAATACAAATGTATAGAAGGCAGTTTGACACCATGTCCATTTCAGTAAATGACTGTAGTAAGTTGCCTATGATGTCTCACTATGGGTTTCGAACTGGGTTGACAGTACCAAGCTTAAAATTCCAAGCTAGAGTCATTTGAGAAGAGGGAATATCAGGTGAGAAAATACTCCTACAAGTTGGACCTACTGGCAAGTCTGTGTGGCACTTACTTAGTTGACAATTGATGTGGGAGAGTATAGCTCACTGTGAGTGGTATCAACCCTGGGCTTGGGGCCCTGGGGGATATAAGAAAGCAGTCTAAGCAAGTCATAGGAAGCAAGCCAGTAAGCACCACTTGGCCTTGGTATCAGTTCCTGACTCCGGATTCCTAGTTTAGATTCCTACCCTGTCTTCCCTCAGTAATGGAGTAAGGATTGTATGGTAAAAGTAACCCTTTCAGCTACAAGTTGCTTTGGTCATGCTGTTTTATCACACCAATAGAAACCCCTAACTAAGATAAGATGCAAGTTAGGGCAAGCAGTATCTTCCCTAGATATTAGAACCTAGAGATAATTTTTTCATTAATACATGATTTGCTTTACATCCCTATGACAACGACCCCTCATTCTCTCAGTCCCCTCTCCTCCCAGTCCTTCCCTCTCATCTCCCTTCCATCTCTCCTTCTTTCTCCTCAGAGAAAGGAAAGCTTCCCATGGATGTCAATCTGCCTTGGCATATCAAGTTGCAGTAGGACTAGGTGTATGTTTTTCCATTTAGGCTAAAAAAGGCATCCCAGTCAGGAGAAAGGGATCCACAGGCAGGTAATGAAGTTAGAGACAGCCCCTGATCCTGATGCTAGGGGTTCCACATGAAGACTAAGGTGAACATCTGATACATATGGTTAGAGGCCAAGGTCTGTCCATGCATGCTCTCTGGTTGGTGGTTCAGTCTCGGTAAGCCAGTATGGGCCCAGCTTAGTTCTGTAGGTTTTAAAATGTGTGGTGTTCTTGACCTCTCTGGCTCTTCTAATCCTTCCCCCTCTTCCACAAGATTTCCAGAACTCCCCTAATGTTTGACTGTGGATCTCTGCATCTGTTTTCATCAGCTGCTAGGTGATGCCTCTCAGATGATAGTTACACTAGGCTCCTGTTAGCAAGTTTAGTAGAATATCATTAATAGTGTCAGGCATGGACTGTCTCTCATGACACAGGTCTCAAGTTGGGGCAGTCATTGGTTAGCCATTACCTCAATGTCTGCTCTCTCTACCCCTGCACATCTTGTAGGCCGAAAAAAAAATATGTAGATTGAACATTTTGCGGTTGGGTTGGTGTCCCTATCCCTTTATTGAAAGTCTTTCCTTGGTTACAGGAGGTGTCCAATTCAGATTCCATATCCCCCATTGCTATGAGTCTTAGCTAGGGTTACCCTCATAGATTCCTGGGAGTTTCCATTGTGCTAGGTTTCCATCTCCTTCCAGAGATGCCCCCCAACTAATTCCAGTTTTCTCTCCTTCAATCCTTCCCACACTTGATCCCTCCTGTCCCTCTCCCACCTTCTTCCACCCAGTTCCCTCTCTCCATCCATGTATGATGATTGAATATTTTGCTGGTTATAGTAGTCTGGGATGGCATCTGTGGTTTCTTAGAGTCCGTAAGACATCTGCCTATGCCTTTCTGGCTTTCAGAATCTCTGTTGAGAAGTCAGGTGTAATTCTGATTAAGTCTGTCTTCATATGGGACTTGGCCTTTTCCCCTTACAGGTTCTAATATTCTTTCTTAGTTCTGTACCTTTAGTGTTTTGATTATTATATGGCGGAAGGATTTTCTTTTTTCTGGCCCAATCTTTTTTGTGTTCTCTAAGCTTCTTGTATGTATGTATGTATGTATTATGTATGTATGAATGTATGTAGATATGTATGTATGTATGCATCTCTTTCTTTAGGTTGGGGAAATTTTCTGTGATTTTGTTGAAAATATTTTCTGGCCTTTGAGTTGGGAATCTTCTTATTCTTCTATTCCTATTATTCTTTGATGTGGTCTTTTCATAGTGTCCCAGATTTCCTGGATGTTCTATATCAGGAACTTTTTAGATTTAACATTTTTTTCGACCCATGTATCTATTTCTTCTATCATATGTTCTATACCTGAGATTCTTGCTTCCATCTCTTAGATTCTGTTGGTGATGCTTGCATCTTTAGTTCCTGCTCTCTTTCCTAGGCTTTCCATCTCCAGAATTCTGTTTTCTTTATTGCTTTTATTCTCATTTTCTGTTCTTGAATAATTTTATTCATTTCCTCAATCTGTTTGCTTGTATTTTACTGTATTTATTTGAGGGATTTATCCATGTCCTCTTTAAAGTCTTCTATAATCTTCATAAGACTAGATTCAAGGTCATTTTCTTGTCCTTTAGCTCTGTTAGGATATCCAGGGCTTGCTGTAATAGGACATCTGGCCTCTGGTGGTGCTGTCCCACCCTGGCTCTTGTTGATTACATTCTTACCCTGGCCTTTAGCCACATGGTTGTCTCTGGTGCTAGCAAGTCTCCAGGAATGCAGGCAGAGTTCTTGACTGGAAAATGAAGTTCGGGGAACTAGGTCAAGTTCTATGCTGCTGGCTGTGCTCTAAGAGGACCTGGCAGGCAAGGGGTCTGGGGTTGGGGGTCTCGCCTAGTTGTCCCAGGTGGTGGCAGGCCTTTGGGAATGCAGGCAGAGCTGTGGGACAGAAAATGAAGCTCAGGGAACAAGGCACAGCTCATGACTGCTAGGTGTGCCCCAGGTGGACCCAGGGGGCTGGGGATGGGGGAAAGAAGTCTCATTTGTTTGTCCCTAGTGCCTGTATGCTTCCAGGAATATATGCAGAGCCTTAGGCCAGAAGATGAACCTTAGGGGATAGGGAACAGCTCACCACTGCTGGGGTTATGGCAGGGGCAGTGGGTTGTGAAGATGGGGGCCTCAACTGGTTGTCCCTGGTGCCAGCTGGGCTCTGGGAATGCAGGCAGAACTGTGGGATGAAAAATGGAACACACAGGGTACAGGCACAACTCATTGCTGCTAGGCTTGCCCTGAGGGTACCTAGAAGTAATTTTTAATGATTTAATTATTAAATTTAAATTACATTTGGTGCATTCTGCCATGTTACACTGCAGTGAGATAGATTGTTGTGGAAAGATACATGGGGCACAGAAAACAAAGGGATGGCAGTTCCCAAAGCCTGGCTGCATTCTCTACCTTTGGGTCCTGACAGATGTTCTGTTTTAGATCTCCCAGGCTACTTTTTTGTTTTGTTTATTTAAGTAGGGGCTAATTTTCAGTATTTGATCCAAAAAAGAATCTGAACCAACATAGCAGTGCAAATTTCACCTTGGATTTTGCCATGTTCTTAAAGACTGAATTTTAGTATTGAGGGAGGAATGTTTCATACCTGATTGTCTAGTACTGAAATCCATTTTTGGATAATTTCTTTTTAATTATCATTTGACTGGAATTTTGTGGATTAAAAATGTATTAACAGTTCCTTTTCTAGAGAAGAATTTAAGAAGGAATAACTATTTCTGGGGGGTAAACTAGAGTATGTCAATTGTAGACCTGCATTTAATATCTTGTAGCGAAGGTTTGCTCTCCAGCTAAAATTATTCTTTTTCATGTGAGCAGGAGATTGGCTGACTGATAGTCTTAACTCAAGAAGGAACAGTATAAATGAAGATTGAAAAGCCATACAGAAGCAGAAAAACTACCTTCACAATACGTTTATGTCCTAGAGAAGGCACTTCATTTGCTATTCACTTTTGACTATTGAAAATTTTCTCACCACATCAGATATATTCTGTCACAACAGAAGACTCATCTTAAGAATTTAGCAATTCATGAAGATCCATTTGTAGGTCTGTATTTCTGCTTCAGTGAGAATTACATGTAGGGTGCTAGAAAGGAATGGTCCCTACTTCTGTGACCACTGAGAGGTCAATTCATTGATTTTCTGGCTATGAAGAAGAATGAAAACACTCAAGCAAAGTGCTTGGAGACAAGGAAAGGAAACTGATCTCAATAGTTGCACTGAAGACAAAGACCTCATCTCTAGAAACAGAGCTTTGCTAGTGTGAGACTAGAAGACATGTTGGTGGGTCAGCTCAGGGGCTGTAGCTGTGAAGCAGGCCAACAAGTACGGATGGAGGGAAGAAAGACCAGTGAGGAGCCAAGAGTGTCCTCCATGGTAGCAGAAGTCCCTCAGCAGCAAGAGGCTGGAGCCATGACATTGACATCCTGTTAAGGAAGGAGTACACATGGAGTGACCCATGGCTCCTACTGCATATGTAGCAGAGGATGGCCTTGTCAGGCATCAATAGGAGGAGAGGCCCTTGGTCTTGCGAAGGCTTGATGGATGCCCCAGTGTAGGGGAATTCAAGGGTCAGGAGGCGGGAGTGGGTGGGTGGGTGAGGAAACACCTCATAGAAGCAGGGGGAAGGGGGATGGGATAGGAGGTTTCAGGGGGGGAGGGAACCGGGAAAGGGGATAACATTTGAAATGTAAATAAGGAAAAACTGAAAAAAAAAAAGGAACAAATTTCAAATGACTAGGATGTCTAGGAAGAGACAAGGCAGAAGAGGGCGGCCCAGGAAGGTCAAGGCAGTTTCTGACTGTTACAGTTCAGGTGAAGCTTTTGGTCCCTTTGTCATGTTTATGAGGTCTAAGAGAAGCTAAAGTTCTCTTTAGTTACCTGCAAGAAGTTGGAAGTGGGCATGCTTGCCCCAATTTCTGTTGTACACTTTTTACTGTTTTCTTTCCAACAGTGAAGCCAACTTAGAGCTTTAGTATCTTTGCCTACTTTTTCTAATATAAAACCAAGAAGTTTCAGTGGTACAAAGGACCACATAACCTTCCAGAATTTTCTTTTCAAAAGAATTGTTGTCTCATCTCTTACTAAATGAAGTATATATACAGATGGCAGATGCCACTTACACATTTTTATTTTATGAATGTTTTTTAAAATGTAAAAATATAGATGTAATAGCATATAACCACTTATAATATAAATTTTCTCTCTAAAAATTTACAACATTCCATGTGACTGAATTCAGAAAAGAATTTGAGGAAGCAAAATTAGATTAGTTAGTGTGGAGTCTTAATGCAACAGAGCTAATGGCCTTAGAAGAAAAACAGGAGAAAGATCTTGGTCACACCAGCACATTCAGAGGAAAGGCCATGTGAACTGTGGTGAGCAGATGATCCCTTTCCAGTCAAGACAAGAGTCCTCACCAGACTCCTGCTTGCAGCTGCCAGAACTGTGAGAAGGTGAATTTCTGCTTTTGAAGTCACCAGGCTATGACATTTTGAAACACAGCTGGAACATAGCCTTTATCCAGAGCCTACAGTCACCAAGTGCGTGCTGTGTCCTTCATCTGTGTCAGCCTGTCCTTAATTCTCTCTTGTTCTCCCTCTCTCCCTTTTCTCTCTTTTATAAAAGCTATTTTAAATCATCTTTCTTCAGGGGTGTTGTCTCTTGATGAACAGATTCCAGTGTTTGTTTGTTTTTGGTTTTTCAATTCTTAATGAAGGGTAAACAAATTTGATCACACTTATTCTGCCATAGCTAGAAGTAAAGTCCCTCACTCTCTTGAATTTTGAGACAACTTATAACCTACAGAGGTAACCAAAGTATATAAAACTGTGCTCAAAGCATGTTTCCTAAATGGACATTTTATCACTCTTGCAAATTAGGGAGTTGATTGTGAAAATTTTATACCTGTTAAGACAGAAATAACAGCCTTAGTAGATCTTAAGAATGTTATGGGCTAACAGCAATGACAACAAAATCAATATAGTTAAATACCGTTAAATTGGTCTAGGAAGCATTATTGTTGAGGGTCTGTATAATTTGGTCATTCTCTACAAATTTGGCCAAACATTTTATTGTACATTTACTTCACAACAGTGTCATTTTGTCATTTTCTAAAGCATGAGAGTTTGATGAACCATCAATTCATGGTTTATATAAATTTTAGAAACTTATTTTTCTGGGCTCCTTTGTCTGATTTGGAGTGAGATGAATTCCTCTTTTCTTATTTCAGCCTTATATAAAAAGTCAAGAGGGAACATTAATTTAGAATTATTCATTTTAGAGAAATCAAAGGTACCTTGCTAGGAACTTGGTTTCCTTCCTTTTGTGATAGGAATTCCATTTTCACAGACTTTTATACATATCCAAATGTATAAAAAGCATCATAGTTTGGATATGCAGAGAGAAGACTCTCGAGAGGATCTCATATTACCGGAGGTAAAAGAGACACAAAGAAAGAGGCTAGAGATGGAATGAGATTCTGTGCCTCTTATCCTCTTATGCTGCTTCTGGCACTTCAAACAGAGAAGTTTCTTGGTGAAGTGAGCACATTGAAACTCTCCCTTAACACTCCTGCCGCAGTGAGCACACACTCTTCTAGGACCAACAGGAGTCAGAACAACGGCTTCTCTCCATAGTGGGCAATAGTAATTCACTCAGGAGTTAGACAAGCACTCACCTGACATGGGGCCCAAGTCAGAGAAGGTTGTCTGAGAATAAAAGACATTTAATTTTTTAGAGTAAGAACTACATGATTTTCTTAAAACATATTCCAATATAAGCACTGTGATCTTGGATTGAGAAGATCAGTCAATTGAAGGGAAGTGGAGGGAGGCCCCTGGGGTCACAATTTTCCATTTTCCATGGCTGGGAGGAAAGTTAAGAATCAGAGCTGTAGATAGAACCTTTTTTTAATTGTAAAAGGATTAAATGAGCAGTTCAGGGAAGGAGGAGAACACTCCCAGGAAAAATCTTAGGCTCCAATGGAGGAAGAATTTCTGTTCCCAAATGGCACCTGGTTGATTATTTTTCAGCATGGGTAGACCAGTAGTACTATTTTTCTTCCTCAGTTTTCTATTTCGAATGGAATTACCATTTGTAATTGATCTGTTTGTTCGTTTAAGGGAGGTAGCATCTCAACTCAGTTCTTCTGGCCTGTGGATCAGGAAGAACTACTCCTGTTCATGCATCCCAAAGGCTTCATTTGAACCTGGACTTTATAAATTTCACATGACAGACAAACTCAAGTTTGTCCAACCACTAGGTGAGGCTACTGGGATGCTGGGATACTGAGATTCAGGTTTGCATATTTTCTGTTGGAGAAGATTTAGTGATAACTAAGAGGTACACAGCCATAGATTACATAGTCACAATATTTTAACACTATTTCCATCAAATCTTGGGTCAATTCTTATACCTCCTCAATTTAAGCATATATATATATATATATATATATATATATATATATATATATATATTTGACAATAAGACATTAGAAGTGATACAACAGGAGTTTGAGTAATTTGTCATTGGTGTCTGCCTATTCTTGCTTTTTTTTCAGAACCGTGGACCACCATGGGGAGGAGGATGGAATAGCATATGAAAGATAAGAGAGTTTGCCAGTTTCTAGAAGTATTTGAATGAGAACATGTATACTAGCAAAAGATAGTAGGTAACCTCTTGTCTTAGGGTTTCTATTGCTGCAGTGAAACACTATGACCAAAAGCAAGTCGAGGAGGGAAGGGTTTTATTGTGGTTTTTTTTTTTTTTTTTTTTTTTTTCCTACATTGTAGTTCATTACTGAAGGAAGTCAGGACAGGAAGTCAAACAAGGCAGGAACCTGGAATGATGTAGAGGCTATGGGGATGTGCTGCTTACTGGCTTGTTCAACATGGCTTGCTCAACCTGCTTTCTTATAAAACCCAGGACCATCAGCCAAAGATGGAACTATCTACAATGGGCTGGGCCCTGCCCTATTAGTCACAACTTAAGAAAATTTCTTGTAAGCAGATCTTATGGTTCTCATCTTTCAGATAATTCTAACTTGTGTCAAGAAGCCATAAAGCTAGCCAGCACACCTCTCCCATCAAATCTAGAAAACTGTGAATGGAAGTAAGCTATGAAGTCTTAGGGTCATCTGCTATGCTGTGAAAGTTGTCTAATGCAAGGGACTTTGAATTACAATGAGTGTGGAAGAAGGTTATCCAAGATCAACATTGGGAAGATATGAGAAGATGTTTGACATCTGGGGCTTTTTTCTCTCCTAGATGATCAGGAGACTTGTTTACAAACAAAGCATCTCAAAATTTGTAAATCTCCTCTGGAATAGGATTGGGTAAATTGTTAGTTTTTTTTCTAGAGTTACAATGGAAGCATTAGATCAAGACTGTACATCAATAAGTATTAGTTTCTCAGCAATTCCCTACCTGGGCAGAATAATACCAAAAGATGCTAATTAGTAATTGTCTGGAGACTCTTGATTGCTAATTAATAATTTCCACATGTCTTTCAGTATCCTCCCTTGTTACTTCTTTTAGAAGATCCTATGGGTTTTACTGAGTCCATGGCCACTCAATAGAAGCTACATGTTCTTAGCTGCTGGAAGGGGCAGACTAGAAGAGAAGCAACTTTATAACTTAAGTTTCAAGGTTCCTTTCTTTCATGTGCCAATTGCAAGGCCCTGGTAAGATTTCTTAATAGGTTCGCTGATAATAAATTTACATTTACTTTTAGTAAAGATTTTGAAATTTTCAAGAGTCAGATTGTAGGTAAGACTACTCTCTCTTTTTTATCTGATTTTTCTTCTGCCAAACTTCTCTTTGTATTGCATGTGATCATGACTACTTTGGGGGGAAGGAAGCACAAGGAAGTGGGGTTGGTGGAGATTTACTCTCAGTTCTGTGAGCTGTGTATATATGGCTGTAATTGCCTTGGTGTTAAATGATACAGTCACCTCAGGGCACGAGTGTCCTCCAAGGCTCTGCTTCTCCCTATGTCATCTCAGCCAATGTCATGACACAAAGGTGCCGAGTAGAGGGATTTTCATAGCATAAATGCGCCTTATGGAGCCTGGCACTGAAGGTGTGCAGAAGCAGAGGAGAAGAAACTTTCAAGTAAACGGGACCATGGAAAGTTCTTTTGAGTAATTAGGTTGGAATTGGAGTTCTTAGTTCTTAGATGTTATTGATTTCTCATCAAAATGGAAGTTATCTTCCATCCAGGATAACTATGCCAAGTAAACAATGAAACATGGCACATTATTCTTTTGATGATAATTGCACAGAGCTGAACTTAGTCATTCTGTGTGCAGGGGCAGGGTGGGATGTTTAAACACCTATCAGTACTACAAGTAATATAATTGTGTTTTAGGTTGCCTTTTTTATACACTCCAGTGTATCATTGAGAGGCTAATATAGGAATTATTAATTATGGACTATGAAACTTAAAGACCCCTTTGTAAACCATTAATAATAAATTAACTTGATATCATGTTGACTTTTTAAAAAAATCTGTCATGATATACTGGATTCAGGGAATTTACGCACACACACACACACACACACACACACACACACACACACACACAAAATGTCCAAACAGTTTGGCATGGATTTTAGTACAGTCTTCATGGCAAATGGAAGGTGCTTATAGGAGAAACCTGTAACATCTCAAACCAAGAAGCAGAGGAAGTTGAGTATGCAGGCTCTCAGGATTTTATAATGATCCTTTCATGAGAGTTATGAAAGGTTTCATTTTGGGGAGCCAATGAACTTTTTTTCAGGGGTTGCCGAAGACCATGGGAAAATAGATATTTATATTACAATTCATAACAGTAACAAAATTGCAGTTATGAAATAGCAATGAAAATAATTTTATAATTGGGGGTCACTACAACATCAGGAACTGTATTAAAGGGTCTCAGCATTAGGAAGGCTGAGAATCACTGCTCCAGAGCCTCTGGATGACGTTGTAAAACAGTAGAGCTTTTCAAAGGGGGGGCCTGTTGGAGATCATGAAGTACTAGGGGCATGCCTTTGCAGGGAACTGTGAGACTTCTGTCCCTTCCTCTACCCTCCCCCTTCAGTTTTGTTCTGCTATACATTCTAGCTGAACACAGATGAAAACACCCTACTAGTCATTCTGCCATGTGAGCACACAGTGTGGCCACATACAGCCTGAGGATAGCTGTGAATGAAGCCCAACAAAAAAATTGTGAATTTTCTGAAAACGTTATGAGTATTTTTTGTAATGTGTTTTGTAACTCAATTGTACAGTACTCCAGTGTGAACTTTGTAGGTATTAACTAAGTTCACAATATTGAAAGTTTGGAGATGCTTACAAGGCCCATGAAACACCAAGATAGAAGGACCTGGAATCCCCTTATTATTCTTGAGAGTGCAGCTTCATACCAATCCTGAACCATGTGTCAAACCTGGACTGTTGACAGAACAGAAAACTGACTCCTTTTAGCCATTGATTTTGGATCTTTTGTTACGGCCACTTAGTCTCTACTTGAAACCATGCTAAGACTAATTCAGGTCATCTGGAGAAAGTCTTTCTTCTTCAGCTTGCAATGTTTATTGTCTGTATCCCTATATTTTGGTAAAATATATTAGGAAATTACAGTACATGTATATGTGTAGCCTCAGTAAAATTTGTTAACCTGCTTGGAGGGTATGAAGGGCAATCCGTGGTGTAAGGCTCAGTGACATTCACATAATTTTTCTTTTTTTAATGGCATAGGTAATTTATGCTTCATCCCAATTTTAAAACTTTTATACAATATATTTTTATTATATTCTTATCACTTTCCAAATTCTTCCCAGATCCTCTACTTTTTCTTAGAGAAAGATCCTAACATTTTATAATTCATACAGAGTGTCAATGTACAGTTTCTCTTCATTGGTAATATTCTTGCAATATTTTGTTTTATACATATCACAGCTACACTATAAGTATCCCAAATTATTTTATATTCAACTAATATGAATTGAGTACCTAAAATATACCCCCCAAAAGTCCTGTGTGGCTGACAAAGTGTTATTAAATATAGTTATTTTCCTTGGGGAGTAAAAATTTTAATGAAGGAGGAAGGAGTTCATGATTATAATTCATCCAAATGGCAATTACAGTGAGGAGCTTAGAGAATAAGTAATTTTATTTTGCAGTGGAAATGAGCAATGCTTCATGAAGCAAATAAAAACTAATGCAGAAGTCATTTCTACATGGTTTGGGCATGCATAAAATTGTTTTAAAAGGATCACAGTAAAAACACTTCTGAAACACATGCTAGTTGACACAGGGAGGGATGCAAACTTGACTTTGAGGCCAAAGAACTGCATCATGAGGTATGAAAAATGATTTTGAAGTATGTAGTGATTAATAGAGAGCTGACCTCCTTGTTTCAGTGGTGGCTTTTGCTGACCAAACTTATGTATCATGATCACTAAGCCTTTGTCATCCAGAGCTGACATATAAGACAATCAGCTGACAACCATATTTAGTTTTAAATGTTTATTGATTATAAATAGTGGGTCTCTTTAAGACATTTGCATATATGTAATATATTTTAATCATCTTTATTTCCCATCATCTTTATTTCTCCTTCCCACTCCTGTAGATTCTGTTCCTCTTCTCAACTAATCACGTGGATCCTTTCATTTCTAATATAAAACTACACATTTTAAAAGGAAAATTATGAAAAATTGAATAATCATTCTTGACAGAATCATGTTTGGATTAGTGGGGTCCTCCAATTTCCTGAAAAGAAGAACTATCAAGGTACTCCTACAATGTTGAGTTTCTTATGAGTATAAAATATTTTGACGTTATCTTTAGACTTTTTAGTGGGTGTTTACGGTCATTCTCATGTGCTAATCCTCCCTGTCTCTAATCTCTTTTTATAAGATGCCAGCTATACTGGGTGTCCTGGGTAGTTTTTTGTCAGCTTGGCACAAGGTAGAATCACTGGGTAGAGGAAGCTCAATTGAGAAGAAAAATGTCTCCATCAGATTGGCCTATATGCAAGTCTGAATGTCATTTTTTTGATTACTGCTTGATGGGTGAGTGCTTAGATCACTGGGGGTGGTGCAAAAATTGAGCAGGTAACCTAGGTGGTATAAGAAATCAGGCTGACAAAACCATGAAGAAGAAGCCAATAAACAGCATTTCTCCATGGCCTATGTTCCTGCCTTGAGTTCCTGACCTGACTTGTCTCAGTGATGAATTATGACCTGGGAGTTATAGGATGAAATAAATTCTTTCCTGCCCAAGTTGCTTTTGGTCATGGTTTTATCAGAGCAATGGGAAATCTAACTAAGACACTAGGATAGAGGCCACTTCATTTTGTTCTGGCCTCATTTAATCTCGCTTGCATCTTCCATGCTCTGGTTGCATTTCTAAATGCTGTGTTTTTCACAGACACAATGAATGTGAACTCTTGACTTATGTTTTTGGATGACAAAATTCAAGTGGTAGTAAAGGATGATTCCCCTTGTTGGTGGGTCCTTTACTCCATCTCTTTGTATGTGTTCTTGCTAGCAGTTTATATCTTACTTATGTCCTTATTATTAGCCTCAAATTTATAAAAATATTCTACCAGTTCATGCTGGCAAGACCAGTGACTTAGCTTCACAGACTCAGAGATAAATAGACTGTGATCTCTTAGAACCTTTGAAGTGGTCATGTCTGATAATTTTATGGTAACCACATTTATTTAATGCTTTTAGATATTATTTTAGAAGTCTATAAAATGTATACAAAATTGTGGAATATTCTTCATAAGACCACTGTGAGAATCAAAAGGCCCATTTGTAGGTAAGTGTTACCCCTGTATTTAGTATTTTAGTATCTTTGCTAGTCAGTTCTTGGTAAGTATCTGAATAAATGAATGAAAAGATCCTTCAAGGGAAAGCAGTTATTTATCAGGAGGAATAATAACTTTTAAACTTCCTTAGAACTACAGGATAACAGGGACCGAGGTAGGCGGGCTTAGAAACCCCCCTGGATCCCAATAGCGGGCGGCTGAGGCAGGAAACGTTTGCCTGGGACACTAGGATTCCATAGTCAAGCAGCTCCGGGAGAAAATTTTCTCTCCCAGGACCACGGAAAAGCCCCTAGCAGGGGCAACATGAGCCCCAGAGCGCACTGATTCTGCCCGATTTCCATGGGCCACAGAGACTGACGGACAGCAACTTTCGGCGGCGACTGGGAACCTCAGCTTGGGCCACAGGGCTCCACAGCAAATTAGCGCCACAAATTAGGAACAAAGATCCCTCTCAGGAGCTCAGATAAGCCGGGAGAGGGCCAAAGACATGCCCCACAGCTCACCAGGAACTGCCCCGAACCCACGAGACACAGGGACGGAGATCAGACCCGGTGCCACAGCTCTCCAAACCCAAACACCTCTCAGAGAGAGCTGGTCTTCAAGGACTAC
>CM052712.1:39358373-39393377 GCA_028551405.1 Uromys caudimaculatus | reverse complement strand
ATCCGGGCGGGTCTGGGCGAGAGGTGCTGCTCCCCTCAGCCCCACTCACGGTCCTTCCAAGTTCCTGTGAGGTTACCTTTCTACGGCGCTCCTTGGCTACCGACTCCTGGTGTCCCAGGCAGAGGTTTCCCCCTTTCTACAGTGCTTGTTGGCTACCGAAGTTAAGCTCTTTAAGGCAGGCAGGACATACTTCTTCATACACAACATGACAGCCATTGCTTGGAGCCTCACTGCTGCATCCTTTCCCTTCACAGTGTCATAGGGAACATTTATGGAGCAGGCCAGAGTGGGCCAGGGCTTGTGCAAACTCTGTGCCTTGTGTTGTCTGTAATCTTTGAAGATGATTGTCCTCATTTTACCAATGTGTCAACTGAGAGAAGTTACAAGTACCCTAAGTCATTACAGTGCCACTGTCAGTCAGAGCAGGTAAGACAAGGCTTCCAGAGCTGCTTTCAACACTGTTAGAGGGACCCACTACAGTGGTAAATGGATGAATGATGAAACATGAGAAACTGATTGTACATGATTGGTCCAATAAAAATGTTGAATCGAAGACTAAAGTCTTGTTCAGTTGAGTTAATTAATACAGACAAACTCAGCTATCATCACTGGGTAGATTCCTCATGTTTGACTGTGGAGTTTGTTTATCAAGATATCAATATAGCAAAGGTGGTAACAATGGCATAAGATTAAAAAAATGAACCTTGAACCCAGGGTCCTGTTTACACTAGGCAAGCTCTGCCTCAGAGATAGTCTTAGCCCCTCTTCCATTTTTATAACATAAGCAACTTTAAAAATTAAATTTTCCTCTAATCTACTGCTGCCTTCCTGGATCAAATGCAAATGCGTGTTGTATTCCTGTGACCTTTTACAGAGGTTGTGTGTGTGCATGTGAATGTTGATTCGGGTTAGAGGAAGCTGAAGTTATAAGAGGCTTTCTGGTCTCCTGTGGGACCTCACTGCAGGTATGCTGGCTGGGTTTTGGGCTTTGGGTCACTCTCTGATTTACCTCTCTATTTAATTCAGTCTTACTTCCTAAACCTCTTGCCTGGGAATGGGCATCCAGTCAGCTTATAGGAAAAGTGACCTAGAAAAAACTACATACTTAGTCTCAGGGGTATATCTATTTTTTCCTTTAAATAAAATCTTAGTATTTCCACAGATATTTAGCATAGTACATGTCTTATTCATTTAGAGTGGGGAAATGTTACATGCAGTGGCCATGTTGGAATCCCTTCTGTTGTTATAACCTCTTATAGAATGTGATTTGATCTGCAGTGATTTCTGTAGCAAGCCACACAGAAAAGCCCTCCATTGACCGAGTTACTGTTCAGAGCCACAACTTGTATTGTTTGTTGTGGAAGCTAGAAATTGCTTTTAAAGTTTCATTACCAAATTTCCTGGGAGCTGAAATTTGGAATTCTTAAGTTGTGTTCCAAATTTAGTCCGTGTGCTTTTGCAAAGTGGGTACATTTGAATGCACATGGTTCAGATAATTCTCTTTCCCAGCATTAGGAACAAAGCACTGATATGTTTCCTGTTCTCATCTCCCATGCTGAGCATTTTCATTTCCTCCCACAGGATGGCTGATAAGCAAATCAGTCCAAATTTAGTGCACTGGAAACATCTCATATTTAAATCATATCTGTGTTTATAGTTTTGGGCTTCATGCAAACCTTATCCTCCATTTTGCTTCAGGTAACATTCTGAATGATGGCGTTTGCTGCTTCAGTCCCTCAAATGGTCATGATGTAAATAAATCCTGTATTCTTTAAATAGTTCACTAGTGTTTATAATATGCAATAACTGGTCTTCCCCCCTCTGGCCACTTTTCTTAGTTGGTAAACAATTATTGTTGCTTTCTCAGCTTTTGGGTCTTTCTTATGAGACTGAACTGGTTACATGGAGATGAGCTAAGTTCCCTAATCTAGGTATTGTTCCTGAATGTGTTTGCAAAACAGACAGAGGGGGCATACTTAGTTTAGAAGAGAAGATTTTCATCATAATCCCTTTGAAATGTGTATATTAGATACATCCTGCATATGTTTGGGAGGTTACATTTTGAAGTGTGTGTGTGTGTGTGTGTGTGTGTGTGTGTGTGTGTGTGTGTGTGTGTATGTGTGTGAATGTGGGCATTCATGTGGTATGGCATATCACATGTCTGGACACCTGGGATGTTGATACTTGTTCCCAGCTTTCTTTGATGTGTAATCTGTTCTTTGTTTCTACTATACATGCTAGGCAGGTTGTCACATGAACACCTGGAGGTTATTTTTGTCTCCACCCTTGCTGTAGTGGTGCTTCAATGTAGACCATGTTCCACTTTATGTGGAGTCTGGATACTCAAACTTAGGTCTTCAGGCATGCAGGAGAAGTACTTTACTCATTATGCCATCTCCCCATTCATAAGGTTATGTTTTGAATCTTGCTTAGAATATATTCTAAAGTCTCGCCACATAATGGATGCTATTACAGCTGATGTCAGCTGTCCCCACTATTGTTTCTACCATGTCATGGTATTTCAGAAAGATGATTTTAAGATGGAGAGGAAGAGCAAAACAAAAAAAAATCACCCTGCACTGAGAAGCAAAGAAGATATTTAAAACTGTTGTCAAGATCTAGAGCCCAATGAAAGTTGAATAATAAATTCAACTTGAATAATAAAGCTAAAAGGAGGGACAGAGTAAAGTCTGGGATGGAAAGAAAGAAGAAAGAAGTAACAGGAAGGAGCAGGGACTTTAGGCTTTATCAATATTCAGAGCTCACAGGGGCTGCCTTGTGATCTTTGGTAGCTAAGTTCCTGTTAAAACTGCAAACAAGTCCTATTAAATTCCATTTGTATAAGAGTTTCGAATGACTCCCCCATTATAATGCAATGAGTCTGCATATAATAATAATTTTAATAATCACTATTGTGATAATAATAGTAATAAAACTAGCTCACAATTACATGGGGCTTACTTACACATTGTATAAAATGTGCCAGATTTCCAGGGCTTTACAGTTGTTAGCTTGTTACAGCTATTCCAGGAGATGGTACTGTAATGATTTCTACTGTGTAGGTGTTATGCAAAGCCTGGGCACTGTGGGATGAGTGGGTGCTGTGGGAAGCACACAAAAGGTGAAGTGCTTTGCTCAAGGTTGCTCAGCAGCTGAGGGGTAGAGCTGTGATTTAGGACCCAGGAAATCTGGCTTCCTGGTCTACAATAAACGGTCCTTCAATAACCTACCCTTAAATTGAGAGACAACAAAGATAAGGATGCACAGAAGTGGCCATGGGTGTCTGTTTGTATTAGCCTGCTTTCTGATGCTCTAACACAACATCTGAGATCTGGTGATTTATAAAAATTAGAAGTGCATTTGGCTGACAGTTCTGAAGGCTAGATGTTCAAGATCACAGCTGTGACACAACACAGTGCTGTGTGCAGTGGAGGCCTAGAAGCCTAGAGATGGGGCAGAAAGTTGTACATAGTTACTTATAGAGGTGGTCGAACTTTAATCACTCAGAAGTAAAACTCACATCCATCCAAACAAAAATGGGGGACCAGCCATGACATGTTTGAAAGTCTTAGGAACACATCTTCTAGTTACAGCTGTATCAAGAGTCCACTGATGCTAGCAAGGATATTTTGTTTTATATATTGATTCTATTTCTGCTTTTGGCTCAATTCCATATAAACCTTCATCTGGACCTCATAGCAGCTTCATAATGATATGCTGCCTCTTTATAACCACCAGTAGGGCGTGTCTCTTAGCTCATCTGAAACAGTCCCATAAATGGTGTTTGCTCAGTCTATCACTCAGACGCAATGTAATTTAAGGAAAACTGCTGCATGTGTTGGCCTGGGTCAAATGCCTGCATCACCTGATTTTTAAGATGTTAGAAGTAGATTAGAGTCTACTTATTGAGTAAAGAATAATAATGAGCCAGTTTGTGAGGCTGATGGAAACTGTACAAAACAACGGATCCTGTTTTATTGAGATGGGCCTTCCATTGGTCTGTAGCTCACCTCATAATTGTTTAGCCTGACTTGCCAATGAGCTCTAGGTTTCCTACTGTCTCCTTCTCCCTAGCTCTGGGATTATAAGTACATCTTGTAATTACGAAACATCTGGCCTTTTAAAAATGTGGGATCTGGGAATTGAATCCAGGTCTTCATAGTTAAAAGGTAGTCACTTCACCAACTAACTGACCTATCTTTGTAACCCTATATCAAAATATAGGTTTAGAATGTATTCACTCTTGCATAAGCTGTTACTAAGCAGGAAGATATAGACTGCTTGCTACACCTCGTGCTCATTATCAGTCAGACTAAGACAAACCACTCATAGATTGCCTTGTGCATTTGTTAGAAAGGACTTTTGCCAGTTTGATCTGTGGTTCAACTCATGTTTGCAGTTTTAAACCTTGAATTTTATAGGCAATTCTCAAAATATAAGCCAATTCTATTTCAACAGTTATTTTTTGTAAGTGTAATGTTTGGAAAGGAGAGTGTCTTTTCAAGTAAGAGGGTAGTTATAAATGGTTTGTAGTTTTTCAGGCCAGCCCACCACCTTCCTGGGCACCGGGCTCACTGTAAGCAAAAAAAAATTTGAAAAATCTGGCATTTATCCCTAGCAGGTTTCCTGCCGCAGTTGCAGGCTGTGTTTCATATGCCTGGCACACCTGCACACAACCCCCCACAATGCACAAGGAAATTATACTGAATTTTAAAGAGTTATTGAGAGACATCTTGGGCAAAGAAAAGAACAGAGGTTTATTAGTTCTCTAAGTGAATGGCTTTCAATCCTGTCTATCAAATCACTTCCAAAGGATTCAAAAGAAGAAATCAGACTCCCTGTGGGTGGGGCTCAGGTGCAGAACTCAGGTGCACAGCGGCATTGCAAACCAAGAGCTTTGGATAGTTCCTATTTTCTATTCTTTCCACTGCTCACCTATGATATTAATCAATAAATTAGGAGCAGCAGGCATCCTCTGTTGCCTAAAATGACTTCAAGGCACCCAGTGGTAGCCATAGCTTTAAGACTCTCTCCTGGCTGGTGTATGGATCCTCTCATATGCCAGGATGGATACGCACTTGTTGACAACCTTATGTTCATCTAGTACAGTGTATAACTTTGAGGTTCTCAAGAAAGTAACAGAGCTGTTTTTGTTTTTGTGGGAGTAGATTTTATATACTTTTAAAAAATGAACTTAAGGGAAAAAAATCAAGCCATATTGTCTGGAGATATTGTCTGGAGCAGGAGGGCTGTGGCTAAGTCCTGATGTATTCTGGTTAGAAACAGACTATGCAAAGGAAATGAATGAATGTGTTTCTGTTTGTAACCAGTTTGCCAAGTCCTTCCAGGGAGTCTTCTGGTCCTGGTATGTTTCTAGGCTCTGAAACTCCAGGGTTAGCAAAACAGCAAAACATACAGAAGAGGGTGCTGGACAGACTGTTTAGCAGTTAACAGTGCATGCTGCTCTTTCAGAGGAACTGAGTTTAGTTCCCAGCACCTGTGGTTATAGGCCACCTATAACCCTAGCTCCAGGGCAATCCAAGGCTTCTGATCTCTACTGACACCTGTACCTGCCCTCACATGCATATACATCCTCAAAATCTAAAAATAAAATAAATCTTTACATTCTGTGGAAATGCACAGAAATTAGTCAGTAATGTGTAAAAAAATGCATATTACATGACAGTAAATAATCAGGAGAAAAACAAATTTAAAAGGTTGAATAATTTTTCGATGTGGGAGGAGTAGCTAGAACCTCATGAGAGAGTGATATTTTAGTGCAAGTGTAAAAAATATGACAAATAGGACAGGTGACATGTTTGAAAGAAAGGGCAGATAGCAGGAAGCCTAGGTGGGCTGAAAGGAAGTGAGAGACAGTGAGTTTTTTATTTAGAAAGGAAAGGAAACTTCGTGGAGACAGAAATGTGTCATCCTTTCTTCTGTTGCCCTCAGTGAGTCCTCAAGTCTTCCCACTAAGATGAAAGTGCTCCCTCTTCCTATTTTCCCACACACTTTAATAAGAAGCTGTGTTGGTTTTTCCTAAACCTTGGTCCAACTTTCTTCTTGAATACTCCAGATCCCCCAGTTGTTTTCATCTCTCCCCTTTGAGGCAATCCTCCTGACTTCCCCAAGATGAGAATTAGAATTGCCTCGTGTTAGAAGAAGCAGTCTACTCTACTCTTAAGTGTGTGTTAGTAAGAATGAACTATAACTCAGGCAGCATCCGGTCCTGAGAGGACAGAGAGGTTCATAACCATCAGCTTCATCTGAGATTGCCTCTTGGATCAGGGGCCTCAGTCATTCTTCCCATCAGGTCCCACCCTAGTCTTGTTTTTGAGCTCATAGTCTGATAACATTGGGCTCTTGATTGGTGGCTCATTATTACAGTGGGAAGATCCTGAACCTGGGATAGAACTCTCATTTGTTAGTTGGTGCTTGCGTATTTCTATCTGCCTAGTTGGTCATGCTGGAAACCCTCTGAGGAAGCACTTGATCCCAGTACATCCTCAGTGAGAATGCACTGAGCCTTCAGTGTTGTGGCAGAGTCAGAAAACATGAGATGAAGGATGGCTAGGACAATAGACAGAATAGGATAAATTAGTCAAACAAACCAGCAAGGTAGCACTTTTTTTTAAAGGCAATAATGCATTTTCTTCCTTTTTTCTTTCTATTTTTTATTTGGGAGATTATAATATAATTACAACATTTCCCCCTTTCCTGTCCTCCCTTCAAACTCTTCCATATAACCACCACCATTTCTGAGGAGAGTGGGAGGGGCATGGAGAGAGGAGAGGGACAGGGTAACACTTCTAATAAGCTGGTTCTGGCTACTGCTTTGACGAGAGAAAGCAGGCAAGCAGGCAGGAGTCATGGGCCTCAGTGCGAGGAAGACTCAAGAGAAGAACCATTCTAAGAACCCTATCATTCACTTGGGATGATCCAATATCCGGAATAGATGAACAGATGAGAGATCCAAGTATGTGTAGACACATCTCCATCATCTGTGTTTCTAGTTGTCTGCCCACCTATCTAACAACCTACCATCTACATAATAAAAAAGGAGACTCAGCTACATTTCTGGAAGGACTGGTGGCTTGAAGGGTGCATTTAAAACGTACATAAATGAGTCATTTATTTTACTAAAAATATTTAATATTCTGCCCCAAATCATAACACACATCCTGCCACTGCTATACATCTATGGTTTGATCATGTCCTCCAAATTTTAAATATTAGATGCTTAATTTCCTAAATCACTACAATGGTATCTGAATGTGGGATCTTTGGGAGATAAATAGGATTAGATAAAGTCTTGAGGATGAGGCCACTATGTGAATCAGTAGAGATAAAGAATAACCTGAGAAAGTTCCCTTGCTCTCTCTTGCCACTAGGTGTCTTCCAGTGCCTCAGTACTCTGTAGTCTGTGACAGCAGAAAGGATTTCACTAAATGGTGAGCGATACTGGATCTTGAGATACTGACATTGCTGCTTTTAGAACCACAAAATCAGGCTTCAGTAAAACTTTAGTGAAAAGGAGATGAAGATATACTACATTTGAGAATATGTCACACACACACACACACACACACACACACACACACACACACACACACACACACAAAATCCCATGACCCAAATGACAAGTTAGAGTTTTAATTGATGTTGGTTTTAACCGGAAGCTTTTTGTGCAGATCAGCTGGAAGGTTTAAGGAAATACCTCAGAACAGGGAGACAGAAAACAGTGTATTTGGGCTCCAGCAGAGCAGTCAGCATGAGGAAGGCACTTCATAGCCTCATCTTCCCAGAACTGTTATGTACTCTTAATAGGATAGGAATTTGGAATGCATAATTATACAGAAGTGAAGTCTTGCTTTATGTGTAGAATGGACCCTTATAACTGAAGACCAGGTCACAAGAGAAAAATGAGCAGAACATAGCAAGCTTACTTATTTCATGCACATGAGAGATGCCTGTGAAATGCAGAGTTCCCATAGGGAGCCTTAAATATCAGCTCATAGAGCATCTTCAACTAAAAACGGTACATGAATAGAAAAATGAGAAGGTAGGACAAAGACCCAGTCATTAACCCTGGCAATTCATGAAGGGTAAATTAAGGTGATATTGGCTCCCCTGGTACCACCTATGGCTCCTAAGTGTCTAATGTGTTCTGTGGTGACCTTCTGTTCTCTTTTGTCAAGAGGGTTACAGTAGGATGCTTCTGTCTGTAAATCGTTCTCTGATGTTAAGCAGAGGAAGGCAAAGAGTTTCTTGCATGGGCTTCTGGATTGCCTTCAACTAAAAATCTTCCTTATACAAAGGAGGCATGTTTGGGGGACATATTCTATTCTCCCACCTAATCTACGAAGATTTGGAGGAAATACATTAAACATATGGAAGTACCTCTGATCATATCATGGAATTTAGAAGATCTTGACATCAAGAAACAACAGTAATTTTCATTGTTGAAGAGCTGTCTTGCCTAAGTGTGATCTTTGAGTTGTACATGGTGGTGAATAGGATTTCAGGTGAGAACTGGTTTAGTTGATTTCAAGATATTGCTCCCACCCCCTTGCACATGTGATGAAAATGAAAGGAAATTATGAGATCCATTTGATGTTTACATTGATAAGCTGAGGGGTAAATTGACACAGAGTAAAAACTGAAGAGGTTCCAGTGTATTGAATAAAGAAATGAACCAAAGGAAAACCATTTGCATTATAATACTTTGTTAATGCAAAGGCAGCACAACAGAATAGAGGTGAATGAAAAAGATACTTAGTTGAAATTGTGAGATTTAAAAAGCATCATACGAACATAAAGAGAAAAAATTTCACAGGGAACGAAAGTACATACTCTTAATGGTGGCAGATTGTACCCTGAAAATAAATCCTAAGAAACAACCTTTTCGGGTGTGGCTCCTTGCAGGCTTGCAGCTGATAGCAGTTTGTAATTTGATCCACTGCAGGAGATGGCATTGTTTGGACTGTTTGTTTTGTCCTAACGTATTTCAGTAACTTACCATGATTTGAAGATGATCTGCTAAGGATTTGAAAGAAGGTAAAATATCATATGCTAAGGTCCTCATGTGTCACCCACGACAAATATTTAGCTAAAACATGAACTGGTTAGAATTTTACGGCTGTATCTTTAATAATCTTGGTAGGTAGAAATTCACTTCATTACTGCTGCTAATTTTAAATATGAACAGAAAGCACTGACTAGTCTATTTATTTTTTCAATTTTTCATCTTCACCAGCTTCTTCTGAAGCTCCAGGCTTTACCCACTATTGCTTTAACTTTCTAATAGACACCATTTTGACAATGAACTTTGTCTAACGCTCCAAACCATGCTTTTTCTTCTAACATAGTATCTCCCAAACCTTGTACCCTATGCATACCAGTGTTCCAAGACATAGCATGAAATGTTTCTTTCCAAAGGGGAAAATTTGGGGATGGTATAATTTACAAATATGGCAACATAATTAAATTTCTAGCTGTAGGATTTATGAGTGTGTTATAATCACCATCCAGAAGAGGAATTACAAAGGGGTTATGAATATGCAGTATTTCTTACATTATTTAACACAGCAATGTTGATCTCTTGCCATCTAACTCCACAAGACACTAGAGTTCTTTCAGAAGAGTTTGGAGAAGTAGCAACTAGACACAGAACAAATGCCATTCTTCCAAACCTCGGTGATGGCTCCAAGCTCCAGCATGAGCCCCACCTTCTAATACTTTTTAGTAAGGTGAGTCTTCTGTAGTGATTGTTTTAAACCTACTCTATTCCTTTCGCCTATGTATTCCACAGAGTTTAAAATGGTGCCCTACACATGTACATTTCCCTAGGATTTCACAGAAAACAAGATGGCCACAGTCTGTGTGTTAATGGATCTGAACATAATAGTAGCTAAAAGAAGCATTGTTCACTAAACACACACATGTTACATGTTACCGTTATTGTAAAGGAATACCAGTTACCCCCCAATTGTTCATTATCTCTTTTGGGATGAAACCTTGATTTATATTTAATCTGGGAAAAAGCCACGGGAAACGGTTACTCGGTTCCTCACAGGTATGTGTAGGTGACTAAGGTCTAACTCATATAATCTCAATTAAAGAGTTGTCTGCATGCATTTTCTGTTTCATCTTTTTTTTTTTTTCTACCGCAAATTGTTCCCAAAATAGCCTTTTTTTGGGGGGGAACAAAGATGTGTCCTTCACCACTGGTTAAGGGTATTTGCTATGGCAGCAGGTCCTTTAACCACATAGAAAGATGGTAGCTTCAAGCTTTTAGAAGAACAAATGCAAAAGCACACTGGCCCTTGAGTGCCTAGCAGAGCACAATGATTCTTCATTAGGAATAAAACAATGCCATATTCTACTACTATTGAATTTCCTTATCCAGAGTTTCATATTTTGAATTGGATTCTTACCCTCAACAGAACCTAAAAATGTCACCTCCACATAGCTTACTTGGGCAGTAAGCAACAGGAACACAAGGATTCAGGTTGAAATACTGGTAACTTTTTGAGCCATGACATCAGAGTGGCTTTTCTATCAATAATATTTTTGAAAGTTGTTTTGATAGGAACCAATCTACTTAGATGTTAAAGCCTGGGTATATTTAAAGTTTAATTTGTGGGTAAAAAGAGGAAGGGTCATTATAGCCTCTGTTAACCTCTGGTATATTCAGGCAGCAGTATACCCTCTAAATCAGTGATTTTCAACCTTCTTGATGCTGTGGCCACTTAATTCAGCTCCTCATGTTGTAGTGGCCCTCAACTGTAAAGTTATTTCTGATGTTACTTCATAAGTGTAATTTTGCTACTGTTATGAATCATAATGTACAGCTCGCTCGACAGGATATCTGATATCTGATCCCTGTAAATGGGTTGTTTGATTAGCAAAGCAGTTGTGAGTCACAGGTTGAGACCCACTGTTGTAAGAGAGCACAGCTTCCCCAGCGTTGGTGTCTTGGCTGGACCCTCTGGAAACTGAAACCCTGACTGTCCTAGTCAGACAAGCTGGTTCAGTTCTGACATGGTTCTCAGAAATATCCAAAGTTTAGATTTATTTGTCACATCTGAAGACATAACATTAGTGGAGAAGAACTCAGTTGGTACAGTACAATATGAAACAAATGAAGCACAATGTACCCTTTATCAAATGCTGTTCTTGGCAAGGGACCCTTGTATTAAATCCGATTTGTTCTCTCTAGAAACTAGTTAAATCTTGCACACACATAGAGGGAGCTCTTTCTATCCTGAATTGACTCTGTTGCCACATGGTTTTTGCCATCATTTACTATGGGCAAGTGTATTTGATTCTTGAAGTATCTGCTAGGTGTAAATGAGGTTGGATCCAGTTGTATGCATCTAGAATGTTTTTGAAGCCCGGGTGATGTCTTGGGTTCAAATATACTTGGTTTTAGGTTCTGTACTGACAACTAGAAAAAACCAGTTTTGTGAGTTTTTAAATCATTTTAAGATTTCAGTTACTTTAGCTGAAAGTGGGGACATTTAAGTTTTACTTTATGATTTTGGGCATTGTTGATAAAATACTGAGTTTATGGTAATGTGTGTATAGTAAAATATATTTACTAAACTCATATGGATAATGTTCTTGTTGATCTTATAATTTTCTTTTATGTTCTACCTTGCTCTAAAATGTATTAGCCAGATCCTGATTGTGGAGTCTGCCTGCACTTTCTTATTTCCCACCGTAAACCACTGAGTTTTTCATGCTGCATTTCTCTACCGTAGTGCCCTGATTTCTACAGTTTCCTCTCTACCTGCTGTTTGCAGCACTAACACTAAAAGAGTTGGAGTGTTCCTTTTCCAGTGTGTTTTCTCCTGCAATCAGAGAATTATTTCTCCCTGTACTTTTTGGTGGCGTGTGGGTGGAGAGTTTATAAGATGCTGTGGCTTAGCAAAGGAAGAAACAATCAAGGCTGTGTGCCACATCAAAGCTTCTCTTGACATTAATCAGAAGCCGGCTTAATGTTTTATTCTGTGTCATACTGCCTTTTTATACTGTCTGTAGAGACACCTGGGATTTTAGACCTTAAACATTTCATTTTCCTGTAAGTATCAGGTATCCTGAAGCAGCAACAACAAAAACAGTGAGTTGTAAGGCATAAATACCGGGCAGAAATAGCCAGTGCTATATGGCCTCTGAAAATTTAATCCCTGGTGATCAATTTCTGTGAAAAGTACTCTTTGATTATTTACTAGAGCCTTTAAATATCAATGGTTCTCTCTACTAGAATATTAAATATAAGTTCTTCCAAGATCTTAATACTTTATACTAAAGTACTTTGCTCATACATAATTTGTACGAACCATTGAAGGCTTTTAGGTAAAAATAGTCTGTTATGTTCCATTCCATTTATTAAATAAATATATGTTGAAATTTAAGTCCAGAAGAACTAACCTAAATCTTGGAGGGACTCCGAAGATTCCCTGTTCATAAGCAACTCCTTTGGCTTCTTTCTATATAAACTTCAATCTGCTTTACATGTAAATGAAGATTCACTTTAATTATGACACATCTGAATTACAGTCCTTCTATTATCTGTGGCTATCTATTTTACAATATGACTAACATTTACTAAATCAAGATAGAAGGATATAATCAAATAAACAAGATACTTTTTTTTCCCTAAAAATCTGGATGACTTTTCTTCAAAGCATTTCCACCACCCCGCAATGCACTCTCCACGGAGTGGTAATATGGGCTTTGGAAACACAGAAAGCATGTGATTCAACCCTTCAGTGCCCTTCAATGCTTCCTCTTATATTTAAATTATACCCAGTACCTGCAAAAATTAAACAAGGTCCAGTATGATTTGCTAAATATCACTATAACTTCCCATATCTGTTCTCTCTCAACTCAGATCTACCTCGTAACCCCTGGAAATTATATAATCAGTGCCCCATGTTAGTTGCCAGGAGTCATATTACTGCAGCCGGTTGCACACCACCCTGTTGTCTGTTCTTAAATGTGCCTGGCATTTGCCCCTCTCTTGCTTTCTGGGAGAAACTCTTCTTTATGGGTATGCATGGATGACTCCTTCTGCAGTTCTTAGCTTAAAAGTTACCTCCTTCACCTACCTCAACATCTTTTCTGTTTGTTTGGGTTTTTTTTGCACATTTTTTCTTTTATTGAAAATAGATGTTTGTATACAATATATCCTGAATACCATCTCCTCTCCTTCTCCTCCTCCCAATTCCTTCCCACCTCACCACCCTTTCCATCCAGATCCACCTCCTTTTGATCCGTTGTTAGAAACAAAACATAGTCATCTAAAGGATAATAAATATATAACGAATAATGTAATATAACAATATAATACAATATGAAACTCGCAAGAATAAGGCAAAACAAACAAAAGGAAAACAGCCCAAGAAAAGTGACAAGATATAGATATAGACAGAGATGCCCATTCATTCATCTATTCAGGAATCCCATAAAAACATAAAACTGAAAACCATAATATGTATACAAAGAACATGTAGGTTAAAAAAAGGGAAACAATCTTTTAAACAAATTCCCGATAAGTGTGCTTTCTGTTGGCCATCTACTGCTGGGCATGTAGCCTACCCTTAAGGGTAGTTTGTTTCCCCAGTGAGACTTCCTTAGAGAAAACTAAAATTTCATTTGCAGGTGATTATCAATTGGAGATAGTTTCTGGGTAAGGGATGGGGACTTATGCCCACTTCTCTAGGTCAGCTCTAGGACCCCATCTGGTGCAGACTCACACAGTCCCTGTGTATGCTGCCTCAATCTCAGTGAGTTCATATGAATGCCAGTCTTGCTGTGCTTTGAAGGCTTTGTTTTCACGGTTCCTCTCTCCCCTTTGGCTCTTACACTCTTTCTGCCTCCTCTTCCCTCTTCTGCAGGGTTCCCTGATCTATGAGAAGAGGGATTTGAGGGAGACATCCCATGTAGAAGTGATTGTTCCAAGGTCTTGTATGCTCTGCATCTTGTCTAGCTATGGGTCTCTTTATTTAGTCCCATCCCCTGGAGTAGGAAGCTTCTTTTCATGATGGCTGAAGAAAAACTGATTTATGACTGTAGCAGAATACTATCAGGAGTCATTTCATTGCTACATTCCTGGAGTAGAACAGTAGTATTTGGTTTGACCCTAGGTCACTGGGCTATCTAGACTTAGGCTCTTGGTCACCTAAGCAGTATCAGGCACAATTTCCATGTAGTGTAGTGGGCCTTAAGTCAAATCAAATATTGCTTGGTTACTCCCCCAAGATTTGTGCTTCCCTTGCACTGGCATATTTGCAGGCAGGACAGCATTGTAGATTGAAGGATTTGCAGCTGGGTTGGGGCTAACCTTTCTCCTTTGGTGTTGTGTAGCGTAACTTCTGTATGAAGAACATGGACTCAGGGTAGAAGGCCTAGGTGGATACCAGTTTGACTTCTACATGTTCAATGAGTTGTGTAGCTGTCATGTATAATCTTCAGCAACGGGGGCTTGAGTCTTTGTGCAGAGCAACTTATAGTCTTGGCAACAGCCTGTGTTCTTTGGGGGCGGTTCCTAGGAGACCTCTTGGTCAACAACTCAACTGGAAGCTTCGTTTTGTGACAAGAGATGTCTCCTTAGGACTCTGTCTCCCTTGGTATTTGTCAGTTTCCTTTTGATTCCCTTCATATATGTATAGATTTTAGGAGTCTTCTGCTGTATTGGCTTCCCACGCCACTCCTCACATGGCCCTTCCTTTGAGCTGTCACTCCATGCATTCACATCCTCATTTTTCAAGCGTCTTAAAATGCTATATTTTTATATAGGTATTTTGCCTGCATATGCTTATGTACCATGTGTATGCCCAGTGCTGTAAGAAGCCAGAAGAGAGCACCAGATCATTGAAACTGGATAGTTTGTGAACCACCATGTGTGTGCTTAGAACTGAACTCAGGTCCTCTGGAGGGGAGATCACTAAGCCATCTCTCCAGCTCTTCTCGCTGTTTTCTTATTTATTACAATAAGAATATTTAAAATCAACTTGTTTCTTATTTTCTCCAATCCTTCCAAATCTTCCCTCATATAACCTCTCTCCCTGTAGGGACATACACGATACAGACAGACAGAAGCCTACCAACATCGAAGGCCTCATTTATCACACATATCTGGTCTATATTTACTTATACACACTTCTTTTTAAAGAAGATTTATTGACTTAATTATTTTTATGTACATTGGTGTTTTGCCTGTGTGTATGTTTATGTGAGAATGCCAGATCCCCTGGAACTGGAGTTACAGACAGTTGTGAGCTGCATTGTGGGGGCTAAGCATTGAACCCAGGCCCACTGAAAGAGGGGCTAGAGTTCTTAATTGCTGCGTCATCTTCCAGCCCCACACTTCTTCTTTTTATCATATGTTTTGATTATTTGGGAATCTCACATCATGCACCCTGATCGGTTCACCTTCCAGTCCTCCCATGCCTGCCCCCTTTTCCCTGTGATCCCACAAAAAATTACAAGAAAGGGAGAAAAGGAAGGAAAATTTGTTTTGCATTGTCCATATACTCACTGGTGCATGGTCAAACTCTCAGTGTCCAGCTCCACAAAGGAAGTTATGCCCTTCTCTGCCTGTACCCTCAGCAGAAGCCATCAAATGTGGAAAGCTACACCTCAGCATCCCCAACACAGTTTTTAGGAGTTCTCCTTGAAGGCTTTCTCTCTAGGCTGCCAGTTTTATTTTATTTTTGGAGGAGTGGGGTGTTGGGGCAGAGTTAGGGGTTGTCACAGAAGCCTTTTATGTTTTTCTTTCTCTACTGTGCATGAGCAGTCATTGGGAGCATGGACCATGGGCTTCCACATGGTTTCTGGCAATGGCGTAGAACACGAACACCCGTTTGGTCTTCAGCATCAGCACTAGCCAAGGACCACAGATACCACCAAGGTCCTCTGCCGAAGCACAAGCCTCTGCCTTCATGGCCTCTGGGAGAAGCACAGACCATGAAGGTTTTTCAAGGAAGTCTAATCCAGTAAATGAACCAATTCTTTATCTTGAACATGCTGTTGCTATTTAGAGCCAGAGCAATTGTGGGGCTGGGCGGCTTGTTCCAGGCTGAGATAGCACATGCTCTGGGCTGTTGCATATCATGCTGCTGACCCTACTGGATAACCACCTGCTTCTCTATCAACCACAGTTTTCTCTCCCACCCTTGCAGCTGTCGTACCTCCAATTCCTCTGCTCACACTTGGCTCCTTTGTCTTTACATTTCTCCATCACATATTCATTTGCAGTAGTGGCATTGGAGGCTGCAGTGTGTCACCCAGTATACCCTTTTGCCCAAACAACTTTACATGCAAATGTTTGTTCACAGTTCTTAATCAAATGAATGAATAAATGACTTCTGAGGGAGAATGATGGACAACTAGTTACAACCTTTTCAAACAGAGGCACAATGAGAAATTAAGCAGTTGGCATTACTGTCCGTGACAGAATATATAAGCAACTGACAAATAAGAAACTAACACTGCCACACTATACCAGTATCTGTAATCAGAGGTTGAAACAGAGATCCATCCCTTCTAGTGGTGCCTGCCTTTGCTGAGCAATATTATTTTCATTGCAGTTAGAGTTTATGCCTCACATTCTTTTAGAGGATTTGGAGGATTCAGAAGGAAGGACATGAAATGTATTGGAATGTTTGGCTCCACATGGAACACAATCAATGGCATGGTCCCAATCCACTATGAGAATCTTAGAAAGAGCTGTTCACTTAGTTACATCTTTGCTGATGTACAAGGAGCCCTGAGCTAAAAGTGACAAGAATCTGTAAAACGCTGCCTGTATCCCATTTTGGGGTACCAGGTCTGTACTTAAGTGAATCAAATTCTCTAGTGATTTACAGAGCTATGGGAAATAAGTGAGCTTCTCCCTTCTTTGCTTTGCTAGTTTACTCCCCCGACCCCTAGAAATTCTCAGCATTTGTCAGGTAATTATGGAATCTGGCCTCCTCTGAGCAAACAATGTCAGCTTCTCTAAGAGATTTCAAAGATAGAATGGTGATGCTGAACAGTTTTAGAATGAGCTATTTTATTTTCTAAAGAAATTTATAACCACAGTAATGATCTAGTCCCTATGACCCAGGCATGCTTCTCATCAGGTATCTAATTATCCTCCAGTGTTTCTGGTGGATAGCTAGTTATTACTACATTGGTTTTTTTGTTTTGTTTTTGACTTCTGAAGGCTTGGCTTTATCTCTGTATTCCCTCTACACAAAGAGTTTCTCCACTCTAGTTTCCCCAATGACACAGCTTCTGTTCCAATGACGTTCTGATTGCCAGGCTAGTTTTATTACCCAAGAACCAGGCTCATGGTTGGAACTGACCATAAGCCATTGGTGCTCAGTAAAGCTTAGCAAACCCAAACTCAACCAACAATGCCTTCTACATGTTTGCGTATCCTTCATCCCCTACATCTCTAGCCTTATGCTATCCTCCATGGTTCCTTCCTCCATCCCATTCCCTCTGCACTTCAAGCTTAAGCACTGTACCCAGCTGTTTACCTTAGCAGTTCTCGGGCCCCTGCCTGTGTGGCTGTCAGGGTACCCACATCAGGCCAACATTCTCCCTCTTGTTTCTTTGCTTTTCAAGTCTAGAAACATTTGTCAAAAGTAGTATTCCCAGCATAAGAATAATTATTTTTTGACATCAAAATGCTTTGTTAGCATGAATAAGAATCTTTGCTTCATCAAAGAAACAATCAATAACTTCATGTGTAGGATGGGAACCTTGCAGCCAACAAAATCCTGTCTCATTTGGGTGGTTCTCTGTTTTCATAACAGAAGGGATTCTGTTTTTTTAATCATCTGTTTAGGTCACTCTATACTTCAGGCAGTTTGAACCCTCCTCTCAAACAAACCTTCCCTCACAATTCAATTCTCCTTCCATTTCCATTTTTGATAACTTACTTTTACATTCACCTAGGTCTAAACCCACCTCCCTCATGAGAACACAAGTTCAATAGCGCTGGATATCTTCTCTTCTTCATCTTTCATGGAACATAGTATTTAACAAAGCAATATATATTTGAGAAATCAATCTTTATATATCAACACCAACTCTGGCTTTAAGATGCAGGAGGACAGGGTTCATGACTACTGTGCTCCCAGATTTTCATATAGTGTGAGGAATGTAATGCCTTGTATCTTGTAAGTGTCACATAGGAATGATGTAATGCTAAACCTGTAAGAGGAAGAAAAACAAGTACTGACATTAAACTATCAGAGGGGACTCCAAGAAATGAGAATGATGGGTGTGATAATGCAGCATCTATGTGATACACACAGGCTAACTCATGTCTGTCTTACTTGGATCCATTACGAGGTCGACTGCAGTTTTTCCTTGGATGCTGACTTATTTGGGTTGTAAATATGAACCCAGTATCTGGGTTCCTATACAAGATATAACTCACTTTTGACCTGTTTGTTTGTTTAATTCATGAACTTCTGCATGTTTTTTTTTCCCTTGAGAGAATGGAGGAGAAAAATGAGGAAATGAGTGGAGGGACACATGGTGTGACAGAAAGGACATAGATGAGGAAATGCCTAGAGCACAAGACATGTAAGGTGATGGAACAGAATTGCTCACACTCAGAATTGCTTAGAAACCACGGGAGCCTTGTAGAAAGAATGTAGAAAAGCCTTTTTTTTAAAAAAAAAGTAAAAATAAAAAACTTTATCCCATCCATCGTAAATATTACACACACACACACACACACACACACACACACACACACACACACACACACACGTATGTGTGCATGTGGGTAATATTTTAGTGACAGAGCCCTTAGAAGCAAAGTAATACAATAATAGAATTTGTAGTAGCAATGGAAGGCCGAAAGGCTGACCCTGTTGGCTTTATAATCACTTTGTCAAATCAGCAACAGAGTTGTTTTGTTTTGTTTTGTTTGATATTTTTCAATATGTTATGCAATTTGTACTGACTTAAGATTTTAGAACCAGAAGGTGATACTAAAGAGCTAAGCTTTGCTGATCTCTACATCTCTCAGGTGCTTGTTTGAAGGTGGGCAACCGTTTCGTACAAGAATTGCTCCACATCTTACATGCCTGGCATGGTTCCGTGAATCATCTCTAATTCCTAACTGGCCATCTCATGGTGGAAAAAATGCTAGATAACTGTTCCTATGTCTTTTGTGTTTCCGGCTAAAATTTAAGATTATTATTTTTATTCAGAGCCTGCAAAGAATTGTGTTAGGATTTTGATGGAGTTTGCATTGAGCCTGTAGATGGTTTTTGGTAGGATAGCCATTTTCATAATATCAATCCAGTTGATCCATGAGTATGCGAGGTCTTCTGATATCTTCTTCAATTTCATTTTCAGTGCCTTCACATTTTCATTGTATAATATAAGTCTTTCATTTTCTTTGTTAGCTTTACTCTGACGTACTCTCAAGCCTATTGTTAATGGTATTATTTTCCTTATTTCTTTTGCTGCATTTTATTGGAAGGATACTGGTTTTTGTTTGTTAATTTTGTACTTTTTGCTGAATATGTTTATCCATTGTGGTGGTTTGAAAAGGAATAGCACCTCATAGGCTTATATATTTAAATGCTTAGTCATTAGGGAGTGGGGATACTTGAGGAGGAAAAGGAGGTATGGCCTTGTTGGAGTAGGTGTGGACTTGTTGGAGTAGGTGTGTCACTTGGAGTCACCTTTGAGGTTTCAAAAGTCCAAGTCAGACCCAGTATCTTTCTCTTCCTGCTACCTGCTGAGGCAGATGTAGACCTCTCTGTTAGTTCTTCAATAAAATGTCTGCCTGCTTGCCACCATGCTCCCTGCCATGATAATGGACTAAACCTCTGAAACTGTAACCAAGCCCCAATTAAATGTTCTGCTTCATAAAAGTTATTGTGGCCATAGTATCTCTACACTCACTAAAATATCTACTATAAAAGTGTTCTAGTGTCTTTTATGTATAGAATCATACCATCTGCATTATTGAATCTGACTCCACTTCCTTTCCTATTTTATCATGCTTATTTCTTTCACTTGTCTTTTTTCTCTAGCTCACATTTCAAGCACTGCCCTGAACCTGAGGAGAGAGAATGGACATCCTTGTCATGGTCCTGACTTTAATGGAGGCGCTTTGAGTTTTTCTCCATTTAAGATGATGTTCACTGTGGACATGTTGTGTGACTTGTATATTGCCTTTGTTGTCTATTGCTAATTGTTATCTGTCAAGAAGGGGAGGGGTTTTCTTTAAGGTCTGTCTCTTGGTAGGGTTAACATCCAAGAATATATAGGCAGAATTAATTGTACTCAATCCTTCCTTCCTTCCTTCCTTCCTTCCTTCCTTCCTTCCTTCCTTCCTTCCTTCCTTCCTCCCTCCCTCCCTCCCTCCCTCCCTCCCTTCCTTCCTTCCTTCCTTCCTTTCTTTCCTTCTTTCTTCCTTTTCCAATGAATGAGAACTCAAAATTTAGTGGATATGGAATGGGTGGTGGTAGATCTAGAAAAATATGGTGGAAGGGCTTGAAGGGATCAAAATGACTAATGCAAAAACCCTAGTTCTCATCTATAATGGAATAGAGAAATAGTTTATTCTGGAACCATTTTGAGTTTACCATAGTTCAGGAACACAGATTCAGGTTACCCCAAACTTCATGTTTCCTGTGAAAGAAGTTTCGCAATGATTTTATAGTTTTACAGAACAACACCAAAAAAGTCATAAATCAAGGCAAGTTTAAAGTGTATTGACAGGTACATCAGATAGGCGTGTACAGCAAGATGGAGAAAGCTTTGGTATAGGCCCAAAATGCTATCTGAGCTTTGGGGTTGGTGGAAGTTAGTGAGAGTTAGTGGATTCAAATTTTTTTTTAATCTATTAAATATTTGTGTCAGATATTAATTCTGCCACAGAGATGGGCAAGGAATGGCTGTTCTGGAGAGCTAGAACTAGCCCAAAATAAGGTAACTAGCCTCTGTACCTGCAACATTCCAACCTCTACAGAGTACTGAATTCTAATCAATTTTTGTAGACACTATCATTTTCTTCAAGAATTTTTGTTCAGAAAGTAGAATTATGAAATTCTCAAAGAATTTCAGGAAATAATTTAAAAAGCAAAGATTATAAGAATCAACCCTGAGTTGGAATATTTTCTAAAATATGAAGGGAAGAAACTAGCAAGCTCTGTCTTGAAATTGAAATATTTAAAAAAAAAACCTTGATATTAAAATGTACTTTGTTGTAAAGATTGGTGCGTCAGTTAAGACCCCTTTCACATAAGAGTCTCAATAAAGCATCACTGTGCTGCCTTATAGAACAATAGTTAAGTTACACAAGGGAGACATATGAACAAAATTTGTAAAATGAAGCAGTTTCCCTCTAGTAAATTCTTTCAGGTTTTATCACTTAGCAATTGGATAAGAGTTAATACTACTTATTAGACATTTCACATGTGCAAGGAATTTATCATGTCATTTATTCTTCCTAGCCCCATCTCTGTGAAGTCAATTTTACCATGACCCTTATAGTCCTCCCTAAGAGATGAGCAGGCAGGCACATGAGGTCAGGTACCATACACGACATACTACCCTGTCAGAAAGTGGCAGAGCCAGGCTCAGCCCAATAAGTTGATGCTTAATTCCACAGCAAAACTCCTACGCTCATCAGAGTGTGAGCCACGCGCAGGGGCACCAGTGGAATGATTATATGTGATTGAGTGATTTTGATGATCTAGATGAGGAGCTATGTCTTAATTGGAAAATGGATAAATGTTTTGTGCTGAAAGAGGTTTAACCTCCATCAGGTTTTGGAACCTGATGTGGTGTGTGTGACTTACTGATGGTTTATCTGTCACTGACCCACAACTGTAGCATCTGGCTTTGCTTACTGAAAAGCAGCGTCTCGTGATTAACTGTTGTTGACTGCTCTCTCCCCAGAGCTCTCTGCATCTGCTGTGTTTTGCATCTAGAATTTCCATAACAGCCCCCCTCCTGACCCAAAAATTGAGTTTTAAGCAAACAGGAGTTTTGAGACAGAAAGGCAAGTTGAGGTATAATAATTTGTTATTAGATGTCCAAAGAGGCATGGCTCCAAACAGGCATGGACTAAATCTGTTAAGATTCAGTTTCTAAGCAAAAAATACTTAATGGGGAAAATTAATTTCCTTATTTATTCTTTCCTTCAAACAAGTGACATGGCTTGAGCAGCCCTTAGAGTGTTTGGCCACGTGGCTGGACCTACTAGTAAACTATTTCATAACTAGGAGCTGTTGAAGCTAAAATGTTAGGGAGCAACTTGTTTTATGCAGACGTAAAAAAGAGAACAGTGCTGTGGGAGGAAACAAAGAATTTGAAGAAGGCTGAGATGTCAAGTGGGAGAGAAAGAGTGGCTAGTCAGATAGGTGGGAGGCAGATTCGGAAAAATCTTACACATTATGTAGAGAATTCTAATTTTGTTCCATAGGCAAGAAGAAGTCATGAATAGCTAGATGATCAGCAAGGTTAAACTTGATCACTTTCAGAGTTTGGAATGCTTTCTGCAAGCCTGGTACCCAATAAGGATTAATCAGGTGTCTACTAGAACAGTCTTTGAATTGAGGGAGCACCAATGAGGTGGAAAGGCAGGTGGAAATAAGAGGTCTGTAGAGTTTGACCTGTTGTGGAGGTAAAACAGTCAAAGATGACAAGAAGGATGAGTTTCAGGATGATGAGAACTACACATGTTTGACTAACAGTACAGAGTCAAGGATGTTGGAAAATGATGCAAGGGCAAGAGAGACGGTGGCTATTTGATGACATTAGAATGAGGGGTGCTGATGGTAGGAGAAGTACTGCTTTCCGCTGAGATGGGAAAGCAAAGGATCAGAAGTAAAGAAGATGAACTTCATCCTATGTCAGCACTGTGGATATACTTGCAGTGCTCACCAAGCTGAAAAGCACTGGACATGCTTTTAGCTCTAGGTCTAAGTGCGTAGACCAGAACTCACTATCCTTCTGCCTCTGCCTCCTGGGTACAAAGATTATAGGACTGTGCCACCAGCTATAAGTGTTTTGAACATCTGAGATATAAGAGAGACAGTTTCAGCTGAGAGTAAGAACCAAGGGTTAATGAAAAAGACTTGAGGAGAGTGGTGGAGGCATGTGGTGTGGCTGATACTGAAGGGGAATGTGCCTAGGAAGAAGTAGGGTGGTGTTGGAAACCTTCTTGGCTTTCAAAACATGCTGAAGGAAATCATAAACGGGTGTGGGTATCATTCTGCTCAGTTTGTGATGCATAAGTCAACTTCCGTTGTATTAAAATTGTTTCTAGACTGCAGTGATGGCAGGGACCATATCTCATGAATCATGAAGACTCTTCAGCATTCACAGAAGGGTGGAATTCATATTTGTTATTCAATATTATCTCTATTGACTTGAAATTTGCAGAGTTATAGGGTAGTAGACATGAAATACTGTTAGGAAGCAGAACATTTTGTTGGATTCTTTTTCACTCAAGTGAATTAAATGGCAGTACCTTGGAGAACACTAAAAGTAGAACAGTCAATATTTTAGGATGATTCTCCCAGGACTGACTCTTGTCTGTGTGAACAGGTGTATCTGAAAAGACCAATTTGCTGCCAATAGTCACTTTACCGCTGCAGACTCCAGTTTAATGATTTAAGGCCAGGCAGAGCACCTGGCATTGTTCACGGTGCTCTTTCTTTGCACTGACAATCTGAACTAGTCTAGACAGGGTTTTCAGGGAGAAAGGGAATTGGGAAAAGAAATAAAAGGGATGCTGAAGGTGGATAAGCTGAGACCAGCTGCCTATGGAAAGCTGTTGATTGACACATGACTATATGTTGTATGGACAATACTGAAGTAAAGTAAGAAACCCCTAAGTGCCATCTTAACTGTCTAATTCTATTATCACCCATCATTTTCCCAAGACTTGAGATCTTTGTTTTTAAAAAGGAAAACATACTCCTGTCCAGATGATTTTTAAATAACAATTGTGTATCTTTCTTGCCATTATATATACGAATTCATCATTATCATCAGAGGCTCCAGAAAAATCATCTTTATCTAAAGAAACCTTCAGTTGCATCCATGAAAGTCCTATATTTTTGCCTTGCTGACTACCTTTGCCCTGATTTTCCTACTTTTACATGTCTCCATCTTTTTTCCATTAATGTCTTCAGAATTTTATGTGTGGAAAATCCTTATGTAGAAGTTGATGTTTAAAGATAATTCAGAATTTGCTTATTCAGGTATTTGTGGACATGTATTTCTTCTAGTCCCCACTAAATTCCAGATATGGGGCTATTTGCCAATGCAACTCAGCATATATTTTCTGAATTGGTACTATAGGCCAATATCCATTTTAGGTAGAGAACAGTATGAGTGTGATTGTGTTCAAAGAAATTTTAAATTATTAACATAAAGTATTAATAGAAACACAGAAGATTAATTGATTCTGTCATTTGATATGGTTTAGATATGATTTGACACACACATTTTTATGGATTGAATGTTTGGTACTCTGTGTAGTTGCTTTGAGATAATGAACCATCTAAGAGGTAAGATATTGGAGAAGGTAATTTAGTCCAGAAGGTTCCACATTCATAAATGTATGACTATTGTCAGGAGGGGGTCAGGTCTCTTAGAAATGAACTGTCCAGTGTTGGTGGTATAGTGGTGAGCATAATTGCCTTCCGATAATGGCTAGTTTCTGCAGAGCGGGAGTTCCCCAGGTCCTCCCTGATCCCTTCCTACTTTGTTCACGCAGGTGCACTGAGGCATCTGAACACTGCTGGTGCGTTTGAATGACCACTCTTTCTGCCTAATGTCTTCGCCATCTAATCGCTGTTGCTTGTTTACAGGTGAAGCTGGATTTAAGACTAGGAACTGCTACTTGTTATATGTGGGAACACGTCCAAATGATCTGGCCTAATAATCAAATTATATGTCACGTGGTAGCAGCAAAGATTGTAAATGGTATATGTAAGGAAACCCGCAGAATCCCCCACAGTTTCTAGATGCTCAATTCCCTCTCAACAACTGATGAAAGTAATTGTTTTCAAATGGCAGGTTGCTTATCAAACTGTATTTGGAACATCCTTTTCCCATGTAATTGGCCTTACAGGATCCAGGACTTCAGGACAGGAATTGATGTGGGTTATAATTTTCTTATGAGAGAATAGGTGAAGAGTTGCTTTTTATGTATTTTATAGATGCTGACACTGGGGCAAAAATCTTGGATGTGCCCCACGAAACTCAAGCCCTGAACTAAAATTATAATTGAATGCCTTTGCCTCTGAGCCCACAGAATGCATGGGTTGTTCCTGCAGGCTTGAATGAGCAACATTAGGTCAAAAGAGTGCTGAAGAGAGCAACACTTTCAATGTTGTCTTCATGTCATGACTCATGGATCACTTAGTATGGGTCCTTTCATAAAATCCAATCTTAGAAGAACATGGACAGAACACATAGCCAAGTTTTATAATTTATTTGTATTAAATCAAAGACATGGGTATATATATTGATACGCATCCATATCTGGTAATAAGAAAAGAGTAATTAATTTTTTGTGGCTCCAAAATTGGATTTTTCTCAAACCAAATAAATCTCCCGTTTTTTGGTCTCCTGCTGATGCCACTTCTAACAGAGAAAGCCAGCAGCAAGAACTGAAGCCATTGAGTTCTGAATAGCTTTTCTCAGAATTTATTGTCCAATTTATGCATTAGAAAATCTGAATTGTAAAAGGAGTGATATATGTCTCAAGCATGGCCTCATATGAGATTGTTCATCTCAGAAATTTATTAGAATTCTTAGGCAATTGTTCCGTCAGGAGAGAGGCAATGGTGGCCCAGCATTTCATAAGTCTGCAGAGGTATTAAGTGCGATTGATCTGAATTAGTATGCCTGCCTTTTGCTTTGATAGTTTATTACTGTGATTCCCAGGTAGCAGGAGGCAGGAGCCCCTGGTTTCCAGGGACTATGCTAGAAAATGTATTACAAGTCATTGAATATATTGCAAGTCCCTTGGATGATTTACACAGCGGTGTTTGTCTTTGGTATGGTAAATTTTTTATCTTGGCACTAATGTCAGTGAACAAATACATAAAACAATGCTCAGTAAACATTTGGGTGAAAGAGTATATGAGCAAGTTTCTGGTATAGGATCAAAGAAGATAAGGAAGGGTTGGGGTCAACAATGAAGCCTTATGCTTGATAATATCTGAGACCACTGGTCAAGGACAGTTAGGTTGGTGGGTTAGGCAAGGCTGCACTCAACAACTTGAGTCTCCAATTTTGATGTACTGGTTTTGGTATCTTACTTGGTAACCATGGCTAAGTTGGGAGAACCTGTTGCATTAGCCTAACGAGATTTCCTTAGCAGCATTGGTACTGAGGAGATGACAGTGACAAAGCTTGACTGCTGCGGTCACATTTGTTTCTCACATTTCCACATTAGATGCTTACCTCTCAAAGTGATACTATTCTGCAGCAGAACCTTTAAGGGGTAGGACCTACTGTGGGTAGGCTGTGGGTCACCATTGTTACAAATTGATTAATGTCTATCTCAAGAGACTGTGTTAGTTCTCTTAAAACCTGACTGAGTCATTCAGAGGTAAATTGGGTCCCATGGGATTAGATTAGTTAGCACAAGACTCATAAAGCAGATTAGTCTCCCGTCTGTCTGTCTGTCTGCACAGATGTTCCTCTGTTGCACAGGTGTTTCTCTGTACATGTTTTGCCTCTTTCTCTTTCCCCATCATGAGTAGGTAGAGCAGGATTCCCTTGCTGGAAGCTGTCCAGATGTGACTGCCTGATCTTGGATAGCCATGATACAAAAGAAACTTTTATTCTTTATAATGTACTCAGTCAGTTTCAGTCATTTTATTTAAACAACAGGAAAAAGTCTAAGGTACTAAGTTACAGTGATGAATTAAATTTAGAACTTGGACCTTGTTGGATTAGATCTCAGTGCCTTACTATAGTTTAGGAAGGTCTTGGCAAAATGTTCTGCCTGTGCATGACTGTTGAGGTTAGTTCTACCTGTTGATGTATACAGCACTATTTTATATTGACTGAAAACTATGAAGTCAATATGAATTAAGTGTACTTTGGGATGGTATCTAAGGATATGATAATAATGTTACCTGCTGTGTGTCCCCCACAGTGCTGTGCTTTCCCACATATTGTCTATTTAAATGTGGCATCTTTGTACTCATGTATAAATAGTCCACCAATGACTGGCGAGTTTGAATAGTATGAACAAGGTGGAAGCCTTTGGAAGCTGACTTCAGGGATGGAATCAAAGTAAACTGCACAGGTTTCCCAAGTAAGGTATACCCTGGCCTTACTGGCAAATAGTTTTTTGCCTCTATATTAATATTGTTCTCATTTCTGTGGCCAAGTATCTAACTTGAAATAAGTTATTGGAAGGAGCAGCATTTGAGAGGCTCACAGTTTGAAGGGACTTGGTCTATCCTAATGGGAGAGACATGGCTATAGGAATTTGAGGCATCTAGACAAATGGCATCTATAGTCAGGAAACAGAAATTGATGAATGCTTGCTTGCTCCTTTTTACTGTCAAGGATTCCAGTCCATGGGTTAGGTCTTCCTTCTCCCACAATGGGTCTTCTTAATAAATCCTGTCTAGAAACACACCAAAAATCGTCACCACTAGCACCCTAGGAATTTTATCTGATTTCATTTGCAATGATTACTATTCACAAGCTCCTGTTTCTAATCTGTTTTCACATGGCCACTGATGTGGTTTCTGTGATGATAAGTAAATAAAAGATAGTTGAACCTGAGCAAACAATTTTTTTCTGGATTTATTTCTATCATAACATCACCATTTCTCCAAGCCAAGGTGTTCTGTATTTGACATTTTGTGCTGACGTTTACATTCATTATTTAAATCTTATTTGAGAGCTCACAATGTGCCAGACACTGTTTTAGGTGCTTCATCCAATCAGGAATGAAACTGACAGATATCTGTAACTTCATGGGTTTTAAATTCTTGCTTGCAAGATAGAAAAGCAAAAAGAAACACTGAACTATATGAGTCACCGGGAGATGGTGATTGCTCTGGATGAGAGAAAAGGGAAGGTAAGGAACACTAACGTGCCTTGATTAGTGTTGGTCATTTGAAACAGTTCAACCAGCTAAAGTTATACTAAAAGCATAGCTGGTACAATGATAATAACTGCACCAGACAGCTGAACAATCTTAGGTGCCTGGTCTAGGAGACTTGAGGGAGTGTCTCTACCTATGAAGTCATAGCTACAAGTTCTTGATGCAATTTGGACCCATAACCATGACCTCATCACACTCTTGAGAAAGCAAAAAATGTATAATCCAACATTTCTTAGTACAGAATAACTTTGTATTGGGTTAGCCACAAGAGCTGGACACCTTAGTGGCATCTAGTCTTTGACCATTCTTTACCCAAGAGCAGTGTAAGGGGACAGCACTCCAGGTTCTAGGGGGAATCCAAGGCTTCCTTTTCTACATCCACAACCCTTTTCTTCCCCCAGCACTCTGGGTTTTTTTCTGAGTAGCTAAGGTCTAGGAGAATATTGACTGTTGCTGTTAGGAATTAGTGATGTCTGAGTAGGGCTGCATTAACTCAAAGTGATGATGTAGATGAGCTGTCTCTCAGGCCACCATTTGCATGAGGCTTTAAATACAGATGCTAACAGGAACAAAGATGTTGTGAAGGTGACTGGGAGGGCTGGACCATTCAAAAGAAGCTTCTAATGGAGGCAATCCCTATTCCCAGGCAAGAGTAGTTTCCCTGTTTCCAGCTTTCATTGCTGTTCTCTTTGATCTCTCAAGACTTCTCTTCAGCCTTCTCCCAACACTTTGGCCTTCAACTAGTATCGACTACTTATCTGCTGAACCATGAAATCAGGATAAAAGCCAGAGCTGCCAAGAGAGTCATAATAGGGTCACTGTCTTGTTGAGGCTGGCTTAGCATTTAAGTGGTTTTTTTTTCTTCTTCCTAGAAACTTTCCTACTAAACCTGGCCTTCTTGTCAGCAGTTTGGGTTAGCTGACAGCAGTTGTCAAATGCTGAAAGGCCTCTGAAGAATGCTGACACAGGCCCCTCTGTCCAGGGCCCTGGCAACACTTAGTGTTAAGCAGGTGAAAACTGATTGTTAATTATTCATACTCTTTTGTAAATAAAGGATTTTTGTGAGTAAATTTATGCATGCTTGTGTGTGCATATATAGTCTTTTTAATTTGGACCTCTGATGGGGTGCCATACTAAAACAATTCAGGATAAAATAGGGGGGCATTGTTGAGAGATGTGTAGCAGGGTATAGTAGAATGCAAAGGGTTTAGAGTCTAGCAAAGACTGGCTTCAAAACAGATCATATATTCTCTCTTTTTCCTTTATGTATTTGCTTGGAAATTATGAAAAAATGCTTAATATTAAACCATATTCCTTGTTCCTATCTTACAGCTTCTTAAGAAAGTAAAATTAGAGACAACGTGGGTAACAAGTAAAGAAGCCCACAGACTCATTCAAGGTATGGAAACCACAGCTGATATGCTTGCAAACAGCAAACCCAAGACTATTTTCACAGAATCAATTCTGACCACTCTGTTATTTCAGCTCAAACTGCTGGTGAATAAAAATAACACTTGTAAAGAACACAGGTTAGGACTAGAGAATTGGCTCAGTTGGTTAAATGCTCTGCAGGCAAGCAAGAGGACCTATGTTTGATCCCCTGGAACACATGAGAAAAATGAGTGAAGCAGCACTTAACTGTCATCCCATTGCTAAAGAGATGGAGATTAGGAGAATCAACAAATTCTCTGGCCACCCAGTATTGCTGCATGGGTGACATCCAGGCTCAGTGAGAGACCCTGTTTCATAAAGTAATGTGGGAAGAGCTTGCTGAAGGTGCCCAGCATTTACCTCTTGCTCCCAGCCATACATGCACGCATGTGTACATACCCACATACCCATGTGCACATGTGCAAAGATACAAACATGCATGCATGCACAAAAGAACACAGTAAAAACTCTATGTTGGTGTCAAAAGAAAATGCATTTTATATTGATTCTTACCGTAGGAAATGTGTTCCAATAGGTTGGAAAAATGGAGAAAGTAGCCACAGCTATTTAGATTTTTAAATGGTGTGCTAGAGGTTGAGGATGCTACATAGCACATCAAGCTCTAACTTCAAAAAACATATGTCTATGCAAGATCTTCAGAATGTATGGGTGTGGCCCTATATAGAAGAGTGTCTTTGAAAATTTAATCAAGACAAGAACCTTGAGAGGTAATGTGTATCTTAATTCAAGTGTGCTGTAATCCAGAAACCACTGTACTGGCTCATTTTGTGTGCCAACTTGACTCAGAGAGAAAGGAGCCTCCCTTGAGGAAATGCCTCCATGAGATCCAGCTGTAAGACATTTTCTCAATTAGTGATCAAGGGGGAGGACCCAGCCCATTGTGGGTGGTACCATCCCTGGGCTGGTGGTCCTGGGTTCTATAAGAAAGCAAGCTGAACAATCCAAGGGAAGAAATCCAATAATCAGCACCCCCTCCATAGCTTCTGCATCAGGCTCTGCCTCCAGGTTCCTGCACTGTGTGAATTCCAGTCCTGACTTCTTTTGGTGGTGAACAGCAATGTGGAAGTGTAAGCTGAATAAACCCTTTCCTCCCCAATTTTCTTCTTGGTCATGATGTTTTATATATGAATAGAAACTTTGACTAAGACAGCCACCATCTTTGTAAGAAAAACACATAGGGGTGGAAAAGAAGAGGCGGGGTGATCACAGAGATCTGAGTCATGCAAGCACAAACTCCAGAATGCCAGTATGCACCCAAAAGGCAAGAGTCCCCTTTTGTCCACCACTTGATGTTGCTCCTGACATACTATTTTAAATGTCGGGCCTCCAGAACTAAACAAGAACAAATTGCTGCTGTTGATGTCAACAAATCTGGTACATTCTGCTGGCGCTTTGATAACATATTATGGCAGTTCTGCAAAACCAACTCCCAAATCTTTGAAACAGTGAACAGAAAGCATATTACATATTACTTGGGCTGTAAATCACTTGCCATCATTGGCAAGTGGGAAGGGAGAGGATATCAACTGACAACTTTAAAAACAAATCTCTATTTTTTTTATACTCAACAGCAGTGGAGAAGCTCAATTGAAACTCTGAGTCTCTGTATATTAATGCAACCAGTTTTGAGACAGGATGCTTACCCCCAAGTTAGTCATTGGCTATCAAACACATGAATAAGTTGCAATACAACACACTGCAGTCTGTGATGGAGAGGCATAGGAACACTGTGGGCTCCATACAGAATAGAAGTTGATGTTTGTCGGGATGGGGAAGCCACAGGGTCAGGCTTTAGAGAGAAACCTAGGCCTCAGCTGAGAACTTGGCTTGTCAGAAAGATTTTTCTGGCAGAGGTGCAAAATGCGCTTCCTCCACCCTCAATACATAAGCTCTATAGCCCAGATGTTCTGCCTGCTTATATTTGTCTGTTCCCTCTTTTCCATGCCTTGGTGTGTCTGTATAAGAGACACTGTAACTGCTTGCTGGATTGAGATAAATATTAGACAAAGAAGTGTGCCCAACTCACACATGAGGGCCAGGTGTTCTGGAAAGATAAGCTCGGAATGAGTACCAGAGGATGGTAGGGATAGAGGGCTTAAAGTTTCTGCTAGCCACGTGGGACCTTATTTAGCACTCCATTTGTCACTTCTTCTTGTGGATCCATTGTCCCTACCCCTGAGGTCTCGCACACTCCTCTTGCCAGCCTCTGACATCCTTCAATTCATCATCCTGACTCTTGTTCTGGACAATGGAATCAAGCAGGAGAGACAGGGACAATTCCCCTTTTGTCTGCCACAGCACTGTGCTATTCTTTGAAAATGTACTCTGATGTAGACATCACCATAGCCCTCTGGGAAAATATCACAAGTTCCAGTTTTCAAAATAGGAAACACTCCCATTAGGCAAAGTTACTTTCCCCGGTCCTCAGAGATGCATTCTTTTTCCTTCTCCATCTCTAACCACAGAGACTGCTTGCTTCTGATTTGGACTTCCACTGTACCAACCTGCTTCCCATCCTTCTGATTGTGCTTAATGCAGGTGGTCTCAACTGGGGGCAGTTTCGTTCCTAGTAGGAAAATGGCAGTATCTGTGATCCTTGTTTATCACAGCTGGTATTGTCAGAGGATGGGGCTGTAGATGTTGTGTAACACTTAGAAATGCATAGGGCAGCTTTTCTCCTCTCAGCTGAGAATGTTCTGGTTTAAAATGTCAGTAGTGCTAAGGTTGAGACACCCATCACACTAAGGTGTATTATTGACATTTTCTAGACTCTGAGATGACTCCTGTGTAGTGTGTAGTTTTTACTACCCTACTTTAAGCTCGGGGCAGACCATGCTACCAGCCCCACCCAGGTTCCATCAGATCCGCAGATGAAACACACACACACACATTAGTATATTTTCAACCTGCCTTATTGGCTTAATTGCTGGGCACTACTAATCTCCGTGGCTAGGTAGCTTGCCCTTCCCAATACTCTTAGCTCAGCACCTCTCAATCGGCCCTCAGCTTCAGTTGCTCAGTTACCTTTAGTCCCAGCCCAAGACTCTAACCTCCTGCCTGGAGAAGCTGCCTATGGCTGCTCTGTCTGAGATCTCTCATGGCTGGTCACATTTTCTTCCTTCGAAGCATGGCGAAAACCCCTTTCCTCCCTTGTTTCTCCTCACCTCACCCTGAGGGGACCTGGAAGTCCCACCTCTTTCCTTCTACCTAGCAATTGGCTCCTAGCATCTTTACTGATAGATCAAGAGCCAATTGGGGAACAGGACCTTAGCATCAGAACCATCCCCCACCCCCATCCACCCCCATTCATTTTCCAGTTGAGGGATCACTGCCCTAGGAAACCTTTCTCAATTCCTCTAGGATGTTTCAAGTGTTCCACCTCTGTGCTCCCTGACACTACAAACCTAGCCCTGTGATAGGTCTTCTTTCTATACTGTTCCATTATACATATGAATCCATAGCCCCGACTGGGGAAGGACTGCATTTCTTTTATGACTGTGTCTCTAAAAGCTAATGCGGAACCCAGCATTTGGTTAGTATATGCATCAGATGAATGTCATGGTGACTTAGGACAGGTACATGCCATGAAAAAAAATGGGGAGCACTGAGACAGCTGTACCTGGAATGCAATGATTGATGTGAAAAAAGTTTGTCAGCTCTAAGTGCTGCAGACACCCAAACACTGTTGGCTTTGCTGCTTGTGTTCTAAAGTTTCAGAGAAAAAGGAAATGCAGTCAAATCCACTGGGTGTACATCTTTTCTGACTTAACCTCCCACTTCTTACCCATGTTACAGTCATTAAAGAATAACAATTTGAATTGGAGAGAGAGAGAGAGAGAGAGAGAGAGAGAGAGAGAGAGAGAGAGAGAGAGAGAAGGAGGAGGAGGAGGAGGAGGAGGAGGAGGAGGAGGAGGAGGAGGAGGAGAAGGAGGAGAAGGAGGAGGAGGAGGAAGAGGAGGAGGAGGAGGAGGAGGAGGAGGGAGGTAGCAGTAGCAAGAGGGGAAAGGAGAAGGGGAGGGGTGAGAGGGGGAGGGAGAGAAGGTGGGTTGATATTGCCCTACCATCTCTCAGAGCCAGTGGAGGAGCAGTGTTGCTGTGAAGACAATGATTCAGGAAATTCTGCATGGCCCTGTCCTTGCTTCTGTCACAGGAACTCAGGTGGTGGTAGCATTTGTTCAAGGTGACAGAAGAGTTGGCAGAAAGCAGGAGGCATTGAACCACTTGACATGCTGTTTCTTTTAAGGAGCGTCCAGGACAGCTCACAAAGCCCCTGGCTGCCTTTGACACTCAGAATTAGTGGCAGTAGCAGGAGCGTGGAGGGACACTCATCACTACTTGTCTTTTTCACAGTCTTGGGGTTTGGAGTAGCACAGACAGAGAGAACAGAGTAAATTCCACAGTGTGAGCTAAGCACAAGAGGGTCAATCATTGAAGAAATGGGGTTGGATAAATATCAATACCCAGGACCACAGGCATGGACTACATAAAAATATGATATGTTAAATGTGAGAATCTTTAATTCTTTTGTGTATTTTAAGACCCACTTGTTTGTAGTTGTTATGTTATTGTACCATTATTTTTATTTATGTGTGTGTGTGTGTGTGTGTGTGTGTGTGTGTGTGTGTGTGTGTACGTTATGTGTCAACTGAACTCATGTAGAGACCAGAGGAATGTATTGGTGTGTTCTTCTATCACATATTTTGTGAGGACAGAGTGTCTTACTAAACTTGAAGTTTGCTATTTTAGTCCTAGGTTGAGCAGCAAATCCCCAAGAGCCACCTATCTTTGTGCTCCCAACGCTGGGGTTATAAATATAAATGACCATGACAAGCCTTTTATATGGGTAATGGTAGATTTGCTTTTCTTGCTTTCCCAGTAAACACTCTTGCTCACTGAGGCATCTCCCTAACCCTCATAAACTGATTATTAAAACTCTTTAATTACTGCCAGAGCAGCTTGATAGGAAACAAGAATGACAGTGGGCATCTTTTCTCCCACAGTGTTTCTTCTGATTTTTGGTACCCTTATTTATCCCATCTTTTGAGGAAGGAAAACACCATGCTTAGCAAAATTATACTGGTCTAGACAAAGCCCTTTGACCATGGGTCTTGCTGAAGCAGGCACCTTCCAACAGTCCTGAGAACTTAGTAAATAGTCAATGAGAGTCTCAGTTTCTTCCACCACACATAATGCTGACCAGTGTTGTCTAGAAAGTACACAGTGCCGATATCCTATACAATGGACTGTCTTTGTTGATGTGCAATCCTTAAGTCATTTACTGTGGAAGGGGGATGTCACAATTTTGTTTCACTCTTGTAGCATCTGGAGTAGATTCAGACTAGAGTGTGGGCTAGATAGAGACACTTCTGCGCAGGAGTGAAAGGAAGAATTTGGAGTTCTAATAAAAGCATTGTATTTTATTTTTC
>CM052712.1:39323373-39353373 GCA_028551405.1 Uromys caudimaculatus | reverse complement strand
ATAAGAAGAGGCTAAAACTCTCTGAATAGAACTTTAGTAGCAGAAGAATTAGCTCCAAGTATCAATAGATGGGATGACATGAAATTACAATTTTTCTGCACAGTTAAGAAAACTATAATCAGAGCACGCAGACAGCTTACATAATGGGAGAAGAAGTCTACCAACCACATTTCAGACAAGAGACTAATGTTCAGAATTTATAAAGCGTTGTTAAAATTAAATACCAAGGTAGCAACTCAAACAAAACTGACACTCAATAAATGGGCTAGTGAATTGAACATTTTTTTCTAAACAAACACAAATGTTCAATAACTATCTTTAAAGACATTCAACATAGTTAACCATCAGGGAACTATACATTAAAAGTACTGTGAGATGTCACCTCATCCCAGTCAGATAGCTATCATCAGCAAATCTGTTAAGTGCAGGGAAAGATGTGGGGAAAGAGGAACCTTATCCACAACCGATGGGAGCACAACTTAATACAGCCTTTAAGGAAATCAAAATCAGTATACAGGTTCACCAAAACACTAAAAACAGAATTACAGTACAACCCTGCTATTACACTCCTGGGCATGTATCCAGAGAACCCCATACTCAATTGGAGGGATAGTTGCACACCCACATTCTTAGCTGCTCTAGTCACCATAGCAAGAACACGGAACATATCTAGACATCCATCAGCACATGAATGGCAAATGAAAATGTGGCAATATATAAAATAAAATAGTATTCAGCTCTTAAGAAAATGAAATAACAAAATTTATAGGGAAATGAATAGAGTTAGAATGTATAGTGACAGATGTTATCTAATATCAGGAAGAAAGAAAGGCATGCCCTCTCTCATATGCAGATCCTAGCCTATAATTTATATATATATATATATATATATATATATATATATATATATATATATATATATATATATACACACACATATATATACACACACACACATATACATACACACACATACATCCATACACATATACATATATATATGTATGTGTATATGTATATAATATGTGTGTGTGAGTATAGTGCAACATATAGAAAAGTGAACAAGCAAGTGTGATATTAGGTTAGGTGATAAGGAGGAATGGAATGAGATGAAGGGCACATGAGTCAGGAAAGAAAATATGAAGCTATTTGTTTTATAGTTTTATCTCTTGAGGATTTTCCTTTTTTGTGATGGATACATGCATAAAAGTATAACTCATGGTAGAATATAAAGTCCTAAGCAAAGCTCCATGGTTTCAGAATAGGAGTTCTGACTGTACAGAGTCCATTGAGATTGACTTCTTAATGTATAGAGTCTGGTAACAGGCAAGTGGCTATATTAATCTAGCTTGTAAGTTTTCATCCCTGTACTGGCTGGTTTTGTGTGTCAACTTGACACAAGCTGGAGTTATCACAGAGAAAGGAGCCTCCTTTCAGTAAATAGCTCCATGAAATCCAGCTGTAAGGCATTTTTCTTAATTAGTGATCAAGGGGTGAGGGCCTAGCCCATTGTAGGTGGTACCATCCCTAGGCTGGTAGTCTTGGGTTCTATAAAAAAGCAAGTTGAGAAAGCCACAGGAAGCAAGCCAGTAAGTAGCATCCCTCCATTGCCTCTGCATAAGCTTCTGCCTCCTGATCTGCTTGAGTTCCAGTCCTGACTTCTTTTGGTGATGAACAACAGTGTGGAAGTGTAAGCTGAATAAACCCTTTCCTCCCCAACTTGCCTCTTGGTCATGCTGTTTTGTGCAGGAATAGAAGCTCTGACTAAGACAAATTGGCACCAGCATAGTGGGGTATTCCTATGACAACCTAACCATGTTTTGGGGAGGACTGTGGAAGGACTTTGGAACTTTGGGCTAGAAGAGCCATTGGGTGTTAAGAGCTCTGTGGGGTGCTCTGTAGGAGCTTGGAAGATAATGTTGAGAACAGTGCAAACGATGGGTTGTGAAATTTCAGAGGGAAGATTAAAGACTCTTATCAGAGCCATTGCTATTTTGATTACGAAGATTCTGTGGTTTTGGTTAGCTGGGCTGAAAAATCAGCTGTGATTAACAAGATACCAGAACTACTGAAGAAAAACCCTTGCATTACTGGGACTATTGTTGCTGGTTAGCTGGAGCTAATAAATTAGTGGTGATTAAGAAGAGACCAGCATCACTGAGGTGAAATCTTCTGGGAAGTGTTTTCTGAGAGCACAAAGAAGCTGTGTTTCAGAGATAGCCAAGGTTTTACCTTGTGCTGCAGCTGGACTTGGTAGAACACACACACAAAGTGGATGAAACAAAAGGCAGCGTCCAATAACTTCATACACACAAACATATATGCATACATACATACATGTACATAGACCTACATATATATATATATACACACACACACACACACACACACACACACACACATATATACCCATTCATTCACACGTAGAATGGTTAGAGCAGAGCTCCAGCATGCAAGCTCCAAACATTTATGTACATACATCAATACACCCAATTGGTGGATGGAGCACATACCCAGATAAGCTTTACATATATACCTACATACATAGAGTTGAGAAGTAGAAGGAATAATGTTCCAGCCCTCATTCACACAAAACTTACACTCATCCATACACAGAGCTGATGGATGGGAGAATGCTCCAGCATACTCTCACACAAACTTTACACATATACAAACTTGATGGATGTTCCAACCCTCATACTTTATTCTTTCTTCCATAGCTTACATATCCCAGCAATATCTTTGAAGTGGTATAAAATTACAATGTGATTACATTTTAGTTTTCTTCTAGTGAATGGGTATGAAAATACAATGTGTTTTCCAATACCTTTACAAGAAACACTATGTAGTACAGGTAAAGAAAAAAAAATTATTCCCCAAACTCCACGTACATTCTTAACTAAGCAACTTGTTATAGATTATCAAAGTGTAAGCAAACGATGTAGTTTTTTCAGCCAGTTTCTCTTACTGGCAGGCAGCAGTTTGCAGTTACAAAGAAAGGAGTAATTATTTTATTATTTATCTTTAAAAGTAATATTGTAAGAATCTTAAACAAAGCACAGATCTAAACTTTTATATAAAAATCAGTCATATCTACCTTAAATCCTCAAAATGTATATCTACTCACAAGCAATTCTTCACAAATCATATCAGGAAGTTGAGGGGAAAAGTTGGTATAAGAAATCAATTATCACAGTCCGGCCTCAGTGAGAGTCACGGCAGCCAGGGCTGCCATTGTTCCTGTTCCCTGACCGTAAAGGTCCCCAGCTTAACTAATGAGAGTGCCTTTCTGAACTTGAAATTGTTCCCTAGGATTTTCTACATGAGAGACAGCAGTAAAAACATCTCGGCCTAGTTTCACTAGCAATTTTGTTTTTCCAAATGTTTTCTAAGGGTGGTGGTCACTGCTGACAATCTACATCTCTAAGTTCTTTCCTGGAGTGGTGATTTTAATCATTAATCTGCTCCAGCAGCAATGCCTGAAACAGATCAGCATTATCCTTGTGAGTGCCAGAGGTACTGCCCAGTGAGGGACCGGAAGGACCCTTAAAGTTTTCTTGTAATTTTTAGATTAAGAGGAATGTGAGGGCAGCAAGCAGAGCAGAATTCTATAATAGCATGAAGTCCTCAGGACACATAATCCTCTGGGCTCACCTTTGTGGCTGTGGTAGCCTGTGGGGAACATTCCATGAATTCTAAAGCCATTTGTCATTTCTCCTGAATGGCCGTTGGCAAAGATGTTGATGTTAAAACAGGAAGTGGTGAACAAGTTAGAAAAGGTAAGATTTGGCACTGAACGATGAGTCTGGGGAGAATTCCAGTTTATACATAGAATGGAAGGACCCAAGTCAATCTGAAAGATTCAAAGAGCCAACTGCTTCCAAACTTTAAGGAAGAGATGGAGTTTCCAAAAAACCTGGGAAGGCTTGGCTTTGGCAGTGACTCAATGAGGACTGGGGTGTAAGATGGCCTGTCTCAAGGCTGCTGGTTTTAAAGTAGCTACAATCATTGAAGACAGGGTAGGAGCGATGGAGTGAAGAAACTGAGGGCTTTCTAAGTGTCTTGCCAAAGAACATAGATTAACATTAGCAGCACATGGCTCTCTAAGTGTGGAGACTAGAAACATTTTAACTGTTGTAGAGAATTTATTGTTAGTGAATTCTTGAACCTCATCTGAGAAAAGCCTATGTCTTCTCACTGAATCTTAGAACACTTCTTGTGCAGAAGGTGATCTGTATAAGCTATGGACTCTCAGGGAAGGTGAAGTCTCCAATATTCATGTTAGATGTAGCAAAATGGATAAGAAACTGGAGAAGATAACCTTGGATAAACTCAGGATTATAAAGATAATGAATAAAGATAAATACATTAAAATAGAATTTCTGATGCTCAGTTCAGAATAAAGGTTTATTTATGTAGCCTGCCCTCAGTTGTGATGCTGGACCTTCTTAATATATGTCTGTGACATTTCAGATGCTTACTAAGTGTATCCACAGTTTTCTTTTTCTGTATACAGTGTGTACATGGTTCCTCTGTCCCCTATTATACCACTACACATGTACAGAGGAGAGGGGGAGTGGCCTTTTCAGTTCATAGGCTGCTGTAATGTGAGGAGTCATTCCTAGATTCAGAGGAGCAGTTTTCAAGGAATCCTGAATTTCAAGCCAGTTTTAATGCACGTTGATCCTCTGCATCGCCACCTTGTGGAAGGTATGCGCATAAGGTAGACATGGAAGAGTAAAGTCTGTATTTGATGACTTTATGTAGAGATGACTACCATAGCAACCATAGGTATAGATTTAAGACACTTCATTTTCTTCCTGGCTGACAGGAGAATGCTTTTCTCATCCTTCTGTTTGCTATGGAGTCCTATGACTGAGTTCTGGAATGAGAATAGCTTCCATGTTTACTCTCTCCCTTACAAGAATGCAGAAGCTTTGTCTAGACAAAGCTCATTGGATGAGTGTGAAAACTGGAGCAAAGAGAATACCACTCCAGCTTCTACCAGTTACTGTGGTCTAGAGTGAACAGAAAATGTTTATTGTACTAAAATGAGTTTTTACTCTTTATTTCTTATTGCAGAATAACTTAGCCTAATTAATACAATCAATCAGCAATTAGCAGTCCTTGTGAGGTTATTCTTACTGGCTTACATGTTTTTGTTACTATTGCTCTACTTTGAAAATTTCTTGTTTTCTGGCCTCAGAGACTCTAGCCTGTTTCTCTTATCCCTGCAGCTTTGTGATAGTCTTCTATCAAAGTCTCCACTTCATCTTCCCACAAACTCCAGACCAACTATTTCTTTCTCTGTCTGTATTTTATTTGAAAGAACAGCATTGACAGTGGTTGCCTGTGATCTTCTCTCTGGTTTCCTTATATCGTATTGTTTTTTCCCATTATTCCTGCTTACTGGCTTCAGTTCTCCACTAGGTCTCAGTACATAGGAGCAATTAAATGTCTGAACTAATAGTTATGGCGACGTAAGTTGTAGGAAGTACTGTAGTGTATACATTTACATTGAGACTCAAATCTATGCATTCAACTGTAATCTGAAAGGCTGGGTGTCATATTGAGTAGCTATAATTCCAGTCCTTAGAAGGTGGAGGAAAGAGGAAGAGGAGGGTGTGGTTATCCACAGTTACATCGAGAGTTCAAGACCAGGCAGGCCTACATATGGCTCTGCCTCTAAAACAAAACAAACAGCAACAACAACAACAAAGATCAAAACTCTAACCTGAGCACAAGATTCATATATTCAGTTGTCTGCATTCTATCTGAGTGTGTCAGGTGTTATCATTTGAAGATCAAATATCTCCCATGGGCACTTGGACTCCAGTTAGTGATGCTTTTTTGAGAATTTGTGGAACCTTTGGGAAGTGGAGCCTAAGTGGAAGAAGTGTGTTAGTGGCAGAGGGGCCTTGATGGCTACACATAGCTAAGCCTTGCTTTTGGCTGAGGTGTCTGTGCCTCCTGATTCATAGAGATAGCAGGTTACAATTTTCACCGTGGTTCAGACTCCAACTACCCCAAGACTCACATGCCATGAAAGCAAAAGCTCTGGTCGTGTTTCTTGCCTAGTATTTGATTGCTACAATGAGAAAAGTAAGGGATGCTGAAACCTAATTTGTATCTCAAGCATAACATAAACATAACAGAACTATAGAGCCTGTACTGGCTAGTTTTGTGTGTCAACTTGACACAAGCTGAAGTTATCACAGAGAAAGGAGTTTCAGTTAAGAAAATGCCACCGTGAGATCCAGAGGTAAGGCATTTTCTCAATTAGTGATCAAGGGGGGAAGGCCCCTTGTGGGTGGTACCATCTGTGGGCTGGTAGACTTGGGCTCTATAAGAAAGCAGGCTGAAAGCCAGGAGAGGCAAGCAAGCCAGTAAGCAGCATTCCTCCATGGCCTCTGCATCAGCTCCTGATCCCTGACCTGCTTGAGTTCCAGTCCTGACTTCCTTTTGTGATGAACAGAAGCATGGAAGTGTAAGCTCAATAAACCCTTTCCTCCCCAACTTGCATCTTGGTCATGATGTTTGTGCAGGAATAGAAACCCTGACTAAGACAGAGCCCTTTCGGTCCTCTTTCTTCCTCCCTAAGTTTTTTCTATCTCTGTGTCATCATCGTCCTCAATGCCCAAACCTAGGATTCCTCTATGCTTCCATTTTTGCCTCACAAATGTTACTCCATCACAAGTCCTTACCATGATAATTAAACCAAGTATACAATTCAAGCCATGACCATTAGTTGGGTTGCAGGTGCATCTCTGCTGCTGCTGTTGCTGCTGCTGGTGGTGTTACTGCAGCTGCATCTTCTGAAGTCTTGTCTCCTCAGTACAATATTCCAGAATCAGAAAGCAGAAGGCACCATCCTAGGTGTGACAGGTGGCTACTAAAGTAAAATCCAGATTACTTCAACCTTAAACACCTTAAGCTGTATGTCTTTCCTATTGCAGTCCCACTCTTCTGCTCATCTCCCAGAGATGCTGAGTTCATTTAAGTTGAGGTATTCTGCACTGCCTACATCTTTAGATTGGATTTCCTCTGACTCTTTCTGTTGCTGACCACCCAAACATCCTCATTCACAGAAGCAAATAGATAACCCACTGGTCATTTTTCCAGCCTTTCACCAACTTTTTTTTCTTCATAGCGAAAATTTGGTATGAATTTATTATTTTTCTGTACCTGTGCCTGACTGGGTCTACAGAGGTTTGATTGTGTTATAATAAGAGTTTTTGCTCCCAGTATGTTAGGTTATATCACCATTATTTATAAGCAAGTAAATTTGGAGATTTAGCCTTTATTCTAGGAAATATCTAGGAAGGACTGAGTGGAATGACAGCAGCAGGAACTGAAGAGAAGTGTTAGCTTTTGTGCAGAGGAACTTAACAAAACCATTGGATCAAATAATTACTTAATTGTAGTGTGCTGGAGTCTGAATACCACCTGATTATGGCTCCACCTCAGTTTACAGCCAAGAGTCTGGTATAACCAACACTTCAAAATGCCATAGCAACATTGTTTGCTGGAGCTTGTTATCCTTGGAGGAGAAAAAAAATTCCCCCTTTTCATTTTAGTTGCTTTGGTACCAATGGCATTAAATTGCAATAAGATCTTGGCTCTATAATGTTTCTATTTTCAGAGACAGCTTTACCCTTTAAGCATGTGCTGTTCACCTGGCAGAACACATTTACTCAGTCTTTGGAGACATCCCCTAGTGGGACCTTCTGTGGTGGGGGCTTTGTTCTCTAATCCTGCTCACTTCCCTCTGCTAGCCTTTTCATTGCCAGGACTCAATTTTGATCTGATTCCTGCTTTTGTCCCCCAAGTGGTCTCTGAGCCTCAGCCCTGTCTTGTTGATCCAGGCTCCAGATGTAACGTGATTTAAACAAGGAAGGCTTTATTCTGGCTTCCATTATGGTGGAGAAAGCATGGTGGCAGGAGGCGGGTTAGTCAAATTGCATTAGCAGTCAGAAGAGAGATGCGTAGAGCTCAGCTATTAAAAGTAGAGCCAGGCTATGAAACCTCAAGAACCACACTCAAAGATCCACTTCTTGCAACTTTCTAAAGATTCCATAATCTTCTCACATAGAGTCACTAACCGGAAACCAAGTGTTCAAGTATATGAGCCTACAGGAGACATGGTACATGTAAATGCCACAAATACCAAGTTATTCCCCATTATAATCCTGACAATTCTTGGAGGCTGATCTCTGTGCAGCTCTCTCTCTCTGTACAAAGCCTGGAGTTCAGTCTCAGTCATAGTCAATTTCTTTCGAATGAGGAGAAGGGGAACCTTTTGTTGCAAGGAGGAATTAAAATAACAGAGTAGCTTAATGGAGATAATCATAATCTTTCTTAATTCCCTCCATTACATTTTTTTCATGAAACATATTAATGTCGGTCAGGGTATTGCCACAGATGTCACTGGAGACTGAACTGGTTGGATATCTCTGGGAATACTAGGTTGCTTCTAGATATCTTATGGACTAGCCTACTTAGCAAAAGTTCTTTTGAGGAACATAAGAGAAAAGCTATTCCATTCTACTTCCTTAGCTTGAAGGTCCCTTCATCTTTCTTTATGGGTTGTAATTCCAGTCATATTAGATTAGGGTCAGCCTTAACAACTTCATTCTAAATGTAAATGAGTAAATGTCTAAAAGATCTTGTACACAAATGTCACAATGAGGTAGACCTAGGGTAGAGTTAAGATTTCAGTGTGGAAAGGAAGCAGAAACAAATCAACTCATAAATGACCCTTAGTCTTTTAAGAAATAAACTGTTAAATTTTGCATAATATACTTTGCATGTTTTTTGTAACTAAACAACTGTTATGAACATCTTAGTGTGTTCCTACCTAGGAATGTTTTAGTGGTCCTCCCTTTGTCATGGAACACATTTTCCCTTTTGCTACACCCATATCTAAGTACTGTGTGTGTGTGTGTGTGTGTGTGTGTGTGTGTGTGTGTGTGTGTTACTAAATTTCCCAGCATTCAGGTGAAATAATTTATTCATTCTTCCTCCTTTATGTTTGGTTGAAGTGTCAATCTAAAGTGTGTGTGTGTGTGTGTGTGTGTGTGTGTGTGTGTGTGTGTGTGTTTGTGGGTATATGCTTGTGTGTACATGCTAGGGCATGTTTGTGGAAATAAGAGGACAACTTGTGGAAGTTGGTTATCTCTTTCTACCATGAGGCTCCTGAGGATAGAACTCAGTTTGTCAGTCTTTACTCACTGAGCCAGATCACCAGTCTAATACTATTTTGTCAGTGAGGAAATGTGTTTATTGTCTTATTTATCATTGTATATTGCATGTCATATATTAAAAACATAAATATTTGTGGAATCAGTGAAAAATGCCAGTGGCCTCTTTGAAAAAAGGAATAAAACTGAAGGAATAAAATTAACTGGAAAGGCTTGGTTATCTGGCTCCAAAACTGGCTTAGAATGATTTAAAAAAAAAATACGGAAAATAGAGAACAATACTAAAATTTTGTTTGGATTTCTGGAATGTTGAAGAGTGTATACCTATATTGATTCCCATGCTATTTATATAGTCAGTGGTTACTGAAGAAAAGTGTACATTTGAGTCTAGTGGGAAGCTTTTATAAGTTAAAACAGAGTGAAGTAGAGTGAGTGTCAAGGAGTACATGTTTTCGACTCTAGACTGACACTTCAACCAAACATACAGGAGGAAGAACAAATTGTATGGTCCTGGGGAGTCAGAGTAAACACAACTATTTCTGGCTATTCCAAGGGAGATGGGTGTATGTTGAAACTAGCATAGACATTGGAAGTCTTTCAGACTAGGAATTATTCAATCATAGCTCCAAATATTACAGACTCAGTGTTTGTCACTCCTCCATGGAAATTCATTAATGGAAAAAATTATATTTGTAGGAGAGACACTTGTGACTTGATGAGGTCACAAGTATAGAGCTGTCAGGAATGTGAACAGTCCTTTACAAGAAGACTGAGGAGCTGGGGTTATTGCTCAGTTGGTAGAGTAAGTTAGCATATAGGAAGCCCTGAGTTTGATTCCCAGTACCATATAAAACTGGGTGCAGTGGTTCATGCCTATAAGCCCAGCACTGAAGAGGTGGAGGCATGAGGATCAGGGTAGTTGATCCTTAGCTACATAGTAAGTTCAAGGCCAGCCTAAGCTCCACAAGATTGTCTAAATAAAATAGGACAAAGATCTAGCTCTCTCTTCTGTCAAGTTAGGGGACAACAAGAAGCCAGCAGTCCATATTTCAGAAGAGTGAACTCACCAGAACCTGATTGTGCTGTTACCCTAATCTTAAATTTTTTATTTTCCAAGATGATGAGGATAAATCTTCTCTTCATAAACTACTCATTCTTTGTTACTTTGTGAATAGCAGCCTAAGAGAGAAGAGGTGAAAGAAGGGACTTTGCAGCCTTGGAGATCAGGGTAATCATGATTGTTTCTTACTATGTGAAAGATAGAATCACAAGTGAACCACCAGGCTTTGGAGTCATGCATAAGAGGATTTAAATACTAGCTCTGCCCTTGCCTTGGGTGCAATTTAAAACCTTAGAGCTAAAGATTCCTCAAAGGCATTTCAAATGAGGAGTAAATATAGATTTCCTGTTCTATGCTCTGGAGATGAAATGAAATTAGACTCAGTTTAGTAGATTATATGGCTTAGAGGTAAGTCCTTGATCCATTAAAGTGATGCTAGGTAGGAAGTTTGTGGGAGGGATGGAAATACTTTGTTTTGTAACTGCATGAAGCCTGTCTTTAGGATATTTGAAAAACTTCCATGTGTTAGGTTCCAAGTTGTCCAGTAGCAGATTCTATCAGATACCATTACCTTAAAATACCAAGTATCAATGATGGTTAGATATGGAATCAATCACCTTCTTAGCCCAGAGTGATAGAAGATCTCACAAGAAATCAGGAATCATCTTTTTTTTTTTTTTTTTTTTTTTGCTTTATTTTCTTTTGTTTTGTTTCAAACTCAGAGATTCTTGAGCCTACTGCCAAGGACCAGTGGCATTTGTCACCATTATAGCAAACAATGGCAGCTACTTGTACTTTTGTCCAAGTTGAACAATCAGAGACGTACCAAGTACCATATCTGCATCATAGATCATTCTTATATTTAGCCAGAAGCAACCTGTCACCCAGTAAGTACATTAGAATGGGGCTTCCCTCTGGCTCGGGAGGATGATTCAGCACAGGGGTCCTCCCATTCTAGAATCCTGCAGAAAATCTGACCTTGGCAGCTTTGCTTTACTCTGTAGATGGGAAAATGATTAGCATATAGTTTGAGTCACTTACAGTTTCTACTGTTCACTGGGCACCATTTAAATGGAAATCATTTGCATAACTGAATTTCCTCTTCTTCCATGCTGTGTGGGGAGCTCTTTATTGTAAGTTATTCCATAAGGTGAATTATCTTAATGGATTCAGCGTGTATGAAAAATTAACAGATGTTTGTGGAATTCTAAATCTATTTGGCTTTGTTTAAAGATGCGATTTAAGCTCATCTGTCTTCAAATCGCTTCTAAATTATTTAAATAAAGAGTCAACCACAGCTTGGTACTAAGGGAAGGCTCTGCCCAGAGAAAGTATGTATGCCAAATTGTGTTTTAATTTTTTTCAAAGAAATAGCTGATTTCCATTGTTTGAGGCATTTTACATTTGTAAAGGATGGCCAGGGCCTACTCCTATGCTGAGCTTTTCTGAAGCTTCTAGAAAATTGGGGGAATGAAATTGCCAGCAGGAGTGGTGTTCTATATTAGGAAATGTGCATCCTGGCAGATGTTCAAGGGAATGCTACCTGAGTGGAGAGAGCCATTTAGGACTATTCACATTTAAATCTCTGATTTTAGCTGAACAACGCGGAGGAGCAATAAACCCATTTGTGGCATTTATGCTTGGCTGAAGCCAGAGGAAATGCAGGTTTGGCACTATCTACTTGTGCTGTTAGAGACTATCTTTTGCAAGTGTGTCATTGTTCAAATGTATTTGCAATAATGCAAGTATAACTTCCAACTGAATAACTTAATGGAGATAATGATGAGATATTGCATATATCCATTGCAGAATATTTATTGCATTACATACAGTATAATTTAGACAGAAGACTACAGGATTAGTAGGACTTTCCCTTGGTTACATAGGAAAGTGAGAATATGCAGAGCTATTATGGATGGATGGAGTCAAAGTACCCACCTATCATTGAAAATCCATTTGGTAGTTTTTCTATAGAAACTTTTGAAGCATGTAATTTAGTTACTTCTTCCTGCCCAAATTCAAAAAAATAAAAATAAAAAATGATTCCAGTGCAACTTGACTACAACTGGGTACTTTACCTTGAATCTCTTGATAATAATAGACGAGTAGGCACTCATGAAATTCATGTTTCTTCAGTTAGAATATTACACTCCCATTTAACTCTCTCCTTGAACTAAATTAAAATACTTCTATGCTACTTTGAATTTATCAGTGATTTAATTGCTGTCGTTAGTATGGTGGGGGAAAGGATGTTTAATGTAATTATATTATTACTGAAATTGAGTCTCTATTTAAAAGAACACATGTTATTAGAGTAAAAACAAATTTCCAATCTCATTTTGGTTTATCTCCTTCATTTGCTAGATAAAGAATAAACTTGCATAAAGTCAAACCATTAATTACTTAATCAGAAAGTATATCTTACAGAGTGCAGATTAATTAGGATGATTAAAATTATAACAAAAATAAGACCTATCAGTTTTTTCTGACAGTATTTTATTGTTCCTATCAGCTGTTTGTACTTGTATAATTACATAATCATCATAACCATAAATGTTCATGATATCCGTTGTAAAGTCCCATGCACTTATGAACTAGTCTTACTAGAATGTCTGAATAAGGCAGGTTTTTTTGATACATGGTAATTCTGAAGTTCCATGGTTTCTCAGAGTTGCTTTCTAGGTACCCCATAGGCTCATCTTCTTATTTTTCTATTGGTATGATAAAGCACTGTGAACAAGGCAACTTTACTTTGAAGCTTATGGTTTCAGAGGGTTACAGTCCATGATGGAGGAGCACATGCATGACAGAAAGAACATCTAACAGCTCACATTTTGATCTGAAAGTTGGAAGCAGACAGACATAGCTTCCAGTTAGTGGAACTGTTTGGGAAACAGTAGAAGGAGTGTATGTGGACCATTCTCATTTAAACAACCATATAGTTTGCGGATGTTTTCGGGGACTTCCTGGGCTCCTCTTCTGAAGTCAGTTCACTGCAACAGAAAAAACTTCAGGAAAAGGAGATTAAACACCCCTGAATGAAGATTGGAAGCTATATAAGGATTTGAACTGTGAAGTTGTCTGGTTTGGGGGTGGGCAAATGTGTCCTTGAGTTCAACTGTGAATGCACAAGATCTCTAGCCAAAGGCAAATAATTCCATGGTCTCAGGGTATAAAGAAATTTATGGAGTCACCCATATAATAAACCTGTGCTGTTCATCCATCATGGACTATAACCCTGTGAAACCATAAGCTTCAAATTAAAGTTTTTTTTTTTTTTTTTAATTCTTCTACCTCGTGCCAAGCATAACTTTGATATAAATTTTTAAAATTTCTTTCCTATAAGAACCACCCTATTTGATCTATGATATCTATCTATCTATCTATCTATCTATCTATCTATCTATCTATCTATCATGGTTTTCTTTCCTTTGCCTTGTTCTTTGAGAAAATATAGAGAGAACCAAAGTCCTACTCAAAGACAGGCATTATCCTAGATTCCCCACATATCTGTCTCTCTTGTGCTTTATAGTTAATTTATAAATAAATTGATCCTTTCTTTTTTCCCCCAATAATTTATTTATTCACTTTATGTGGGAGATGTGGAAGTCAATCTTGTGAAGGGAAAAGTGGGATGGAGAACAAGGCACCACAAGCTCCTGTGACTCCTTGATGAGTCCTGATCTGCCACAACTGGCTTTAGATCTAAGATGGCCTCCAGAACATCAGTGAGACAGCAAAAAGGAATCTAGGTCAGGGCACTGGCTGCTTCCTCCACAACTGCCCCCCCCCCCAAACATACACTCCTTCTGAGTTACCCCATCAGCCAGGGCTTTCATTGGGGCCTGGTGATGATGTGTGGCAAGACATGATTGGCAGAGAATTTACGGGTTTGGGATTGGCTCAAACCCTGTATATAAGCTTATGTGCTGGGCATTAAACTCAACCTGTACCCTGATGCTGGTCTCCAGAATCTGATTTCCCAGGATTCGTCATGTGATTCCATTGTCTTTTAGTCCTGTTTCCACAATTTTCCTTATCAAAGACCCCCTCTCTCTTTTCCCTTCCTAGCCTCACCGTTACAAATCCATATCCCCACTCCTCCCTCCCTATCTCCCAAGCGAAGGGGAAGTCCTATCTGGGTACCACCTAGCCCTGGGATGTCCAGTCTTAGCAGGACCAGCCCATCACCTCCCACTGAGGCCCAACCAGGCAGAGAGGGGAGAGGGATCCAGTGGCAGGTAAGAGAGTTAAAGACAGCTTCCACTCCAATAGTTAGGGGACCCACATGAATTGATCCTTTTTTATGAATAGATGTTTACATCTCTTAAGTCTATCTTTCTCCTTGATCTCTGGCATCATTTTTGCAATGCTAACCTAACTTTACTACTTTCATGATCCTACACTGTATATCCGAAACTGCTTGTTCTGTGTTAAATGGTCTGGTTGGGATGAACTGTGAATGACTTCTACATAGTTGATGTTTTTTTGCATTCTATCTTTTTTGTTTGTTTGTTTGTTTTTGTTGTTGTTGTTTTGTAATTACATGAAATGTCCAAGCTTTTCCTCTGTTCATCCCTTGCTTGTGATTTTGGTTGAGGGTACAGCATAATTCATTTGTTTGTTTAGCAAACATTCACCAGCACTTAGTGCATCACAACCTTTATTCTAAATAGGGATTGGTAAACTGTGGTCCAACTTGGTTGGTTTGATTTAAGAAAAGAAAGAACTTGTTGTGATAAAATTCATCCACTAGAAAGTTCACCCTGCCTAAGGCTACAACTTGACGATTTTAGTATAGCTATCTGTATAATTGTCATGTATTTGTCAGGTTTCTCAAGAGAAATAGAAGTGATAGAATGAGAACATGCATTACTTATTAAATACTGCTGAAATAGTAACAACAGCTGTCTCACTCTTGAGAAGTCAAGAATCTAATAGGTAGTCCATCCATGAGGCTAGATGGTTTTCTAACAAGCTTCTTGTCTTTATTCAGTGATGCAATCCTGGAAAAGCTCATCCTGATATTAGAGTAGGAATAAGCAGCAACAGCAACACGATAGATCAGATGGACAGCAGGAGGGAAGGTCAAGAGAGCACAGGTTGAATGTTTTGCCATGCCCATTTGATATGGGCTGCCATGAGATACTGTTCATATTTGCCATGAATCTCCCCACATCAAAGCAATCAGGAAATTCTCAGCTATGGCTTTCTATTCAAGTGACTAATTGTGGTTGCTTGACATTAAAATAAAACATCACACATCACTACTCTCTATTTTGGTTCATTTTATCACTCCCAAAGGAAACTTCTTTCTTATTATTCCCTTCCCATCTTGCCATGTCCCTGTATTTTGTTTTTGAGTTCATCCATCATGAACCTCTAAAACTGTGCTCATGCGTTTTTATGTAGTACACTATTCTCACATTTCATTAATGCTGTAGTGTGAGTTACTATATTATTCTTTTTTATTGACACAAAATCCATTATATTATATATAACATTTTATTTTTTTCTCATTAGTTGATGGAAATTTCACAACATTTTTGAGGTTTACCTTTTTATTTTTTAAAAATAGATTTTTTTTCACACAATATATACTAATTACAGTTTCCCTTCTATCAGCTCCTCCAAGATCCTCCCCATCTCCTCTCCCATTCAAATCCATACCCTCTCTATCTCTCATTAGGAAATAAGCAGACATCTAAAGAATAACAATAAAATAAAGTGAGATCAAAACAAAGGTAAACAAAATCAGAATAGGACAAAACAAGGCATTTAGATTTTTAAATATGTATGACCCAGTAATCTTTTTGATTTTTTTGAAAGGTTGGTGATTTCTAGGCAGGGTGTTTTTTTTTGTTTTTTTTTATAATCTTAGCTGTCCAGGAAGTAGTTCTGTAGACCAGGCTGTCTCAAAGTCACAGACCTGCCTCTGTGGCTGCCTGAATGCTCGAATTAAAGGTGTGTGACACAATATAGTTGGTACCTCTTGTGATAACTCCCTTCTTACCTTTAATTTGCTAATTGGATCTTCTCTCTCTTCCATTTTGATATTTTGATTGAGAGTTTGCCAATATTTTTATTTTTGTCTTTCAATCTCCATGAGTTTGTGTGTGTTCTGTGCTTTCTTAGCTACCGATTTCTAGTTTTATTCCACTGTGTTCAGAGAGAATATAAATATTAGGTTTTCTACCTTTTTAAGACTAGCATTGCAGTATATTATAATCTACTTGAGAGACTCTACTTTGATTCTCTATCTTTGATCCTTTTTAAATCAAATGTTTCACAGTTCAATTTCAGTTGGGCTAATAGCATCTACTGGTGAGAGTTAGATATTGAAATTATCTACTATTATTGTGCTGTGTTTCATCCATGTTGTTACATCTGGTAGTGTACATACATTCAAGGAAGGTAGCTGCATTGGTGTTTAGTTCATACATATTTAGGATTGTAATATCCTCTTGAGGGATTGTTTTTTGCTTTAGCATGAAGTAGCTGGCCTTCTTAATCTTCCCTCACTCATTGTTGTCTGAAGTTTCTTGTGTTATGTGATAAATAATGACATCTGTTTTTTTTATGCCATTTGTTTAAAACACCATTTTTTAACCTTTGACTTTAAGGTTGCATCTATCTTTGACAGTGAGTTACATCCTGGAGGAAGAAAATAGATGGATCTTGGTTTTTACTTTAATCTACTAGTCTGTGTCTTTTAATTTAGGAATTGTAGCCAGTAATATTCAATATTATTACTGAAATATGTGTTTGATTCTTTCCTTTTATAGAGTTTATAATTTGCCCATAACTTTTAGATCCAGTCTTTTCATAATGTACTACAGATTTCAAATATTTGATCAATATTTTCTTACTCATTTACTTTTTCTAATTGTTTGAATTCATCTACTTTATATGAAACTCTGATAGACTTTCTTCCACCCAATTCGTTATATTGGTGTGGCATTCCATTCAGCTTTTTATTTATGGTGTTGAAATTTTCATTTCCAGTATTTCAAAAGATTTGTTTTTTTTACAGAATTTCTATCTCTTTATTGAATTATACTTTAATGTCTTGGGCTAACTTTATTTCATTGACTTATTTGTATTTTCTGGAAATTCATTCAAGGGTTCCCTTGTATAATTTTTGATTTCTTTCTTTTTTTTTGATTGTATAAATAATTTATTTCTGTTCACAGTATCATATATGCATTATAAAAGGGGGAATGGAAACAGAGAAGAGAACAGTGAAAGCAGAATTACAGGGAAACCAAAACTGGAAGCCAAGGGTTCCAACACCGTCAGAGTGTGTGAAGAATTTTTTTTTTAAGAATTATTTATTTACATATATAGGAGTACACTGTAGCTGTCCTTAAACATACCAGAAGAGGGCATCAGATCCCATTACAGATGGTTGTAAGCTACCATGTGGTTGCTGGGAATTGAACTCAGGACCTCTGGAAGAGCAGTCAGTGCTCTTAACTGCTGAACCATTTCTCCAGCCTATTTTTTATTTCTTTGAAGAAAACCCTTATAATCTCTTTTTTAAAAAATAGTTCATTCTCATTGGAAGCTATTACTATAGGATTAGAAATTGTGGAAGAGTCATGTTACCTTGGTTTTTATTTTTATTTTTCTCGTGTTTTCTCATTGGCATTCACATATTTAGGGCTGGTGGTTGGTTGGGTTTTAAATTCTTGAATCACTTCTGTTCTTACAGTTGAAGTGTTTACAGTGCTGAGAATGGTCCTGGCTGAAATAAGTTTGAAGTCAAGTTTCATGTTTGACTAAGGATCTAACTCAGTTCTTAGATTCTCAGTCCAGGTGTTTGGCTTCAGATTTGACAAGTTATAGTACTTCGAAGACTGGGGAATGACCAGCCTCTTCACAAGTCAGAGGACTTAAAAATGTCTTCTCAGGGCTAGAGAGATGGCTCTGAGGTTGAAAGCACCCCCCCCCCCCCAAAAAAAAAGAACCAGAGTTCTGTGTGCAGACCCTACAGCAACTTTTAACTTCAGCAGCATACCATTTTCTGACTTCCACTGGCTTTGGCACATGTGTGGTTTTTAAACATATAGACACACACATAGAATTAATTTAATAAGAAATCTTAACCAAACCAAAAAATGGCTTCTCTTTGGTGTTCTGGTCTAGTGACTAATAGAGGATTTTTTTCCCAGCCTTCTCTTCCTTCTGCTAGTGCCATGTGCAACTTTTGACTTCATCCCTCCTCTTTTTCTCTCCTTGAAAATGTCTGTTACTGAAAGTGCAGTGTACATATTTTTGAGGCAGTCTTAAATCCTGGCTTCCTTCCTCTTCTGGGATCCTTGATGGCAGTGAGGAGATCCCTAAACCTTGTTAATACTTCTGGAATGAACTCTGAACTTTTTCCTCTTCTGGTCTGTAAACTGCTATTTTACTTACAGTCATGTAGATGCTTTGTGTTTGACCCAGCTCTTCTGATGGCTGTAATCCTAGTTCCCCAGAGTCAAGCAGACTACTCTTTGGTAGTTTGGATATGCTTGACCCAGGGTGTGGCATTATTAGGAAGTGTGCTCTTGTTGTAGGTGTGACCTTGTCAAAGGAAGTGTGTCACTGTGGGGGTGGGATTTGAGACCCTTCTCCTAGCTACCTGAAGCCAGTCTTCTCCTGGCTGCCTTCGGATCAAGATGTAGAACTCTCATCTCCTCCAGCACCATGCCTTCCTGAATGCTGCCATGTTTCCTGCCCTGGTGATAATGGACTGAACCTCTGAAACTATAAGCTTACTGCAATTAAATGTTTGCATTTATAAATGTTACCTTGGTCATCGTGTTTCTTTAATTAAGACACTAGGACATATGCCTATGTTTCTTCTTTTCCATAGTGTCTTTGTTGCTCCATTGGCTATAAGATGCTCCACTTTGGGTCTATACATTTTTATCATGAAATCTATTGTTGCATATTTATGTAGCCATTCTGGCTTTCCTGTGCTTAATGTCTTGACTGTATTACTTTAATTTCAGTTCACCTTTTACTTTTGATTGTGCTTCTAGTAGACAGTCAATAGTTGGCTTTTATAAACATTTCTCCAAACTCAGCCTTCTGAGTTGAGTATTGATGTTTTTGTATTTAGTGTAATTACTGATACTTTGGGTTCATATCTGTTATTTTCAACTTATTTATATGCTTTGTTCATCTTTTGTATTCTGTGATCTGCTTTATGACAGTTCTGAAAATCAGACTCCCTTCCCATACATCAACACACACACACACACACACACACACACACACACACACACACACACAAGTTTTTTGTTTGCTATTTGTGGTTATTTGTTTGTTTATTAATTCTCTGAAACAATGAAAAAATATTGCAATGTCTGTTATACGGAGGTATGAATGACTGAGAAAGAAATATTGCGGTGACATGAGCAGATAACAGAGCTTCTCCTAGAGTCTCTGTAAAACCTTCTGCTAACTGAGAATAAAGAATTCCAACATAGTTAATAAAATTCACTGTAAAGATGGCTTACAAGGAGATAATATGCCTTTTATAGAGAGATTTCTTTTCAAATAAAATTGCTCAAATCACAGAAAACTGTGCTGAAGGCCTGAGCAATTTTGACTCAAATATGGCCTGACTCCTTTCCATATATATATTTAGAATTTCACAAATATAGCTTAACACCCCTCCCCCACCCCATTCCTTGCTTGAGGGTCTGTGAACAGCTGTGCCTTCCTGCTAGAACCACCAAACAAGCTCCTGAGACTGCTATTTTTTGAGAGAGTCGATAGTTTTACAATATGTCTCTGGCTGGAATTCCCTAAGTAGATCAGGCTAGCCTTAGGCTTTCAGAGATCTGCCTGTAAATGTGCTGTAAAGGCATATGCCTATGCTGGCTCACCTGGGGTCTGACCTTTAACTTTCATGCACAGTGAAAATATTCTAAACTCCCAAAGTAGCTTTTGTGAGGAGGTCTAATCCTTTTGGATGCCCCTCAGGTACCATGTCTTAAGATCTTATTTAAATTTCTTAGAAACCCTCACAAAATTATCTCTGAACCTCCCAAAATTCTACATATAGTTATCGTAAAAAGAGTAAAATGTGCCTCTCCCTTGCAATGCCCATTCCCACACTTACTCTTCTTGAATGTTCCTGTCTATAATTTTTTTTAGGTTACCCTGTGCTTAAATCACATCCTTTAATAATCCTGACCCTGCTTCTTATACTGGCTTGTCCTTGTTCTTCAGTGAAGTCAATGATCTAGCTTTACCATAGTAAAGGTCTCTGAAAAGAACCAAACTGCTCCAGGGGGCAGTGTGGTGCTGTGTCTCTGGCCAGCATCCCACTGCCACTAAGGGCAGTATTTGTCAATATTTGTCATACAAGACACTCAAGTCTCTGTTTACTTAGTTGAGTGACCACCAGGTGATCAGACAGAGAGATCATTACATTCTGTGGGAATCTACAAGATTGCAGAGAATCTCTGCAGTTTGCTTACTTTTCTAGCAAAGAAACTAAGGTTATACCACATTGAAAGCTCAGGATGTTTTTTAAAGCTTTCCTAGGACATCAGTGGACTTCTAAGTTCCCAGGATTATTTCAGAAACTTTCAAAGATCTCTGTTAACATGTCGGTCTCTGTATTTTTCCTTTCAGATTTCTGAAGAAGCCTCTTATTTTCTCAACTTCTATCTCTGTCTCAGACATCTGTGTTAAGCAATTGCCTCTGATTGTTTTTATAGACAGATACCTCCAGGGAAGAGATTTTCATACAATTGAGCTCTGAGTGGGGTAGCTCACGGTCAGTCCTTAGAATTCCCAGAGCACTGTAGACTGAGCAGATCTGTAAGGGTAGAGGGTTTTTGCACTGCCCTAAACCCATTTGTCACCCTGAAATGCTAAGCTGCTGTTTCTTACAACTTCCTTTGGAGCAAGGCTGCTGCAGAATGGGGGTGGGGATGGGGACAGCATCATCTAAAAGGCAAGTCTCATTGCTTTCAATGAGATTGGCAGGTGTTTTCTTAATAAACACTTCTCTAATTAAGGCAAGCCTTTGAGATGCCCAGCATTCTCAAAAAGCTGTTTTTAAACAATGTTTTGCCAGTTTTCTCATTGTTTTCACAGAGTAATAAAACTTTGGGTCCTCTTTCTGCTACCACAGATATCCTTCCCCCCTCTTAGTGGTTTTGAAACTTAACTCAACATCATCTTTTCAAGAAGTCTATCCTTTACCTACAAGGCTCCTACTCCAGTTCTCCTAACGTCCAAGATGTGTCCTTCCATAACAACACCTACATTAAGGGGAGTGACAGGTTAACTTGGTCCTGTTTTTCTATTACTGTTAGATAATTCCTTTAAGGATAGGACTGGCTTGCATGATGGTATAGCCAACCTCCTCATTGAATCCATAATCACCTAAGATAAAAGCCACTGGACACACTTAAGAGGGAGTGCTGTAGGGGAGTTATCTTTGCATTAATTGAGATGGGAAGACCTGCCCACTGTGGGTGGTACAATTCCCTGTGTGGGAATATAAATGGAAAATGGAGCTATGCAGCTTCATGCATTCATGTTCTCTGCTTTATGATTGAAGATCTAATATGACTAGCTGCTTCAAACTTCAAGCTGCCTTGACTCTCAGCCATAATGGACTGAACCTCTGAACTGTGAGCCAGAGCTTTCTCCTGTAAGTTGTTTTTGTAAGTTTTTTTTTTTTTTTTAATCATAGGAAAAGAAACTAAGACTGTGCCTCATAATTATACAGTCCTTTCCTTAACTTCTCTCATTGAATTCATTCCTCTGGTTTCTTTTTCTTTGTGTATTTTCTATCTTATTTTATTGTAGAATTATCTAAAAGAAACATGCTCATAATAATGAATGAATAACTGAGAAGACTCCGGGACAGAGGAAAACATTTAAGGCTTAGATTTATGTTGTATTTGATTTCATGTAGTTAATAGGTTAAGAATAAAATTTTGGTACTGAGATTCCTAGCTCCAGACGTTGAAAAAGATCAGCTTTTAATTTTAAATATAAAATTTTGAATTAAAAATAGAAGTGGCCAAAGAAGAACAATGTAACACACCTTCATTAATGGCATCTTTTTTGCATGATTACTATGGGAGGTATTTCTAATAATGTTTGTGTAACTCAGATCTCATCTTAGCACTCAACTCTTGCCAATGCAGTCTTCTACCCTACATTATTATTAGCCTTGATTCTGACTACATTTGTCCTGTTTTCTGTGTCCTGTCTCTTTCTTCAAGTTATGAAGATTCATTTATAGAAAGTGCTATGAGTAAAATAAGTATGCCGAAGAACCAAATTCTTGGTCAACAAAGCCTTTAAGCAGGCTCAGTTCCAAGCAGTGCTGATGGAGGGCCTGCTTGGTCTTCTTATGATGAGTACTAAGTTGTTTCCTTCCCATGGTGGAGCACAGTGAAAGCTGCTGAGTACTTAAGTGCACAGCCTCTTCTGTCATGAATTTGCAGTACTGAATAGATGGCTAAGAAATTCAGACAAAGGGAAAGGTGACTGTAAAGATGTTTCTTACTCTAAAACTGGTCCACATACTCATCTACCTAGGAATGTTAGAGTGATATTCTAATGGCTACCCAGTCTTTGGAGATGCTGATGAAAGAGCCTGTAATATATCTCTCATTAGCTTTTGCAACCTTGATATTGAACTCAGCCATTCAGCGCCCTCCAGTCTGTTCTTCATGGAGGGAAATGAAAGTAATATAAATCAACTTGTTCCTCCTCTAGAGAAAAATAGAGAGGCGAGTGACTTTCAATCAAGACATAATCAAATTAATAAAGACTTCTTCTCAGCCACCTGATTCCACATCTCTAAAGAAATATCCATGATTTTTAGAGGATCAATTTATAAGATAAGCATACTGTCCTTTTGAAAATATGAGTTACTCACAAATACACTTTTATCAAGTTGCTTGGTTTTTACTTCTTTTATAATCATATTTTCTAACAAATATAATTTTAGCAAAATTTGCAGCACTAACTTTGAAATTGTAATGAAGCTGTTCTTGGGGTGTGAAGAATTAAGGGAAAGCATTAGTGATAAATAATAGAAACTGGCAGGGATTGGGACGTTTTCTCATTGTTAATAGTGAGTGAATTTAGTTGAGGCAGGTCACATCCAGATACATTTAGAGCCACAGCTCTGATTTCTATACCATGTAATTAAAATTAGGAGTAGTCTTATGTCTGGAATATACTGAGTATCTTTTTATAGCAAATGATACTTTTGATACTTGTCATTTTTTAAAATTGCTATAGCTCACGGCATAAAACAAAGAAATTCTAATCAGTAAGCAATCTATTTTGAGTTTAGATCTTGAAATAAGACAGAGAATCATGAGAAGAAGCAAAAAAGCTAATGAGACAGAATATTCTGCTAATTATAACATTATTACTAACCTCTGAAGGAATTATTTAGCAAATTTCTGAAGTTTAAAGCTTACATTATATTCCCATTATACTCACAAAGCCCAGTAATATCTTGTTTCTAAATGAAAACTAAAAGTATCAAATCAACAACTCAAGTAATTTGAATAGTTGCATGAGCTCGTTGAGCCAATGTACGGCCTTGTTTTTATAAACTATCAAACAGAGACAGACTATTTTCGTCAGTTTGGGTGTTTTAAAAATACATTTATTAATCATACTCCTGAAGGTAGAGAAGTCCAAAATTAAGGTGCTGGCTGACCTAGTGTCTGAAGAGGTCCTGCCTCCTGATTTGCAGATGGCCACCTTCTCTTGGTGACCTACCATTGCAGAAACCAGGGAAAGTGATGTCATTCATCTCTTCCAGGAAGGCTTTTGCAGACAGATTTCTTGGCTTTGGAGACCTTGGAGGAAGATGACAGAGAAGGAAGAAGCAAGAATAATGACAGTAGAAGTCACCATGTGTCTGAAAGGTTAAAATGATGAGTATTCTAAGCACTTCAGAGAGTTTCCAGAAGGCTACTAGGATTTTGAAATGGAGCTGAGACCTTATAAAGGTGGCTGGGTGCTCAGTCAGAGAGCATGGTATGGGTCTCTGAACATGGCCTTCACTTTATTGCCACTGTGATGAGTGAGGCAAAGGGTTATAGAAGTTAAGAAACAAAAATGTGCAGCTCTTAAAAGAATCATGTGTCAGGAGGATTAAGAACTTGAAGATTGTCTATTCTTAGTACCTTTCTTCATGTTTTGATGTGTGTTTCCTGACAAGCTGGTTTTATTTTTTCTGTTTTCATATGTTTATGTGGTACATCTGTATATTAGTGAGTACACTTTTGAGTGTGTCTTTTTGTGAGTGCATATGGTTGCATATGTACACACACATGTGAGTGTGAGACCAGAGGTTAATTGTGGGCATCATTCCTCAATAATGTAACTTGTTTTCTTAGACAGCATCTCTTTTGTTGCTCAGAAGCACACCAAGCAGCCTAGGTCACCCTGTTCACAAGCCTCAGGGATCCTTCTGTCTCTGTCTCCACAGTACTGGGATTACAATGGCACATCACCATGCCTTCTGCCACCACCACCACCACCACCACCACCACCACCACCACCACCACCACCACCACCACCACCTCCTCCTCCTCCTCCTCCTCCTCCTCCTCCTCCTCCTCCTCCTCCTCCTCCTCCTCCTCCTCCTCCTCCGCCTCCTCCTCCTCCTGCTCCTCCTCCTGCTTTTCCTCCTCCTCTTCTTCTTTTGTAAGTAAAACTTTATTAGAAGAAATTAGTTCATTTATGTATTGTGCCTGACTGCTTTTTCACTACATAAAGATCATACAACATGGCCCATAAAGCTGAAATGGTTATGGCCTGGTCCTTTAAAGAAAGTGTCTGTCAATCTTTGTGCTAGATTATGCATGTTTTCATGGATTTGGGATGTTTTATTTCATGCCTGCTTTCTTAAGTGTGTATTCTGGTAAGGCAGCTCAGATGTTCAGGATTACACAGTAAGTACTTGGCTGACCATGCTGTCTCCTAAGCCTGGCTAGCTGGATTTAGAGGACTCACTGGGATCCTCATTGCCTAGCTGAATGAAATGGTCACCACTTTTCTCACATATCCTAGGTTTGTGTTAGCTTTAGGAGCTAACATTCCAGGTTCAAAAGTATTGTTCCAAGAAGCCTTGAAAGTCCCAAATGCACAATACCTATGTCCTAACTCATGGTATTAACCATGGCAATAAGTCATTGATATTTGGGCAGTAGAAATTTGGACAGCATGAATTTTAGTAACATATAAAATTTGATAATGACTTTTATATTTTAATTCAGCAATCAGATAACAGATAATTCTCATGTTTTTAACATGATTAGCAGATATTACCTGAGTTGCCATTTTGTCTGTGCTCTTCTAGATATTAGAGCCATTTAAGTGAATAAGAACAGACCAGGTCCTCACTAGTCAACCTTGTCTTCCATCATGAGGTGAATGCTGTTCTCTCCTAGAATTCAAACAGGTGATCTCCTAACCCCCAGTGGATAGTGCTTAGAAATAGGGCCTTTGGGAGGTGACAGGTTCTGATTAAGTCCTGATGATATGCCCCTAGCAATGGAATCAGCATCTTTATAAGACAAGGCTGAGCTATCTACTCCATGAGCAAGCACAAAGGAAAATCTCTATAAATACATGGTTAGAATATACTGTCTATAAACCAGGAAGAGGTTTCACCAGGAACCATATCTATTGTTCTTTGCCCTTAGACTTCCCAGCCTCACGAATTGCAAAAAGTGTCTTTTGTTGATTGGTTTTGAGAGAGGGTCTCAATCTATAGCTCAGGCTGGCCCGAAATTCACAATGTAGCCTAGCCCAGCCCCAAACTCATGAAAGTCTTCTACTTTAGTTTCCCAAGTGAAGGGATTACAGGTGTGGACTATCGTACTTAGCTAGTATGTGTACTTTTAACCATAGAAATAAGTTAGTAGTGCCAATACTTCATGACTAAATTGAATTCAGGAAGTTCAAAAAGCCTTTGGGTGCCTATTCATCCAAGTTGTCCTGGATTTTAGAACTATCATATTGTTATAATAGTAATGTAATGGGAAAAAATGCCTGTCACTGAAAGAGGATTAAAACTACGACTGTGTATGGTATTTATCAGTTTCTACTTGAAGGAAGATCTGGGCGGAACTTGAAAGAGATATCTTATGATATCTCTTTAGTTGCTGCCTTAGATTTAAGTCACTGTAGGAAGCAATTACCCTAATGACATACACATATTCTATTGTGCCAAGGACTAGCCTCAGCTTGGAAAGGGGTTCTGAAGAAGGAGTGTTTGAGAGCAGCAAAACAAATGACTTGAAGTCAAATTGTGGGTTACAAGCTGACAGCCTATGTTCTGCTTGAGACAGCTTTCCAGACCCCCCCTCTCCTTTTCCCCTGAAAGCTCTCTGGATAGTTTATTTCTTACAGACCAAAAGCCCAGGCTTTTATTTACATATAAATTCAGTCATTACCCAAGGTTCCCACGAATCAACATCTAATGACCCCAGCCCCTCGATTCTTAGGAGACAGCAATCACATTTCTTTTTAAACATTGCAAAACAATTCAGAGATCTGACTGCATTTGTTAAGCATAGACAATAAGCTATCTGGGTGGGACCCTGCCCTGAAATTACCATTCCTACCAAACCTGGGTCTTGACCTAAACTCCCTCTATCCCAGGCTAACCTTGAACTCAGGAATTTGTCAATTTGTCTGCCTTTGTATTTTCTGACAATCTGGCTCACAGTGCAGCTGCCTCTGTTCTTTTAGATCTGCAAAGCACCTTATACAATTCATATTGCATCCTTATATTTTGCATATTTGAGAAATTACACACACACACACACACACACACACACACACACATACACACACACTTTAACTCATGCTTTCAGAGTTCTTTCTCATAGTCTTAAGGGTTGTCCTGAAGATCTTAGCATTTACGATTTTGCTGAGACATTAGCCACACCCTCACCTCCTGTCTCTAATTAAGATGGAGTCATTAACCTTGGCAGAGAGGATATTCCTCAAAAGAGGAACATAAAATTATATTTATATAAATTATACAAATAAGCCTTATGCTCACACCAACCATCAACACTTGTGGAGGCCCACCCCCTGCCCTGCTGGCTTTGTTCCAGGGTTGAGAGCCATGTCACCCAGATTTGTCACTATGGCATGGTCTACTCTATGTTGCTTTGGTGGAACCCAGAATCCTGGTTTGTAAAGCTATGACTCTGCTCTCTTGGCAGTTAGCACCATTTTTCATACTGTATCAGACTGAGCCTAGAAACACAAGGATATTAGATATAGAGACATAGGAGTTCCCAGGGTTGAGATGGGGGACTATACCTATATTAAAGATGCTATGGCTAATTGATGGACTAGAACTCCATGGTTGTGGAGATTTTCAGTGTTGCAAAAGTAGCCAAATTATCTTGGGCTATCTTTAGATCTGCTTAATGATTACTTATTGCCCTCCTCTCTATCTAACCTAACATTCTTGTAAATATTAACGTTAAAACCATTTGTAATGTATTAAAAATTAGCAGACTAATTTCTAACAACCCTGAAGCTAAGAAAATCATCAGAAAGTATCTGAAATCTATAGCAGAGATTCTCTAATTTACTGTAACCTACCTCATTAAGAGATCCAATTTGGGTTATAATCACTCACATTAATCAAGGATAAATTCCCTTGAATGGTGACAGTTGTGTGTTGTATTCACATAGATCTGGAAATGAGGGAAGACCCTTAGGGCATAAGAGTTGGTTTAGATCTACCAGATTGGAGATGGATAGTGGAACAGCCCCTCCTTTGAGTGAGAATGCTCTATACCTGGTCTCTTCCTAACATGCCGTTTTAGCATAGGGCCAAAGCTGTGCTGGGCTCGACAAAGGTAGTAGGTGTGTCTGCTCAGTCATTTCCACTGTGAGCAATCTGGTGGGAAGTGGTGTTGTATATAACAATTTTATGTAGTTATGTAGTTAGGTAGCAAGATGTTTGCTCTGGGTTAGATAACTTAGGTTGTTTTGTTGAGAAAACACAATTTTGGCCTTAGAGTGAATCTGAGTATGAATACAAAATGCTTCATCCTAGAAGATCATTTTTCCTCTGTCTCAGTTCAAATGTAATAGTCACTTGAAAAGGAATATAGGGGGGATTCCAGCAGTATCTGAACTTCAGATCCATTTAAATATGTAGTTCAATGATCTCGTTAAAATGTAAACCTGATACTTGATTGTTCTTAAGTCATCAATTTACTTTAATGCCTTTTTTATTTTTTAAGGTCATTGTTACTTATTATGAATGATATTCATTTTTAGGGCTTCAATATAACCTAAGTTAGTAGAAGTAATTCAAATTCTTACATAGTTAAAATGGGTTATATAAGTAAATGCAGACACAAGGAAAGCAATACAGATTTCCCATAATACTTGAAGGGAATACAACCTTGCAGGTTACATTAACCCTGCAAATAGGAGATCTCTGGTACTATCTACACTCTTTTTCAGTCCAGGTATGATTTGATTGCTGTATACTCAATATAGGCCACCAGATTTGCTATACATAATGACTCATAAAATGTAGGAAACTGTAGCAAAACATTATTCATGCATTATGGAATATATACTTTTGCATCTTCAGGGAAAATCTTACTGTAGCTTGTCTTTTAGCCAAAGTTCCATCAAGTAGTTTTTGATCTAACTGAAAGCACTGCTTATGTGGTGGCCTGTCTGTCTAAAGCATTGAACTTAATTCTTGTTTAGTATAAAAATGTATCATTCATTGAGGATTTACTGAGTACTAGTTATTGGCTAAATGCATTGCTATACTTATTATATCATAGGTTATTTGTTAAACCTCTTATTATCCATCATGACAATCCTCCAAGAAAGGTTTAGATTTTATTCCAATTTAACAGCTATAGAAATTAAGACATGCAGAATTTAAGTAAGTTTCCCAAAGTCATATTGCCTGTATATGTTGGAACTGGAACATGAATTCAGACTTGGCTCTGACAAGTATTATATTTATGCCATTGGAAAAGTTAATAGTCTAGGTCTTGTTCTCAGCTGAAGAAATAAGAGTATCATGCAAGAATATAAATACTAAGAATACTAACTGGCAGTCATCACTGGCTAGGTAATTTCTAGATGCTGACTACAATGTTGCACATGTGATATGCTTAAGCAGACTAGTATCTTGTCTCTTGTCTTAGCAACTAGTATACACTTACTCCCTCCCAGAAGTTGAATAACTTATTTAGTAGTTTCTCTCTCTTTTTTTTTATTTAACAACTATATGTTATTAGAAATAAGATGTCTCCAAGTAGCTTCTTCAAATTTATTCTAGGATAGATTAGAGTCAACTTTGAAATGTTCTAAGTAAAAATTTGAAGGGATTCTTGTTGGAGTGAGGCAGAGCTACAATCATTCTGTCCTCCTAGGGACATTCTACTATCATTTCCAAGTGGATTGTGGGAAACTCACAGCCATATACTTGCCTCCTTAGAATTGCCTCTCTTAAATTACCTTGTGGCTCTATCTTAAGGTTTTGTGGAAGGTCACACCAGGAATTGTTTGATATTTATCACTGTATTTGTTGTAAAAGTACTTTTTTTTTTTTTATTTATTTATTTTTTGATATTTTATTTACATTTCCGATGATTCCCCTTTTCTTTAGAAACCCCGTGTCCCCTCCCCCTCCCCGCCTCTGTGAGGGAATTCCTCCTCCCACCTACCCGCCCACCCATT
>CM052712.1:39253561-39322873 GCA_028551405.1 Uromys caudimaculatus | reverse complement strand
TTTAGGCCCAGGCGTGGTAGGAACAGTGTACTGAGAGCCGGATCCCATCCAGCTAGCTTATTGTCTCTGTTTACAATGGTAGGCAGATCTCTGAATTAATTTGCAATGTTAAGAAAAATTTGCTTGCTGTCTTTTTCTAGGAGTCAAGGACCTAAGGTAAAAAAAATTCTGATTGGTGGGATAATTAAAAGGGAACCTGGGGTGGATGATTGAATTAATATGTAAATAAAAGACTGGGCTTTGGTCTATGACAGCTAAGCTGGTTGGAGATCTTCAGAAAGCTGTCTTGAACAGAATTGTACCCACGATTTGACTTTGAGTTGTTCTCCCACCTCATGTCCCCCCACCCCCCAAACACTCCTTCTTCAGGACTCTCAGCCAAACCAAGGCTGGTCCTTGGCATCCCCCTTTACAGCATATGTGTCCGCATACTATCTCCTTTATAGTACCTTCTCCCCATAGTCCCTTTCTCCTTTCCTGGCTTTTGTGGTTACTTCAGGTTACACTCAGTTCTAAAGATTTGGAGCTAGGTTACACAAACAAGACACCTCATTCTTCTTTTTTTACACATGTTCAGTTCCTATGTCTTATAGTTAATAATTATATGTCTATGTTGGTCTGATTTTACTGTTTTCTCTGCTTTTCCTTTTATGCCAGAGGTGAAAATGCGATCATATCCCGATAACTTTAGGAGTTTTCTAAAACTGTTAAAAGACCCAAATGAAAGGCATATGATTCAGTTCTTTATGGAGCTTTATATAGACAGATATAGATAATCTTGTTTTTAAATAGTCCATTCAGTGAGGTGGAATTTATTGTTATTCTTTCCTGTGTTCAAAAAGAAGGGATTCGTATTTTTTTTTTAGTCAGGGATGAGATTGGTGAGGAGATGCAGTATGACCTTCTCTTAGTATATAAATTACAGATTGTGTGTGTGTGTGTGTGTGTGAAAAAGAGCATCTAGGAACTACACTAGGATTAAGGCAGAGAGGCAGACAGACAGAAGAGCAGGCAGGTAGGCAGACATTCATGCTCAGGCTCAGTGGGTGATGAAAAATGAATAACATAAATCTTTAGAGATGAGTTTGGGGCACTGGTCTCCTGAGTAGAGAGAAAAAGAAGCAAAGAATAGAAACCTGGAACTACTGTGACCACTTTTTATAGATACTTCAGTTTGTCTAAGGCTGAGCTGTCAAGGACATCAGGGAAATTTTGCATATCAAACTTTTATGTTCTAATAAATAATCACATTTTATGTGTCTACCTTTTTATTGATTTAGGTAATATTCTCATGATGATTATAGGAAGTAGGAGCTTGTAGCACCTTTGAGATTCTGAGAAGATGCCTATGCTACTGTAATTGAATTAGAACTAAGGATTGTGGCAGGAAACAAAGGCAGAAAGGGGAAGGGGGTAGTGAAATAAAGTATTGTGAATCTTTTAGAAGGACCAGGTATGATTGAGCATATTTGGAGCCATTTGACACCATGAGGTAGAATAATAATATAATAAAGTTGATAGTTTTGATGTTGGTAAAATTATAGGCTCACAAAAATTAGACCAGAGATAAGTTGCTGTTACTACAACTGTACTATAAGAAGAGATGTGGAGAACTTGTAATTGTATGATTTATTGAGGGATTAAATTTACAGTGTAGCAAGATGTTACATGGACAACCCTAGAAATTTGGACCAGAGAAACTGATAACATCGCTATTGATTTAAACAGGGAAGTTCCAGAAGAAATAGAATTTAAGAAAAGGAACAAAATGAGGGGTTTCCTGGTGGTGACATGTGCACCTCGGTTCTTATCCACCATGTTCTCTCCAGAAGTGCTGTGGGTAGGCCATGCACAGAAACGATATTTTCCCATGCTAAGAATGGAAGTGAAGCTGGCTTTGTTGATGTTTTGTTTTTCACATATTATTTTACATGAAATCCTTATTCAGAGAAGGATGCTTTGGGCTTTGGAAGAGTATAGTTACCAAGCTATTATTTGATCTCAACACTTGTCAGAGAGAAATTCAAATCTATAGTCATGAGTCTTCCAGTCTTCTTGAAAATAATACCCTAATTGACTCAGCCAAGAGTATAGTTATGAAAAATACAAATCACATATTTAATGACTCGTATGAGGTCTTTCATGAAGAAGCACTGATCAGTCTATCCCTCTTTAATAGATAGGAGTCTGTCTTCTAGCAGTGTCTATGCTAAGGTAAGTTAATAAGATGAATCTGTGACAGGTGGTTATAAATGTATCAAGACAGAAAGAACATCATGTGAGGGACTTCAAGACATCCAGCTGTGGAAAGCTGCTCTCAATGGGAGGGATGAAGAAAGGGCTGGCACCTCTGGTCGAAGGGGCAATCCTGTGGATTTTCTCTGAACTGTTGGGCTATACAGCTGGACTAGAGAGCAGATGGAATCCCCGTGAATTCCCCTTGCAACAAAGTAGGAGGGGAAATGCACGTGTTCTTTTCTGTTCTTCAGTCTGTTGGGCTTCCCTCTCAAAAGCAGGTAGCACAGGGCCTCCAAACCCAGGGTCCAGCAACCACCATCTATGCAATCAAACCAGAGTAAGGGGTGATAAAAACATCGAAGGCAAACAAGTGGCCAGTAGACCTTCTCACAGAGGGGCTGGGTGAGGAGAAAGTGGAGAATTTCAGCCCCAGCAATCGAAATAATTTTGTAGTGTGGGGCTCTAATCACACAAAGCCAGGCATTGCTGAACACAGAGGATTGTTAATGCAAACTGTGTTTGATTTCAAGGGTTTGTAATAGTCCATGTTTATTTTTGTCTTTCTTAGGTGGCAGATTCTCCTGAAATATGGACACAGAGAAAGGGGGGAATCAATAAGGAATATTCTCTGCTTTCCAACTAGGCTAGAGAAAGAAAAAAACTTAGAAAAGCATGAATCAGTAGTAGAAGCATCAGAGACGCTGAGGATAAGCAAACTACAGGAGATAATAAATTAGTCAAAATAAGCAGTCCCCATTAGTAATGCTCATCCTCGAGCTCAGCTTTCCTTTCTAGTATTCTGGAGTTGAACATAGGTACAAGTTCTCATTGTAACAAGCCTCTCTTTCCCACCACTATCGTCAGAGCTTTGAGGACTAGGCTTCCCCACCTCTTTCTCGGTCACATCTGAAATAGCACCTACCCGAGAGCTTTCCAAGTGATAGCATTTGCTTAGTGAACATTGTAATTTAGGATTGTTTGTTAGGGAGAATATTGATCATTGTGGGGTTGGTCATCCAGAGTCTGACAAATCATATTTTGCAAAATGATTTCTTGTAGATATCTCTTGGGTTACTTTCTGTTTTTAAAAAGGAGACACAAAAGTCAAAACTTTGCTTATTCTGAATTCAGCTCCATGATCTGTAATTTTTGTAGACAGGCCAGATTTGATTTTGCCGTCTGCAAATCTGAAGTTTATAATGCATGTAATTTGATTTTCTTTCTCTAGAGGCATTTTATCTATCTGATATAAGTCTTTATCAGCTTAGACGAAATAGAATTTGCCATAAAAGTTATTGTTGAATCCTTTACTTTTAAAGATACTGTTAGAACTTTGCTAATTTTAAAAGACACTTGTTGTAGGGGGGCTCCTATTCTTGACTATTTCTTGACTATACTTGTTATTATACTAACTTGTCCTAATTTCTCTGTGTGTTCATTTGCATGTGAGTGCATGTATGTAAGTGTAGCGATCAGACAGAGGTCAACTTTCGGTGTCAGTGCCCAGGAATCAACTGCCCCCCAACCCCTTTAAATGGTATTTTTCCTTTTTTTTTTTTTTTTTTTTTTATTTTATTTTATTTTATTTTTTTTGCTAGAATTGGCTAAGTGTGTTAGGCCTGGCTGTTCAGTAAACCCCTGTAATGTACCAGTTTCCACCTCTCCAGGACTGGGGTTACAGATGTGTGCCACCATGCCCAGTTTTTTTTTTTTTTGTTTTGTTTTATCTAGGTATTAGGGATGCAGCTCAAGTTTTCATAGTTGTTTGCTGACTGACTTGTCTTCTCAATCCTCCAATTTACCTTTTGTAAAAATACTCATCTGACATTTTATTAATATTAAATGTACTAAATTTTTCACTTTTGAATATTTAAATTCTTATTTAAACTATTATATAAACATTATATATATGATATAAAACATCATTTTAATAAAATGTTCATTTAAATAATTAAAATTCTGAAGAATTGCTTGGTAGTAATGATCTCTCAATAAGTTGAGGGATTTCTGCTTTTCACACTTTAGGTATCATTTTGCTGTCCCTATAGAATGAGCTCCTGGCCGTATTTTATGGAGGTCGGAATAATATAGCTCAGACATGCGTAACAACAGAAATGGTGAGAGTGTGCTTCTGCTCCAGGTCCTTTGGTCAATATAGCTTAGGAGAATGTTCATCAGACTGTCTGACAGAGTTGCAATTCAGGAAATACTCCCTTTTTTTATTGTCCTGAATTTGACACATTGTCTATTTTCAGAAAAATAGAATAGAAAAATCACCATGTATCTCATAAGATTCTTTAATTTATATAAAACAACAGATTTTAAAGCAGCATATGAGCCCACTGATAACATGCCTGTCCTACTGATTTTCAAGGTGTCATAGTCATTATTTATGAAGAAAGGTTAAAATTTTCTGAAAGAAATGAATGTATAGGCATGGAATAAGAACCTTAAGCTTTTTTTAAAAAATTAATGAAAATAGATTCTTCTCTTATGCAATATATCCCAGTCACAGTTTCCCCTCCCTCTACTGCTTCCAACTTCCCACCACCTCCGCTCTCCCTCCGATCCACTCCTCCCCCATTTCCTCCTCAGAAAAGAGCAGGCTTCAAAAGATGACCACCAAATAGAACAAAACAAAATACAATAAGTAAGGCAAAAGTCTTCATATCCAGGCTGGACAAGGCAAACCGATAACAGAAAGAGTCCCAAAAGCAGGCAAAAGTCAGAGTCATACCCATTCCCACTATTAGGAGTCCCACAAAAACAACAAGCTGACAGACATACCATACAAAGAGGACCTGATGCAGACCCATGCAGGCCCTGTGCTTGCCACTTAGTTGAGTTCTGCTTAGTTGATTCAGTAGGCCTTGTTCTCCTGGTATCCTCTGATTCCTTCAATCTTTCCTTTCTGCTATGAGTTTCCATAATATCTGCGGGGAAAGTCATGATGTGACCTATAATTTAGGTTCTCTCACTTTACAATGTCTGGCTATGGGTCTCTGCATCCACTACCATCAACTGCCACAGGAAGCCTCTCTGATGATGACTAGGCAGGCACTGATCTAGGAATATAGCAGAATATAATTATGGATCATTATATATATAATATATATTATATATATATGCATGTATATATGTATACACACATGTATGCCAGTTATGTTTGAGAAATGTAAGCTTTGAATAATAGTTTAATCTTAATATTAAGACCTATGTACCCTATTGCTTTCTCATTCATGGCCTCTTTTTTGTTAGTTGTTGCTACACCCACACTCCTATATATACAAATAAAACCTGCACAATCTGTATAATATTACCTGTATCTATGTAATTTCAGGGCTGACTACTTTGTATTGGACAGCCTATTGAGGGCTTTTACTAAGAAGATCATTTCTTCTGCTCTCAACAGTTCCTTGTTGCTTATAATTCTTTGTGTGGACTTGAGGCCTCTTGAGCTTTTCTCCTTTCGTGTTAGCATGTCCTTTGCTATTGCCATTGTTTAAGAATTTGTTTAGACAGTCATGTTGATCAGATGTCATGAGTGTAGCTTCTCTGACATTTCTAAGACTCACAATCTCACAACAAACACCTTGCTTCTCTGCCTTCTACCATATGTCTACCATTCTGCAATAATCCTGGAGTCTTAGGTAGTTGTGTTGTAGATAGGTCAGTTGGGACTAGGCAGTATACAATCTCTTGCTCTCTGCATTTTGATTGGTTGTAGTTTTGGTCTCTGTTGCAAAAAGAAGTTTCTTTAGTTATGGATAAGGATTCTGCATATCTGTGAGTATAAGGGCAACTGTTTAGAGTGTAGTTAGGGATTATGTTGGTTTAGTAAAGTGGCGGTTGTAGGTTCTCCTCAAAGATCCGTGACTTCACTAGCTCCAGTTCGTTGGCTAGCTTTCCACTACCAGGCATGGTTTCATGGTTTCCCTCTTGTTGAAGTCCAACTAGGCCTTAAGTTCAAATAGAGAGTTGTTGGTTACCACCAAAGCATGTATACCACTGTTGTGCCTTTAGGGTTATTGTGTCCTTTTACAAAGCTAAATATGCTTAATGTCACATGGAGATAAAATAGGACTTAAGTAAGTATTCTGATTCTTTCCCCTGTAGGAGTGTGATGGTACTGTTTGAGTTAGTTTTCTCTTGTTGTGATAAAATGCAATAACAAAGGCAACTCATAAAATAAAGTACTTAATTTGGGACTTATAGTTTCAGAAGATTAGAATCCATGATAGCGGAGCAGCACATGGCAGCAGGAAGAACTGAGAGCTTGCATCTTGATCCATAAGTAGCAGGGAAAGAGAGACACTGGGAATAGCACAAGTCTCTTGAAATGTCAAATCCTGCCCATAGTGACCTACCTCTTCCAACAAAGCTACATTTCTTAACCTTTCCCAGACACTTCCACTAACTGGAGACCACATATTCAAATATATGAGCCTGTTGGGTTCATTCTCATTTAAACCACCACAGGAACTATGTAGGAGCTATAGAAAGCCATTCTCTCCTCTTAAGAAGTTTCACCCTTCCTTTGTCTCCAGAGATTCCACAGCCTCCACCTCAATGGATATAGGAATCCATGGTGCACTATGAACATAGGCCTATAGCAGGATTGGGAAGGTCAGTGAAGAATCCTGTTTCTTTAAAGCTTGGATCCTCAATATAAGTTACTTTCACCAGTGTTGATACTCTTAAAAAGAAGGAGGTAGAAGGTGCAGAAAGATTGTAAAAGCCAAAGGTCAGGAGAATACAGACAAAGCAGTGTCTTTTGTTCAAGACAGGACTACTGCACTGGGTGAACTCATAGCCGCTGTGGTTGCCTGTACAAGACCTACATAGTATCAATGCCATCAAAATTCTACCATGGAGGAAGAAGGACTTACAAACCCTCACTGAGGAACTATTGACAATTAATGGTTTCTGGGGGGAAGAAGAATCAATTTTCTTTAAGGATATGACCTCTGGTAGGTTGAGTATATGCCATTGAATGGCCCAACATTCACGATTGTGTAGGGGAAGCACAAACTGAACCCTGTGAGGCTTTTTTTCTTTTTAAGAGCACATGATTTTGGGAGAAAGCTGGGAGGGGTGTATTTGTGAGAAATTAGTGGGAGGAGTGGGTGATGAATTATGATTAAAATAGTCACATGTAATTTTAAAAAAATAATAAAAAATAAACACATTATGTAGAATTGATAGTTAAGAGTTAAGTGGAAACAATGTATGACTATTATTTTCTGTAAATGAGCATGGTGATGTTTCTGCTTTTATCCCATTTAATATGGAGCCACTGCAATTAGCCTGATACAATCATTTGGTGAAAACTCTAGACCCCTCATTAAATATATCTTACTATACTGACACATGCATGAGATAGTTTGTATAAATTAGCTTGAGTTTCATAATTGGCTTCCTGGAATTGACTTAAATCTCTAGTTTTCTTTTTTGTTTTGTTTTGTTTTGCAAACTAGGATCAGTGCATCCTGGTGGGTATGGAGGGAGGAAAATGATAGCCTCAGCATTTTACCCTCTCATAGGTTCATGGCCTTTGCCATGTGATTCAGCAGATAATCTAATAGAAGTAATGAAATAAAAATTGTCGTACTGCTTGAGTGTGATATTGCCTTCCAGAAGGTAGTAGACATAGAGATCTTTGTGTTTTGAACTTCAGCCTCAAACCTTTAAGAGTTCTTCTTCTCTTGTGTCTGTCTGAAGTATAGGGCTGAAGCTCCTTGATGAATGTTAGCCACCCTGATAGAAACTAGCTAGTGGGAGGAGAAAAGAGTCATAGAGCATTGGCATTTGTTATTATAGACCATGTAGCTACCCGCCCCTCCCTAGATACACAAGCAATTTTGGCTAAAGCTAGGCATGCTTCCCGGATGAATCTGAGAAATCTTTAGCTACATATATAGTGATTGTTCTGTGTTACTGAGGTCTGAGGATGGCTTATTGTGTAGCATTATAAAGGCCATAGGCCATAGGCTATGATTAGTCATAATACTCTATTTTTTCCTTGCTCAAGTTGCTGACAATGGTAAAAAGAAAGACTGGAGGCTTGAAATCTGGCAAGGCACACAGTAGGGAGCTTTACATTTTTTTCTTCACTTTTTTTTTATTGACTAATCTTTTCCAGTTGAAGAGGTGAGATGGTACAGCTGAGTACTTTCTGATGTTTGGGTCCACAAGCTGTGTTTATTGTTCCATTAAATTCATTTTTCTTCTTCACTTATCCAAAGTCCTTTTCTTTGTTTACTGTTCCACTTGGAACTATTTTGTTTAAAATTACTTAAAAGCCAAGTGGCTTAAAACCATCACTGTATTTTTTTTAAAATGGTTTTTGACTGAGGAATTTGGGAAAGGTCTAGATGGTCCATTTTTACTAAGATGTTTTCTTGTATGAGGAGTTATTAGCTAGACATCAGAATGCTTTCTAGAACTGGACTACTAGGATGGCCCATGCAGCTAGTAACTGTTCTTGTTGTTGGCTAAGAAGTCAACTTGGCTGTTCTGCAGAATGCCTAACATTGTATCCAGGCCATCATCTTAAGTTGGCTTCTCTCACAGTAAATGGTCCAATGGGATCAGACTTGATCTCCATTTGTGGGAACTTCTATATATTCAGGCAGGTTTTAAATAACCATTCTATTTTGTTTTCCAGCTGAAAATTCTTTATATTCTTCTGCTTGCAAAGTATGCTGTCCTTTTCCCCAAACCCTCCAAATGTCTTGTCTCACAGCATGTGTCTAAGGTTACAGGCCTAAGGTCTCATTATCTAAGTCAAGGATAAGTTGTGATAATAGTTGAGTATCTTTTATTAAAACAAACAGACAAACAACAACAAAAAACAAAAACAAACAAGCAAAAAAAACTCCTAGTGATAAAGAAGGAAGTTATGTGCCTTGACACATCTAATATACAATGTTTACACATAAATAGTATATCTGCAGTAAATATGCTAATTTGAAAAGAGGTAAGTGAGAGATGCCCAGAGCCACTGGCCCCTATGACTCAGGCCTGGATACATACATTCTTCAGTTTCACTAGGACCTAGTTCTCTTTCAGGCAAAGATTATAGCATATGGAAAGAACTTGAAATTTTATTTCATAATGAAAAATAGTATTATATTTTAAATGAGTTTTCTAAATCTTACTTTGTAAGCATTAGGCCAAATATTTGAGAAATGGCTGAAGAGATGTAAATGTATTTGTTTTGGCTTACTGAGGAAATAGGATTATCAATTTCTTGCTGTCCTAGTAATATACAAGTCATCCTTGATACCTATTTAATTCTAATTTCTAATTATAAAGGGTTGAATTCTAGAAACTCTGGCTTACAAAGACATGTGTGATAAACTGCAAGTTAATTGATCTTACATTCTATTTTAAGAGGGAAATTTGTCCCAGGAAATGCCATTTCCAGGATTCTTTCTTTTGAATTTATAATTTCATTTCCTTTATCTTCAAATAAATGAAGGTATTTTTTCTAGACATTTCTTCATTGGTACTCCCTATGTTTGGAAGGAAAGCATGATTTGTTTTTTCTAACTCACAATAAGTCACTTTTGGAAAACCCCTGTCATATCTCTAAGTGCCGATAGCCAAACTGCCTCCTTATTTTTCAGTTTAGTCTACTTACATGCACCAAGAGAACGTGCTCACCGATTCCTAGCTCTAATATTCTTCACTATGGTGAGTTGGACAATGGTATACACAGTTGTCCAGCATCATGATCTCTAAAGATGTCAATACTGTAGCACTTACAATTGAAAAATATATCTCATTAATAAGAACAGCCGACTGAGCCTAGACTGAAATAGACTCCACCCCTGCAGACCATTCTGTAAACATGATTCACCTATCTCATAAAAATCCGTGCTGTGTACGCCTAGATTTCAATCAGCCATTCAAGACTGATCCTCTTGAAATCAGGAATATTCGTGTAGAAAATACCTTTGTATTTGCCTCATCTTCTAAACAAAACCATTCAAAGAGATGTTGATTCAAAACTTCATTTACTAGGGGTTCATACACTGTGGATAAAGGTGGAACTGGAGACTCGAGGCCAATGAGGAATAAGCAGATAAGACAAAGCCATGTTGAGTTTCTGGCCTGGGCTGCTGCCAAAGGCTATGTATGGGTCCGAGGACCTGCTGCCCCTCATATCTTGCTGCCTGTGGCAGGTGGGAGAGCTGGCACCGAGGTCATCAGAATGAGAGAGCTGTCCCTGCTCCTCACTGGCTGCAGCACTCAGGGCAGAGGGCCCTGCACCTCACCCAGGCAGCACAGAAGAGCTGGCCCTGGTGTTGAAGGAGCAGATAAGTCATCCCGAAGGACCCGAGAGCAGGAGAGCTGATCCTGCCCCTTGCTGGTTACAGCGTTGGGTAAGCATTAGGGCAGTTCGGGAGAACTTGCCCTAGTGATGTAGGTGCAGAAGAGCTTGTGCGCTGACCAATTCAGCTACCTTCCAGGGTCAGATCCAGGGCTTTGATGGCCCATTCCAACATCTGCCCCATCTATGATCTGCGGGAGCACGAGAAAGGGTTGGTCCTGTAAGATACAAAGCTGCAGGATTGCTAGGACAAAGGACAATAACAGGACATCTCAGAGGAGTCCCAGTGAGGTTCCAGTGTAAATAGAGAGGCGGAAGCCAGATGCCTTGAACTAGACCAATCACTCATTGCAATGAACATTTCCAAGTAAAGATACAAGGACAAAAGTGTATACTGTGACACACTGTAACACACTTCAGTTTCCAAGATGAGTATTTTTTGTTTTTGTTTTTGTTTTTGTTTTTGTTTTTAATTCTATCTCATTTTCTTTCCTTGGGGGAATGTTGCAAGGGAAGAAGGTAGATTGGAAGGGAGAGGGGAATGAGTGGGATTGGCGTACATGATGTGAAAGAATCACAAAAAAATCAATAAAAAGTTAAAAAAAAAAACCTTAGGAGCTGGAAGTTCATTTAGATGGAAGAACTCACAAAGCAGAAGACAATGCTTTCAGGACTGCTGGTTATCTGTGATTTCAAAAGAAAATTAAGCAATCCCATGACACATACAAATTTCTTCATTGAAGAGGGAAAAAAAGGCACTAATATTGTCAAGTATAACAGGTAGAGAATCCGTGAAGAAGGCTAATACTTTTTGTGCAAATCTTTTGACTACTTCATAAATTGCATTCACAGTTTCCAAAATGGGGTGGGAAAGACTTTTTATGGAGATGTTATCTAGAAAATAAATTCAGATAATAATGCCATTGGGAGATAATGATAGTTCTATCTAACTAATTTTGAAGGAGCACGATAAGATGTATTAAATCCTGAAGTGTATTGGAAGAGGCACAAGTAATTTTAGACAGGATAATATTGAAAGTGTTTAAATAGTTTGAATTGGTGCATTTTTAGGTCACCTGAAACTATGAGCTAAAATTATGTTGCTCTAAAATGGATTTGTTGAAATCCTAATCAATAAAGAGATAATTAAGTGAAAATGAAGTGAGTCTTCAAAGTGAGTCCTGATCCAGTATGACTGGCATCTATCTACATGGAAGCAGTTAGTAGTATGAAGGTCTGTGGAGAGGGAAGAACATGTGTAGAAATAGGCATAATAAGCCATCACCAAGCCAACGAGAAAGATGTTTACAAGAATCAGCCCTACCATCTCCTTAATTCTGGTTCCCTAGTTTTCAGAATTGTGAGAGAAGTTGCCGATGTTTTAAGTCATCCAGGCTATGGTAGCTTATTTTAGCATCCATAGCAAACACATGTACTTGGCTATTCTGCGTTCTTACTGGTGGTCTCAAGAGGCTTTTCTGCATGCCATCTGTTAAACTTTCTTCAAGAAGGTTTTTCAAAGAAAGTATTTTGGTTTTGGCAAAATTAACCTTCTTAAAACAAGTCTCTTTCTTAAGGGAGGTCCTATTCACAGGGTGTTTACAAGGCCGTCACTGACCATGGCTCTATAGCTACATGGATCTGAAGATTTCATCTGGCGCATTGTGAGTTTCCTGTCTTATCTTAGTCAAGAAGAAAGCACCATCAAAAGGACAAAATGGCAGCCTATGAAATGGAAAAAATGTTTTCATCTACACCACATCTGACAGAGAGCTGATATCCAATATATATAAAGAACTCTAGAAAGTATACATTGATAATCTAAATAATCCAATTAAAAATGGGGTACAGATTTAAACAGAATACTCAATAGCAAGGAATATACACCTCCATTGCTGGTGAGAGTGCAAACTTGTACAGTCACTATGGAAACCAATATGGTTGTTCCTCAGAAAACTGGGAATCAATCTACTTCAAGGCCCAGCATATGCCTAGGATGTTCCACTATTCCACAAGTAGACTTGCTAAAATGTGTTCATAGCAGTCATTCATAATAGCCAGAAACTGGAAGCAATCTAGATGTCCCTCAGCCAATAATGGATAAAGAAAATTAGGTACATTTTACAAAATGGAATATTACTCAGCTGTTTAAAAATGACATCATGAAATTTGCAGGCAAATGGAACTGGAAAAAAATCATCCTGAGTGAGGTAACCCAGATGTAGAAAGATAAATATGGAAGTCAATCACTTACAAGTGAGTACTAGCTGTAAAGTAAAGGATAATCATGCTATAATCCACAGACTCAGAGAAGCTAAGTAACAAGGAGGGTTCCGGGGGTGGGCAGTATACGTGGATCTCCCTGGGAAGGAGAAATAGTTTTTGGGGGTGGTCTAGGGAAGGTGGGGATGGAAACAGGAGGGATCGGGTTGGGGAGGGGGTTAAAAAAGAAATAAAAAGAGCATGAAAACTGGTGAGATCAAATCCATTTTTTGTACTTTGTCATTTCATGGAGGTTTTTCCCTTCAGTTTGTAGAGAAAGGAAAGCCATAATGTGAGATGTGATATTTGCTACGAAACCTTTGTCAAAGCCAATGGAGCACTTTCTACGCTCAAGACTTGATGTATGGAAATTATATCTAGGGTCTAATGCTTAATCTTTATATTTTCTTTAGGATATAACTTGGTTTAAATAGACCCTTTTCAGATACTTAACTTAGAATTAAAGCTAAGGTTAAAATTTACATTAAAAAAAAGCAGAAAAAGAGATGTTTTATTTTGTCATTGGCTGTTTCCAACAGAAAGTAATTCTAATAAAAACTCAGGAAAAAAATCATAGTTATAATGACATGGTATATCTTCACTAATTCTTATTATTGGAGGAATATTCTAGGCCTTCTTTCATAACAAATATTTTAATTTTTGATGTCCTTAAATTACTTGTTGCATGGTTTAGGCTAAAGGGCTAGGAGAGAGGAAAAAATAAAGTGAAGAGAATCCATTTACTTTTTTGTTGCCCTGTCCCGGAAGGAACCGTGTCTTTTTTGCTCATGTACATAAGTGAGAGCTACACACCTGGCTATACCTAGATCCAGGAGGGTGTGGACAGATGTGGTCACTTTTGTGTCACAGCCTTTTTGTGGTCTTAATAATCTACTATGAATAGAAATATGTGTTTGGTGGTACAGTTGCTATTTCTGAAACTATTAATTATTATCTAACTATTAATTATAATTATTATCTGACAACTATTTAATGCCCTCTGTATAACACTGATATAAGACTTTCTATGTCATAAACTATTTAATTTTCACCCCAACCAATTAAGCAACTCTGTGTGTAGTATTTTGAACATGTACACATAGATGACAAAATTGACATAGAGAAATTAAATACAAAGGCTGCACCCACAGAGCAAGAGTTCATGGAAGCCCAAGCAGTGTGGCTCCAGACTCCTTGCTTTTAAACATTATGCAACATCATCTTTATGTGTCAGTAAGATGACAAACTCATGAAACTGTAAAGGAAGCCTTGTCTTAGTGATTCTTTTGATAAGGTATGGAAAGACATTGTCTTAAGAAGACATATCAGTTAATGTCATTTGGGTTTATTTGTTTGTTTGTTTTGTTTTTGTTTTTTAAGGCAGAGTTTCTCAGTGTAGTAGCTTTGGCTGTCCTGGAAATTGTTCTGTAGACAAGGTTAGCCTCAGACTCAGAAATCTGCCTGCCTCTGCGTCTTGACTGCTAGGAGTAAAGAATGTACCACCACTGCCTGGCTGTTTTGCTTTGTTTTATTTATAACTAAAATGTTCCAGACTTTTCAAGATTTGGCTAAGCCCCATATCTTATATAACAGTTCCATCTCATAAACCATAGGTTTATATTCCCACTATTTATTTTAAGTAGCATTTCATACCATATATCTTGTTCATTCATAGATTCAATTTTGTATTCACTTATTAATTACCTAATCAATCCATTGCCTTTCTTTTGAGCATCAATTACCTTCCAGGTACCATACTAGACACTAATAGTATCCTGAATAGAAAATGGATTATGTTCTTTGGGCCTCTGTCTCTCTCTCTGTCTCTCTCTCTCTGTATACACACACACACACACACACACACACACACACACACATATTTATCATTATATATAATTACTGTAGAATTGTATTATTATGTTTTACTTCCTGGATTGAAATTTATGACATTCATTCCTTTAGCATCATACTTATTGTGGTTATAGATACATAAGAGGGGTTTGATAGAGACATCCTCTTTTGAATATACACTGTTAATCCTTTTAGGTGAATCTTCATAGTGTTTAAAAATACACTAGGGAATAATAAGACATGAAATATGTTTCTTGAAAACACAAGGAATGTTGGTTTCAATAGCTTGGTCACCTTTGCACCATATAACTGTTTCTAGTCTGGTCAGTCTGGTCAGATTTGAGTTTATATTGAATTTGATCAGAGAAGCTGGGCTGTGGGAGCTGAAGGTGTGCCACAAGTGTCCCACCACTTTCTAACTCATTTAGAGAAAATGTCACATTTGCTCACCTTTGACTCAGCTCCAGATTGCTCACACGTTGTACCTAGCAATCAATGCCAACTTGCAGTGTTTGTTGAGAAGACTAATAGGAGATGCAGCACGTTTATGAAATACACACAGAGAACTGGTGGTGGGAACAGCTGTTCAATTACCCATTTGAATCCAGAGCTTCCAAATACATCATGTTCAGAGTTGGGAGATTTTAGTAATTAGTCTGTCACATGGAAAACATGGCAAAGAAAGTTAGCTGTGCTGTGGTTGCAACAATCAATTCAAAAGTGAGAAAACCCAATTAACCAACTAGATTGTGTGAAGTGGCGCATAATTCAGTTCTTTTTTCCTTCTTATGGAAAGTGATAGAGCCATAGAAACTGTCTCAAGTCCTCTCTACTACCACTGTGGGTCTGGGAGTTTTTCTTGAAGGGGTGATGCAACTGATTTTCACCTTTAAAATGAATGTCCATTGGCAAAGTGAAGAGAAACTTTTATTCATTGATTTATATCATTTTGAAGTGAGAATCTTTTATCCTTATATACCTTATCATGAAGACAAATGAATATCTTCTTCAAATTAATACCATGATTAGTTCTAATTTTAGCTTTAATTTTCTTTATGACTAGTTCCCTTAAATGTCTCCTTTGTGTGTAAGGTCATTCATGTAGTTTTTAAAGAAGCAAGTATTTACCATAGCATTTTTATATAGACATGAATTTTTGGGTTTTCATTTTCTGTCAAAAAATAATCCTAGACTCTTTTATATAGAAGAGAAAATGAAATATTTTCCTCAACAAAACTCTTTCTTAGAGCCATCTAGAAAATCTCCTACATCAGACCCATAAACACTTGTTGCCAGATAATGCTACATTGCTTTTGACAGAAGCAAATAAAGAAAAAACAACAAAGCCCTGGCTTGTTTGTAGGAAAGATACAGGCGTCATCCTCTAGGACATCCCCACTGAGACCTCTCCCCCCATTCACTCACTCAACCCTTACCCTAACTGGGTGGATCATGGGAACTTATTTATAGGGGCTTCAAAACGGATAGGCGTGATGTCAATTACATAGTTAAGTTTTCAAGATCACAACTGTAATTTGTTTTAAAAACTCTTTTTAATCAATACTCCATCAAACAAATAGTTTCTTTTAATTATAGGTTATAAATTTCTACATCAAAAGTACCTGCTCTATGTCTAACAGAATGAAGTAGGAAAGATTTTGGGGGCTGAGGCAATGGACCAGTTGAAATCTTCAGAATACATGTATAATCTGGATGCAACTTACAGGTATCTGCAATATTGATGCTGCATTGGGAAGATGGAAGACAGAAACAAGAATCTTAGAAAGTTTGCAGGATATGTAGTCTGGCACACACAGTGATGAGAGATCCTGGCTCAAAGACACTGGAAGGCATGGATTGACAGCTGAGATTGCCTTCTGACACCCACACATGTACTGTGTCAAAGTCTTGTGAAGAAAGACTATAACAGCAATTATAGGCTCACTCAAACTCCAAATATAGTGTGAGTAAAATAACAATTTTGGATATACACAGTGTCAACAATGTCATTGTTCCCAGCATTCCACTCAAGCATGTTACCCATGGAGCCAGCTCCTCAGCCCTAGGACTACTGTTTGTTTTTTCGTAAATCAAGTATAAGTCTTAGAATTATGTCTTGACAAAAACAATGGTAAGTTCTCAGGTCATTTATTTTATAACCTGTTTTTCCCTTTTTCCTATTCCCCGTGGCACTTACTCCCTGAGGATCTTAGGCTTTGGTTATTCTTTAAGGGTCGGATTACTATATAGATACCCTGGAAGTTTTTGTGACTAAATTCCTGTGCATTGTTCTGTTTCCTTCTTATGTTCTTTCTCTTCCTTCCCATATTATTTTAGAAAAGCTTTTTAAGAAAAAGGCTTTACAAAATGTGTCCTTCTGTCTTTTCCCTTTCTCTCAGTTGATTTTGCATTCTGCCTCTGGCGGGGACTCAGCATTAGATGGGGTCATAAGCAGGTCTTGACAGTACTTTTTTTCTCTCTTCTCCTCCCATCTGCCTCTTTCAGGTTTTAAAAGAGTAGATCTCCCATTTGCTCAGCATCAGCACCTCAGGAGTGTTTTCCCCTCCCTGTTTTCCTTGTCTTTTACCCTGGAAATTAAATTCTTTTTTTTTTTTTTTTGCTCATTTAGCCTTTTGGGTGAGATTTTATCCCATTAAGACCAGCTAAGGCATGCTAGCGTGTCATTGATTTCTACATGAATCCTCTATAGTCAAGCTGTTAAACAAATACAGCCTGCTGAGTTTCCCTTTTCAATGCACCTTCCACCCCAAGGGAAGCCCTCAAACTCCTGTGAAGGTCATTATCATAGTAGAGCTGGCTGACTGGCCACTGGAACAGAGACAGGGGACATGGATGCATAAGCCTTCGTCCTCAATTTTTTTTCCTATTTTCTGGGTTCCAGAATACTTAATGTAATCCAAATTTTCAGTCAATTTTAGAAGTCAGATGATAGATGATAAGGCTCTATATTTTATATGTCTAAAGGCTTGGAGTGGGCTAAAGATATGGGGACATAGACAAAAGCCACTCAATTCAACCTCAGTCAGTCAGAGAGTACAAAAATTTAATTTTGCTCAGTAAGGAGAGGCAGTAGTTGAGAGCTCCTGAGCTCTCTTGAACAGTGATAAATAATGAAGGATATAGAGAGGTGCTCAAAACTACACAAAAGATCATTTCCATGGTGCTACGCAACAATCTCTAAATGTGAGATTATTAAATAGGAAAATTAGGCTTATGGTCAGAGCATCAGTAAAAGTTTGTTCTCAAGGTATACACACACACACACACACACACACACACACACACACACACACACACACACACCCTAAACTCCAAATTTGATGGTATTAGGAGGTAGGTCTTTAAGATATAATTAGGTCTAGATTAGGAAGAGATAGATTCAGGGAATGCATGCCACTGGGGAGTTTGGCAGGACTGAAGCATTGTCAGTGCATTATTAGTCTGATGTTTGTTTTCCCTGTAATAAGCTAAGATGTTGGAAGATGGGACCCATTTGACTCACTAGTTCACAGGTCCTGGTGTCCTTGAGTAGAAGATCATGAGCCTAGCAGCTGAATGGCTTGCTGTCATTGGCTCCTGTGAATTCTTCCCAGATGCTTGAGGAAGCTACATAACACATAACAACTATACCTGCTTGCTGCCAAAGCATGATGTTGACTTATGAAGTGTTGCCCAGCCACAACTGTTTCAAATGGTTTGACTTTTTAAAACCACAAATCTTGATGACATCTAGATAGGCCTCTAACTATATCCTCTTAAGCCAGAGGAGAAGTGTTTCCTTTGGTGGTGCAACTGAAGACTGTTGTCAACAGTATAAAAAAGGCATTGTCATTAGGTCTATCAGAAAGGCTCTTCTCAAGTGGTCTTTTTTGACTGCTTTTGACCTGTGTTTGGTAAGGTAAACAGAACTTAACTGGTAAGAGAACACGTTGCGGTAGCAAGAACTATGGCACCTTCAGCACTGGAGATAGTTGTAGTGGTGAATAGCACTGCACATCAATGAAAGTGGGAGCGTTCCACCCAGTGGGGATAACAGTGCCATGGCAATGGGAGTAGGATATAGTTGGATAATCCAGAGCAGAACAATGAGGAGTGGCTAAAGTAAAGAGAATGAGAAAGAGGAGAAAAGGCTGAAGCTGATGAGGGATAGAAGGGTATAAAGAGCAGAAAAAAAACCCTACAGACATTGGTCATTGGCTGAGTTCAAAAGAGTGGTTAGGCCTCAAGAGTTAAGGGTTTATGACTGGAGAGATGGGTCAGTAGTTAGGAGCACATAGCATTTTTGCAGAGTTCCTGAGTTTGGATCCTAGCATCTATATCAGATGGTTCACAACCATCTTTAATGCTAGTTCCTAGCTCTGATGATTTCCCTGTGACTCCATTGGCACCTGCATTCACCGACTCACACTCACACACATGCATACCCACAATTAAAAAGTAATACAAGTAAACCTTTTTAAAAAGAAAGGAGCCAAGGGTTTAAGACACCTAAGGCCTATCAAGGGTTATACTAGCTGCTATCAGGGCTTGAGATACTGATTTCCTAGACCCCCTCGATGTAATACTGGTCTCAATAAGTAGGGCAGGCACACGGGCTAAAATACTACAAGGTGCCACCTTCTGCTGCTCACAGCTGTCTTCAGTCACCAATGGCTGATGCTCAAAGCTGAGAACCACAAGATCTGCTAAGGAACAGCAAGGAAAGAATTTCTCTAGTCTGACCTACAAACCCTATCTTAGCTAAGGGAAAAGACCAACATGGCTGGATCTGAGATAAGGGAAAGGACCCCATCAATATGCTGGTACCAAGTATGGTATCTCCACGCTGGGTTTCATCACTTTATCAAAAGTAAATGAGGCAAAAGGGCTTCTTTTCTACCATGGTGATGTAAAGACACAGTAATAATGTAACTTTCTGCCCTCACCAAGAACCAAGTGTATCACTACCCAGCCCTTGGCCTTCCCAGTCTCCAGAAGAGTAAGGACTGATATGAGGGTTCTAGCCATCTAGTATGCAACGATTAACTACAGCAGCCTGAAGTGACTCCAAAACAGGAGTGCCTTAGAAATTGTTCGAAGTCTGCTGACATTTACCCACAGTTTTGCAATGGAATAATCAATGGGAAAAATCTATTTTAATTGCATATTTAATTTAAGTTTTAGGCTCTGTAATTTGTATTTGTTTTATTTTGTACACTATGTATAAGGATAGATAGTAGAGCTAGTAAACATTACGAACTTTAAAGGACACTAATCAGAGCACTTTACCTACATTTTTCATACAATAATCTTATAGAGAGAATAGTGAGCTAGATAATAAAAAATATTGATATTGTGATTATTGTTATCATCCTGTGAATAAACAACCAGCCTTTGATCTGGAGGCTACAAAGGGACCTTCTCAGATTTATGTGCTAGTATGAATTCATTCTGCTGCTGTGCATTGGTAAGACATGAAGCACAAAAACCATGAAACGAGTCTACACTATGAAGTCATACAGATCTTAGCTCAAATTCCAATTCCAAATGTCAGTAGCCTTCAGATGGGACAAAACTGTGTATTCCATAGAATTATGATTAGATTGAATATGGTAGTGTTGAAAGAGATTCTAATCCATTGATGTCATGAAATGCATGTTTAAGAGGTGGCAGTAGTTGTTGTCTTCTGACAATTATTATAATATCATAATCTCAAAAAATATAATAAAGAATCATTTAAAGTGTTGCAAAATGGTGGAGAATTAAACAGCTGGTTTGTGGTCAGAACTGAAAGTTCTTTCAGAACACTGGAGAAACTTCTGATGGTAATGGTGGTAAATTCCAGAATTCTCTTTCTTACCCCTGTAATTTATGGAAAGGATGAAATAACTAGGTTGATTTACTCTGTTTATAGTTATTTAAATTAGGAATCCTTCCCTCTTGTGATTCATCCCATTGAAAGAAGCGGGCAGAGTGGAAATGGAGTAGCATGGTTGGTTTAAAGTTCACACTATTTTCCAGCTGCGTTGTCTTAGACATGGCATTGAAATAGTCTATGATTCCTAAAGTTTCTCTGTCTCTAGGATGGGAATGAGACTAGTCGTATTTACTGAGTAGTTGAAATGTTTAGATGAGTTAATTGTGTAAGTTTCCTTTTAAATTATTTTGTATATAAGACCATTTTAACATTAGGATATTATTGATGAACAACATAGACCATCTCTAACTCGAAAGTTCTTAAATTCTAATGAAAGCAAACAGGTGCCAGCTCTGAACATAAGAGGTCAGAGATGAAGACTTACTTTGATGTTGTTGAGCAGATTTGACAATATTGTGTCATTGATTTTACAGATAACTCACAGCCATGATGAGCACTTTTGAGTTTACTCTCAGGAATGACTTCCCAAAAGATCATGTAAGTGAATAATAAGCTGCCTATTTATCAGAATCTTAGTATAGATATCATGTTCTAAAAGAATATATGCTACAAGGCCTTGTATTTAATTTTAAAAGTGTGTGCAAGCTACTTGTTTAAAAGTTAGAAGCACATGTTCTTTTATTACAGGTTGTTTTATCATGCTCACTATACCTGAGTCCCTATAATCAGTAAAGCCACTCATCCTTGATAAAATAATGCATCCAGTACTTCAATAACCCAGCGCTAAATATCCCCTTGATTCCCTCATGATATTTCTATAACAACAACCACCTACTTTTAACCACACACCTTTCCAGACAGGGAAGTCCCTTTGAGTCACAGTTTGAAATGTTGGCAGCAGCTGAATTGATATTAAATCATCTCCTTGCTATTCTTCCTATTTACACATATACATAGAGATAAAGCTTAACATAAATCACATTTTGGGCTCATTCTTATATGAGCCACTGGCGAGCTCATTCTGTGTTGAGAATGCACATCTCAACTTCGAAGAAGTGGGACATCACTGGGTGATTGACAGGCTTAGTCCAAAGAAAGTCATCACTTTCTTTGACAGTGGCAGTGTTGCTTGCTATCCACAGGAGAAAATATACACAGCATCATATCACAGAGCTATAGCTCCATGTAATGATAACCTATAATTACTTTATCTCATGTGCACAATAGACATGTTCACATGGAAGTAAGCTGTAATCCTTCCACAAGAATGCTCAAAGCCCTAAGGCTTTTAAAAATCACTATTTAAACCAGATTTGGCATTTAATAAACTCCCTCATGGTTGTCATGTATGCTTATTCCTATAAAAGTCATTTACCATTAGAAATGCATGTTCATTCTTCATCCTGCATCCTGGTCACTGTGTTTATAGGTATATGTTCCACCTTTTAAGATAAATCAGGTACCCACCCCCAAGAATTCTAAACACAATAGGTGAGCTCAGTGTTTGCCACATTGACAGTTAAGACTGGTATTTGGACACCAGGCACTGGAAAGAAGTATGTTCGTAAGGGTTAAATATGTTTTTAAAATATCTCCCTACGTCATCTTGGAACTCCATGAACACACCATCACAGGTCTACAAACTATCACATTCAATTGGAGCCATATAACTTGACATTTCTATTTTCAGAACTTTAAGAAACTCAGTCCAATTTTAGAGAAGACTGAACATACAGTTTGTGGGAAAATGATGAGCAGATTTTGTTTTGATCATATCAATGTCGCGCCCTGACCCCAACATTTATGAACATATAAGACAATGCACTTCTGATATTCAGCAAGAATAAAGCTGTGTACGGAGATGTACATGTGAGATTGTCTGTCGTTCTCCTTTACATGTCGCCTGAAGTCACTGGCTTGCATTACTTAAGCACAAGTTTAGTCATTCTCCTAGATAAAAACATTGGGACTTAGAGGTATGGTGTTTCTTTTTAAATTTAACATGGAGTGCAACTGAAGAAATATAATTGAGTTTATGAGCAAAACACCACAACAGAAACACCTGGAAAGTTGATTCACATATAAATATTCATTTTTTTAATGCAAATTTTTAGGGACTGATGCATAAGCAAATCTGGCTGACACTTCTGAGTGACGAGTGTGCTTTGGATATTGTTCTAAGATTGCCCATTAATGCACACGAAGACACAATGAAATCACATCAACGTACTGAATGAGGAAAGAAAGTGGGGCAGAAGAATACAAGTTGCATACCCAGAGGCTGGCAGATGCAAAGCTCAAACACCAATTCCACACTCCAAATATTGTTGTCTCATTATGTTCTATCATAGAAGAAACAAATGATTACATGTGCCACTAAAATCCCGAATCAGTTGCCTTTAAGCTAACCATAAGATAAGTTATCTCAAATGGACCTGACCTATAAAAGAGTTATGTAAATTATCCTGTTGGACTCAAAATAGGAATAAAAAAGCCATGGTGTGGGCTGGAGCATACGTAAAGCAAAATGAACCCTGCAAGGAAGACTGACCTTTATTTGAAAGCCAAGTTGTGGAGTCATATATGTTATGTGTCCTCACTCTTAATCTTTCACTTCACTGATTCTACAAATGGCTTGGAGTACCTGTTGTATGTGGTTGAGGACATAATCTGAATCCAACTCACCATGTGGTTGGCATGGTCTGTAACACAGAATCCCTTGGTGCCAGTACACTGACCCATATATATTGACTAGTCAATAATTTTCTTTGGCCCAGTTGATAGCTTTCATCATGAGTAGAAATTTACCACGAAGAGTTCATGTTCCATGAAAGAGAAGAGCTGGTGAGAAATGAAAGCTCCCGTGTCAGTACTACATTTAACATGTTCTTCATAAGACATGAGATTGAGTTAAACTAGATTTGAGAAAATCAGGCTTTGCTCATTAGTTTAAGGGAATTGGCTTTTAATTTGAATAATAATAATAAGCAGTGACACCTATGCTATTATCTCACTTGAAAAGTACCCAGATACAACTGAATTATTACAGTAAATCTATAATATATTCAAGATTAAAAAGGCAAGGTAGTATGTTAGTTTTCTATTGCTGCATAAGAAAGGACCACAAATTAATAGAGTGTAACAATATACACTTCCGGTCCAACAATTTTGTCCGTCTAAAATCTGAACATGGGTCAAGTGGCTTCCACAGACTCTCCAGGGAATTCTCTTTTGAGATTGAGTGTTGTCTTCCACCCTCCCTGTTTCTGTTGACATTTCTTTCCTGCAGTGTGAAGCTTTCATCTTTAAACCAACCAGAGGCCACTGTGAGCTGGAGGACCCCACTCAGCATCTTTGGTCTCATGCTGCTCTCTAGCACATGCTCACTTGTTCTTTTGAGACCAGTACAATGTTTCTCATTTTATATAACTGTGACCTCTTTTATAGGCCACCTAATGGGGTACTTTCTCTTTTAATTAGATTTAAGTCAACTGATTTGGGATTTTAATTATGTCTGTAAGATATCTTCTTCCATACAACATAACATCACCATAGGCATGCTAGCCCATCAAACTTACAAATTCTGTACACACACACACATACACACACACACACACACACACACACACACACATTTATTTATTTATTTATTTATTTTTGGAGACAAGCTATTAATTGGTCTTAAACTGACTATGTAGCTAAAGATGACCTTAAACTCCTAATCATCCTGTTTTTAATTCCCAGTTGCTTGAATTACTGTAGAATACTGCCACAATTGGCTTTATAAATCTTTACAACTCTGTAACATGGATGGAATTTGAAAGTTTGAAGGCCATGTTAGAATCCAACCTATAAAATGGTTTCTGGGAAATGAGAGCCAATAACTTGCTTTTGGAAGAAACTAATATTTGGAAGCTACTGTTGGGTCCATGGTAAAGACCTTCTTGTGTTTGTTTCTCACTGTCTAGAAATTAATACAAATCCCCACTAAACTCTAGGAAAAAAAAAGCCAAAACTAAAACAAAATGTGTGAAGTTCCTCAGCATCAGCCCCTAAAAACTTCCTATGTTGAAAAATTCTTGGTTCTGGATCCAGAATATCTAGCTGCATTTGAGTTCCAGGTTGCATGCAGTCTAGCATTTTGTCAGTGTTTCTGGGTCTGTCTCGTCATTTCCTTTTTCCTATGGAAAAATTTCTCATAAATCTGTGGGAAATTTGAATGATTTAATATTTATAAAATATTTAGAAGGCTACAAACACATAGAAACTAACACAGAAAGCTTCATCATTTATCTCATTAGCAATCATGGTTTAGTGTCTGTGTCATTAGAACTCTATGAAGTAGGTATTATTATTATCTCCATTTCACTGAGACACAGAGCACTTAAATACATTGAAACTAATGTGCTGGGAGGCATGCATTGGGGATTGCATACAGCCAGTCTGGTTTCTAATGACATTTTGCTAGCACAAAAAGACACTAGGGACCTATAGAGCAAACTCATTGTGTAGGAAGGAAATAATTCGATTGGTTGTCATAAATCAATGTTTGGGATAGGTTCTGGGTATAAGGGATAGGGGAACACTGGTCCTTAGCTCAAAATGTGGATGGAACTGAATTTCATTCCCAATTAGTTACATTGAAATAAATGATATTCCCTGAAATAAAGTCAACTGTAGGAGTGTAGAATTGTTTAATCCTATTTACAGTTGATTCTCAATAGCTAGAACAGAACAACCGATGACTCATGCTTTCCATGGAGCAAGCATTTGTACTCTGTCATCCGTATCTTCAGAGCCACTGATGTTAGGACATGAGGCCTGTGAAAAAGAATTTGGTCATGAAAATGGATAGGTTGAAAGTCTGCTATGAATATGTCCTCAACAAAATTTGGAAATTGTTAATGTGTGAATATTATGAGGTAAAGCCTTGGGGAGGCATCAGGCAGTGAAGGATCCTCCTTCATGAAGGGGATTAGGGACCCTACGCATAGGCCATTAGAAGAAGTTGGTCCTTCCCTGTCTACTTTCTTATACCACAGAAGGATGCATCACTTGTTTTCCAGTGACTGCAGCATTAAAATGCCATCTTGGAAAGAAATCAGTAGACAGCTAACCTATGTGTGTGCCTTTGCCTTGATTGTGAGCTTCTCAGTCTCTGGAATAATAAAAATAAATACTTGTTCTAATGTTTCTTTTAGATATTTTATTATAGAAGGAAAACCCAATGAACAGTGTCCTTACAAAATGAATCCCAGAGACCTCTCTTCGTGGCCTAGGAAAAAGTAGCCAGAATTTAATAGTTTTCAACCCAGTAGAGCCCAATTATTCCAGCAGTTTACACTTTACAGAACCATGGAATGCAAGTTTCTGCTGTTTATTAGACCTCTAATCTGGCATTTCATTCTAGAATCCCAAACAGGTATTACTCGGTGAAAACATCAAAGTTTCTAAGTACAACTGAAGCCATTGTCTGTGAGGAGCCCAAGTACAGAGTTACTATGGCTGGTCATAACAATGACCCCTTAAGAAGACTCAAGAGCCCACCCAGAGGCAGGCTATAGATTGAGTGTTGTAGCCTGAATAGTTCCGGCTTAAGGCATTCTAAAAACCTGTTTCTAACACCATGTTGAAGAGATCCCCCTACATCCCTCATTAAACCTGACAAACCGCTGCAGTTTTCTGTGTTGCAGTATAAAAGATAGGAGATGTGAGACTAAATGGACTCTTAGTAGACTCATCACAGGAAAGCAAGAGATGGTAGTAGAAAGTGGGACTTTCTAGTGGACCTCATCCCTCACTAAAGTCATTTCAGCAAGGCAGATTTCTATGAAATAAGCAAACTATGCCTACAAATGTTCAAGGGTAGGAGAAAAGTCTGAGAAATGCTGGCCTCTTAATCATTTTGTCATGTAGAGATGGCATAATTAAAGTGGAGATTAGATAGACAGACCGACAGATAGCATTTTTGAAAATTGAGTGTTTGCATCGAAGTAACTGACACTGGAGTGTTTGGTGGTATAACAGCAGATATAATAGTTATTCTAAAAGAAATTGGATGAAATTTCTATTTACTGAATCAGATTCATGAAATAATTGCCTCCAATCTAAAACTTTCTGTTTTGTGGAGTTTTTAAACTTTAAAAATGTAACACTGCTAATCAAATAAAAACAGCTCACAGGAACTGAATATGTTTGTCTTATTCATAATTGGATGCCCAGGTGTTTCTTAGTCACTAAAATAGTATTTCAAACAAGCTTTTGAAAAAAATATGAACCTTTTTTTTGGGTTGGTAAGTTGGGTTTTACATTTCTTCTGCTGGTTGCTGCCAAACTTATTATTATGTGGAAGACGGCAAACCCATAGCAGAGTGACCAAAGACAGGCAGGGGCCCCAGAGAAACTTATTTTCCGGCTTTCCATAATAACGTTCTGGTTCCTGCTTTTCACATCCGGTTTGGTATGCTTCTACTGGGAACTTGTTAGCTCAGTAGCATTTAGCAGCATTCAGTTCTGTCATACAGTAGACCCTATAAATAGGATGGAGAGGGAAAGAATTGCATTCGATAGATGGGTTCTGACTTCTGGGAAGATTGAGCCTGAATATTTCCCTCATGATTTCCTCTGAGATGGCCTTTCCTAAGAGCAGTATATTCCCAAATAATTCAACCATGCTGCCTCCATACATCATGGCCACTAGTTTGTCTTCTCACTGAGTGAAGACAAGCAGCATTTCAATCCATCAATCTGTGTGCTATTTAGAAGCTAGCCCTTCACAGGTAGACTGATTACAAATTGAGGGGAAAGAGAACGTTTGGAAAAGAGTCCCACCTGAGATGTGTCTATTATCAAAATAACTACTACTGAAAGTTACTTCCTTTTTCTAATGAAGACTAGTCCAGACTTCTTTTACATATAAGAAAAGGACTGTGTGTCATAGAGTTTCAGAGAGCCTGCTCAATACTCTCAAAAGCCCAATTCATAAGTGGCAAACTGGGTTTTAGATTAAGAGCTATATATCTCTGAAGCCTGGTAATTTCCTCTTCCTTTAATCCAGTGGGTCATTATTTTCTTCCTTTGGGTTTGCTTTTGTGGTAATAGAATTTTCTATCATGATTTATTGTGAAGGTGATTGGGAGGATTTTTCTTCCAGATGGGAAGGCAGCACATTTGGTGTGATTCTCTCAGCGTTCTTTCTGTGTAGCAAACAGAACTCGAGGAGGCACAATTGGAAGAAGTTAAATGGAAGGAAGAGCTGCAGGTTGTATAACTCGAAGTGTATTGGCAGATTAAAACGAGCCTTATGGTGCAAGAAACAACAAATCCTGGTTTTCGAGTCTGACCAAATAGGAAGATAAAATGAGGGTGTTTTAGTGATGTTAATCTTCACAGCGGACCGCAGGCCCCTTCTTTGGTCTGAGTAGAGTTGGAGCAGGAGAGGAGACTGTTTTATTTTCAGAGTTGCTTCAACAAAGCACCACAAACAGCAATTTGAACAACAGAAGTTTAGCGCTAATACTGTGCACCATGGAAGTGTGAAATCAAGGGGTAGCAGAATGAGGGCCTTGAGGCATAGCTGTTGCAGATCTCACATGAGATGCCTGTCTACTCATGTACTCTTTCACGCTGTCTTTCCTCCTCTCATGTCTCTGTGTTCAAATTAACCTAACATATAAGGACACCACTCATCTTGGATTAGGGTCCTCTCAATCACCTCATTTTAACTTTACTGTGAAAAAAAAATTGAGATCAAATTTTGATGCACTGTGGTCTAGGATTTCATCATTTGAATTCAGCATAGCAGATATGGGACAACACATGGAAAAGAGTACAACTTTAGACTAAAGAAGACTTGCCTCAAATTTAGGAACATTGCCTAGCCCTGTGAGCAACATTTCCTTAATTTCTTTAATTTCTTCTTTGTTAATGTGGTATAAAATGATGCCAGATAGGGTAATGTGTTTTATTTTTCCATTAGTAAAAGAATTAAAAGATAGGAAATCACCTTAGAATGAAGTAAAATTGAATGACTGGTGTCAAGTGTTAAAGGCTTCTCTGGTGGAGAAGTGAGTCCCAGAGATTGGGGTCATTAACTCTAAAGGTATTGTCTTGGTACAAGACGCCTCATGTAGTCTAAAGGTTTCTCTGTGCCCCCCCCCCCCGTTTTAACAGGGATTGTAAATCTGTCCACAAACAGAAATAAATGTATTAGGATACTTCATCTTAAGGTACAAACATGGAAACATATGTTATAAGGTCCCTTGTCTTGGTATACAGGTATTGAAACAATTCATAGGTGGCCTTAAAGCCTATCTCCAGCTCAACTGTTACTGTCTCTTGTGATGTAACAGTGCCAGGTATGTCCATCACAGAGAAGAACTGCCCTAAGTTATGGAAAAATGAAAACTCTGCTGGAAACATATAGTCATGAAAAACCTAAAAGTGTCATCTTACATTGGGGTAACTATGCCCCCTCTCATTTATAGGTACCCCTAGTCTTGGCAGCATCTGCCTTATTGGTTGTTATATAAATTATTGGTTGTTATAAACAGAAACTAAAGAAACAGAAACCATGCTGAAAACCTTTTTGTATCTTTCAATTGTGGATATTTAACCAGACATACTTTTCCTGACTTTTGGAAGACTCATGTCTTGAAAACCTGCCATTATATTTCATTGGCTCATGAAGGGTGTTTAGGATATAGCCTTCAAGGAAGAAAAAAAAGTCAGTAAGATGAATCCACCAAAATCTAGTCTTAGCTGCATCATATTCTGCTAACCAACCAGACTCTGAAGACCCCAGAGTAAACCCACTGGACTATGGGGTGCCGGTGAGTGTGGCAATGGCCTGTGGACCCTTGGTTTCATGAGAACGTCAATAAGGGGAAATGAGTCAGTGAGTCAGAAAGGACTATTGCTTTAATAGGCGTGAGCCAAGATTTCCTTCTTTTTAAAATTATGAACAATTTCCTGCCTTACAATAATTTCTTGAAAGAATTGTGCATGCAACTTCTTTTCTTTCAGCTACTGTCTGTGGAATAATACATGAAGTCTCTCCGAGAGCACACCTCCTATGAGATGATTAACCCAACATGTGATAAAAAGAAATGAAAGAGAGTAGAATGACAGAAACCCTGCCCAGTCCTGGAAACAAAGCAGGCTTTCTATTCCACCAGGGAGTGGGTACAGAGAACCTTCTGCATCCACTGCCCATGTGTGACTCACTCCAAACACTCTACTCCTAGACGTCTCGGCTCAGATATTGTTATGACAAAGTATAATTTTCCCAAACTGGGAAATTTGTTCTGAGTCAGCTGACATAAAATCCTACCACACACTTCCCTCACTTTGGTCATGACTAACATGCACACATACTGAACTGGGAGTTATTATATTGTTAGGCCAGGCAAGCAACTTGGGCAGTTATTATCATAAAGGGCATATCTGGCATGATACATTTACCAAGCAAACATGCAGATGAAGGTGGCTGTTATATTGTCTTGTTGCAACACTTGTAAAGCACTGCATTTTTAACTCCTTGGAAGAAGCATGTACTAGGCCAACTCCCAAGGTTCTTTACCCTTGCCATACTTTCTACAGGTTTTTCAGAATTACTCTCAACCACTTAGAAATTAAATCATTTGAACTGAGACTATAATACATTCCCCCCTAAAACAGGACAGGGTGAGAAAGCTTTATTGTTCCAACAGTGCTGAGTTTAAGAAATAGGTTTGTGTTTTCTTCCAGGCACAGGCATCTACTATAATGGAATAATATTTTTCAGAATAAATTTTTTAGTAAGATCTGATGATATTTTAAATTTTATATTAAAATTTGTTTGCATTTTCACCAAACCCTAATGTGATGCCTCATACATAGAAGGCCCTGAATAATTCTTTGTGGAATCAGTAGATAAATAAAAAAAGAGAAAGCATATTACTTTGAAACAATGATAAAGGATATGTGGTTCTTTATCTTGGAGAAAGTTGCGATTCCTTCCAGGAAGAATAATCTATCTTTTGTTATGACAAATACTTTCCTGAAGTCTTTCAGGTTAGGATGTATTGTTTCTCTCCTTGGCCACAGTCTGAAAAGAAATGATCTTCTTATTTCAAGAAATTAGCCATTATACACAGCAGCTTTGTAAATATGGAGGTGATAGAAGATTTTGTATCATTTGCTTTTATTTTGTACTGTTTATTTTATTATATTTTTCTTTAAAATGAGAACATGCCATCCTAGAAGACAGTGAGACTCTCCTACAACTCAGAAAGCTGTTCAGACTTACAAGGCTCAGCATTAAACTTTGTGGAAGAGTCATGAGGTTGTATAGCAGTAGAGAATTGCTGGGGGAAAGCTAATTGTCTCCTGTGAAGCTACCTTTAAGTTGTGCAGAACTTTGAGGATGCAGCTATCCTGATTCCCCATCTCAGTGGCAAGGACTTTGCAGTGATGAATGTGCTCCCACACTCCTGTAAGTAATTCTAATAAATGCATTGGTTAACCATGCTAAACTCAGGTGGGATTGTTTATCTGGTCGTATGATTGTGTATTATCATAGATATTTGTGTTTATGTTTTCCCATCAAAAGGATAGGAGAGTTGGATAGGATGGAAAAGAGGAAAGATGGGAATCACAAGATAGAGAAGCAAGCAAGAGCAGGGTCCACTGTTGCCACCCAAATGTTTGGTTTTGATGGAAATCAGTTAGATGCTAGGGAATCGTGAAGACTGATGCTGAGATCTCACTTGGCATCTCTGGTCTTTGTTTAACCCTTTTCAGTTACCCCAAATTTCAATCCAGAACTTGATACATCCAGCCTGATTGAGTCACTCTGGGCAGAGGATTGAATGGAGTGTTATCACTAAGAGGTTGATGGTGACAATAAGCAGAAAGTTTAGGGAAGAAGTAGGAATGTACTGAGAATCATCAGATGGAGAAAATGTGAATGCTGGAAATCTATTTCAGATCTTTGAGTCTCAAGACAAGTTGGCCCATATGAAGAGATGCTTGGCTGTGCTTTGTGCCTCACCACAAATATCTGCATTGAATAGACACTTGATCTCTCTGAAGAAATTGTATCATTGTGGTATGGTGGAGCATCTTTTGGGTGTATGCCCAGGAGTGGTATAGCTAGGTCTTCAGGTAGAAATATTTCCAGTTTTCTGAGAAACCTCCAGATTGATTTTCAGAGTAGTTGTACAAGATTGCAATCTGACCAGCAATGGAAGAGTGTTCTCCTTTCTCCACATCCTTACCAGCATGGGCTGTTGCTTGAGTTTTTGTTCTGAACCATTTTGATTGGTGTAAGGTGAAATTTCAGGGTTGTTTTGATTTGCATTTCCCTGATAACTAAGGATGCTGAAATTTCTTTAAGTGCTTCTTGACTATTTGAGATTCCTCTGTTGAGAATTCTTTGTTTAGCTCTGTACCCCATTTTTAAATTGGGTTATTTGATTTTTTCAAGTCTACCTTCTTGAGTTCTTGATATATTTTAGATATTAGCTCTTTGTAGGATATAAGGTTAGTAAAGAACTTCTCCCAGTCTGTCAGTTGCCATTTTGTCCTGTTGACAGTGTCTTTTGCCTTACAGAAACTACCATACCACAAGAACAGGTACTTCACTGTGTTCATGACAGCCTTATTTAGAATAGCCAGAAACTGGAAGCAACTGAGATGTCCCTTGACCAAAGAATGGATATTGAAAATGTGGTTCATTTGTACAATGGAATACTATTCAGCTATTAAAATTTTGCAGGCAAATGAATGGAACTAGAAAATATCATCCTGAGTGAGGTAACATGGACCCAAACGGACAAAGGTTTGTACTCACTGATAAGTAGATGCTAGCTAAAAAGTATAGAATAGCTATGATACATATCACAGATCCAAAGGTGTTAAACAAGAAGGAAGGCCCAAGTGAGGATGGCAAAATCCCACTTAGAAAGGGGAACAAAATAGTCACTGGAAGCAGAGGGAGGGAGAGTCCTGGATGGTGGAAGAATTATTTTAGAGAGAATCAGGAGGGACAACGTTTGGGATGTTAATAAATAAAATAAATAAATAATTAATAAAAGAGAGAAATTTTGATATTTCCTTCTCTGGAAGAGCTATTGAAATGTGTTAAATCAGTACAGATGATCACAGACAAGGATTTTAGCTTTCCAACAACAGTCTACTTTCATTTGATTAACTAGAAGCTGATAGATATATTTTGTTATAGCTGCCTGGTCTTAAGGGTTTCAAATATCCTTATTTCTGGCTTAGGCACACTTTCTAATTTCATTAAACACAGTTATTAGGTAACATTCAAATTCCTCCACTGAGGTTTTATGATTTTATAGTTTATTGTGATGACTGTTTCAGGCTAATATTCAATTAATTCAAGTCTACATCTAAATCATATGTTTAGTTCCCAGAAAGAGGGCCAGACATAAGAGCATTCCATGTGGACCTCTTTTTTTCTGACAGAGTTTAGGAGAAATTAGCAAAGTTGTATTTGTACATATGTTTTGTGTACCTGTGTATATGTATACCTACATGTCTGTGTATGACTCTCTCATCTCTCTCTTTCTCCTTCTTTCTTTCTTTCTCTCTCTTTCTCCTTCTTTCTTTCTTTCTCTCTCTCTCTCTCTCTCTCTCTCTCTCTCTCTCTCTCTCTCTCTCTCTCTCTCGTGTGTGTGTGTGTGTGTATCAAAATTTCCAAGTTTTACTCTGAGAAAATAAAATGTGTTTGGAAATATAGAAGTAGATTTTGCTTTCAGTTTCCAAGTGAGTCTAGCATAAAGTATATGCTCAACCAGTTTTTGCTGGCATCAATAAAAACTGTAGAGTTTTCAGAATGTATTACTGTTTCTTTTGTTACAGGAAAATCCTCCAGAACCTTCCTTACTATGATAACTTGTGCTGGAAAGTGAGACTGGAATTTTTGATAACTGTAAATTATGTAGGAAGCAATTCATATTTGCTCAACTCTGACTCTTCTGTGGAGGGCACTACTTCGAAAAAACTGGCTTTCCCAGATATACAGACGGCAGACCACGACTCACTTTTGTGTTACTTCCTATCCCTTGATTTTGAACTAATCTTCATTCAAATTCAATTTTTTACTAGAAAGAACTATCAAAATCCTAAGTTTAACATTTCTAAAAAGGTTTCATTCTATCAATGAAGATATTAAAGTAGGTACTTTAAAAAAGATGATTTTAAGTAGACTACATCTAACTGAGGGTATTTTATTCAGTGCCATAGAACTCAAAGACTTGCTATCAGCTCGAAGTGCACAGGACTGTGGTATTCTGAATAGATAAGACTTAGTAACGAGGTTCTTTCCTTGGACTGCAGCCACCTCTTGCTTACTACCAAATTGTTCCTACAGAAAAGGTGATAGGAAAGGCTGGGAAGCTATGTTCAAACATGTGAAATTGTACTTTTGGGGCTATGTTCTCTATATGCTTTAAATAAGCCTTGGATGGCCAGATTGTCATATACAGATTCCACAGTGATAACAGACTGAGTTTTTAATGCAGTATTCATCCTGGATGTTTATAATTACAGATTTCATACTACATTATCCACTCTGTACATGAAGGGAATAACCACATACTGAATACTGGACTCTGTGAATGAATATCAGATGCTAATAGGAATTCCTGCTCAAATTATGTTTTATTCAATTGTCAAATACCAAACTGTTATTAAGCTGCTCATAAGCATACATCTGGGAAACACAGGAAAGATGGGTAAAAAACGTATGGCTAATAAACTAAGGGAAGACATTAAAACACTCTCCAGTTAAATCTTATGACTTTTAGTCCATTAAATTTAATTATATGACAAATGTAATAAGCCTTTTTTTTTCACAGAAGGACTAGTGGACTGATTGGGTGGAGAACTAACTGTCAATAGCAGATTTGTTATAAACATTTAGGTACTTTCTAGGCTTTTTTTTCTCCAATTATTGACATTTTCATGAAACCACCTAACATCTCCATGCACTGCTGACACAAACCAGACTATCAACAATGAAAAAGACACAAACTGATTAGTTATCCTATTTCAGAAAAGATGCAGCTTGATGAAATAATCTAGACTCTCTGAAATTAGTTAAAAAGCAAATGTGGAAAAAATTGAGAGGCACTTTGAGAGTGTTGATCTGTGATGACTCCACTAGGGTCATTCATGTGTCCCTAATGGTGATGGCCTCTACAACTACCCTAGGGCTTAAAATTTCATCAATGAAATCAGTTCCTTTGAATGAAATTTGAACATAATACACACACAAACTATCTCTATATTTGTTATACCATGAATATAATGAAAATACTGTCTAAACAGTGTTGGGACAGTATCATTTATGTCAACAAAAGTCTAAACAGATGCAAGTTTTTCTTCCAGATACTTTCATCTGTGTTTGCTTGAATTTATAAATACAGATTACATAAGTATGGAGCTCCCCACAGGGAAAGTGTGTCAGATTTTCAGGAATAAGGCTTAGCCTGAATCATATCATTTGTTTACTTTCATAAGAATTTTCAAAAATAATAAAGCCAATATTAAAAAGATCTATATAAGACATACATATTTACATCCATATGTATATATATATATATGTTTAATATATGTTTCCTTTTAATATATATGGATGTAAATATGTATGTCTATGGAATTCCCTTTACTATTAATGGATTTTACTCTGCTCTTATTTAGTCTCAACCAAAGATTCCCGCTGCTATCTTGACATTGACTTGTATTCCCAGTTGAAAAAACATCTATGTAATATTACCTCTGCACTCTGGGTCTGTGTTCTGCCTCACTGCTCAGGCAGACAAAACAGGAGGAAGTAGGCTACATTTCATCTTCTCCTCCATGGTGGTGCTGGCTTGCAGATTGCAGAACACTGACATCTGCTCTGTGGTGGCAGAATGCAGCCTAAGATGGAGGCCCCCTCCTAGGTGAGAAATGAGGCAGGCTGGGGCTGAAGCTGGGGTCCCCAAACTCCCGGATACCTAGACATCCCTGGTGAGCATCCATGTCTGAGGACTTGTGATGAACCTGGGATAGGGGAAACTCTGGCTTAGCTCAGGGGTGAGTGTCCATGTCTAGAAAGCAGAGGGGCCAGAGTGACTTTGTAGGACAAAGGCTTCCACCCATGCTGGTTCTTTATGAGAGAGACAGTCCTTACTTCTCCAAACCATTTATTGGTAGTAGAAAGTAGATGCATACCACTTACTCAGGGTGGACCAAAGGAAAGAATGAAGAAGGAAGGAATGTTCAGGTAGGCAAGCTTATTGGCTAAACCCTCAGGGTTGGCCCATCTAAATATCTCAATAGCATAGAGAACTCTGTGCTCTGTGCTACATGACTAGTGGTCATGATCATTATGTGGGGTGTTTCAGTCATATGCTCCAGGATAGGAACTGCCTGGGTAGGGAGTAGACAAAATACCAAATGTTCTCAGATATGAGCATTACCAGGGTTTCTGAATCTGTTCAATCATCCTAGATTTTGTCTGGTGACACGGTTCCACTCCCCGCACTGAACATTGGAATGTGTGTGTGTGTGTGTGTGTGTGTGTGTGTGTGTATAATGTAATTTATATATATATTATATGTAATATATAGTTACTTAAAGCTAGCAAGGAAGAAAACTTCACTCCGCAATATAACTTCTGATTACTTCTTGCATATCAAATTCTTAACTGAAGTCTTGTATCAGTTCTTCCCTATCCGTATATACTGTGAATCAGACACACACCATATTTTACAGAGACTCACTTTAAGCACTAACAGCTTAGGTGGCACATGGCTTGAGCATGGCCCCTCATAATTTATGTCTTAGAGACTTGGTTTTATTTCAGGATTTGGCAGTTCTGCTGATGTCTATGGTTGAGTCCCCTTAGCTTGTGCTACCAAACACTGGATGTTGCTAAGTGGTGACAACCATCTTGGGTCATGTGTCCTTGTATGTCCTGTCTTCTTATCGGTCTCTATATTTTATCTTGAAGTTCATAAAACCAGATGTGGAATACCATTAAGAAATGTCCTCTTATGTGAGTGAACATAGTTTAGGCTCATTTTTTTTTCTGCAGGTGACATAGTCACTCAGACACAGTCTCTTGGTGCCTTGTCTTCATGTCTTAATCTCATTTCCAGAGGTGCAAACCCTTGCATTCTGACAAGGGTTTCTATATGCTATGTTAAGAGCTATTATTTCCTTCAGGAAGCCATTCATAATCTTCTACTTCCCAGTCTACAACTTAAGCTAAATGCCAAAATGCTTCCCCTTTAATGCATTATTCTGATTATAAAAAGTTTTGCCTATAAAATATTTCACATTTTATAATCTGCAATTCTCCAAAGACAGTATTTCTTTATAGCAGAGACTATTTCTCATGTTTTTCTGTTTTCAGCTCCTAAAATAGTCTTTATACAGAGAAAGCTCAATTGAAATTGATCTCATTGATGCCCTTCCTAAGAACTCCACATTTATAAAGATGCCATAGCTTTCTACTGAAAAAAACATTATATTATTTAAAATAGTTAAACACCCTAAACTTGTGGTGTGCATATGAAAGTCAGCAAACTACACACTGCAGTTGTTGAAGTAAAAGGCAATGTTTTCTCTCCCTTAGCTAGGCATTGATTAGCCCTAACAGAACAGGGAAGAAGGGCCAGGCTGAGCTGTAAGGCTAGGAGGAAGATCTCACATAAAAACTAAGCTGTTTTCAGTGGAAGACTGCATGAGATGTGCAGAAAGCAAATCAATAAAAATGGAGGAAGCTGAGGAACCAGTTTTTTATCAAGAGAAGGAAATTGCCATGAACAGGCCATGCTATTCATTACTGTAACCTTGGGACATCCATTAGACAAACTCAAGCATCTCTGGAAAACAGAAAGCATTAGTTTCCTTCTAAACCTAGTAGATAATATCATTGTTGGCTGGACAGCTCTCAGCGTAGCCTTTACATTAGTCTTCGGCATTGGCTTTTCTAAGGAATGCAACAATATCAAGACATACCAAGGAATCTGCACTCTAGTGTATTGCCCAGAGCTATGGAGTCTGTGAGCTTCTGAAATATACTCTTATATGGAAAGTAATGCTTCAGGATGCTAGTGCCTGCAACTCAGTGATGTCTTTCCAGACATAGGCTAGTGTGGCATTAATTGCTTGTCTCCAGTCTGTCAGCATCAATAGAGATATTACGCTCCTACTTCACAAATGTTATGGTAGCAGCAATAAGAACAGTTTTTCGTACATGCTGTATGTTTTTGCATTTCTCAATTATCATGACAATCCTTTTATTGGTCTTAAACATCTTTGCCCATTCTGCAAATATAACAATAGCTCTTGTTTGGACCAATCAGTATCTCTGATATTAGTATTGTGTTACCCTTCTACAACAATATAGCTTTACGATATCCCTTTTGCTAAAAAATGTGAACGATTATATAATGGCTTTCCTTTTATACACCCATATTACTTTGTGATAGCCCATCTGGACATCATTTAAATCATAGCCCTTTTCTAGCCCTTTTGCTATACTGTAGACACTGAAGCTGGATAAAAAGCAAAAATACAAAAACTACAAGTTCAGTTAGAAAATGTTTGATCCTCTTACAGTAAGCCAGGTTTCCAATAACCTACAATTTGAAAGTGTGCAGAACTCCTGTACCATCCTGTAGAGTAGTGGTCCCAGTGACTATCCAGTATCTTTTTTTTTTTTTTTTCCTGGCCATTCAAGTTAAGCTTGAATAACTGCTTAATATCAAAGCCGTTGTACTAATATGTCTTCCTGACATGGGAGGGGTGGTGGAAAGTGAGGAGGGGCATCCATATACACGCTCACACAATTGGGATGACCCTGAGTCACTCCGACAATGTTGAGACAGTGAGATGAAGAGGGATGAGGAGTTTCTGTAATGTCTGAAAACTGAGAAGACTTCTGCTGAAAATTGTTCAGAGTTGCAGAGAGAGAGCAAAGAGCAAATTCTAAGGCATTACCATATTTAGGGTCTTAATGGGAAGTAGTCATAGAAAGTGGTGGATTTTGCTGGGTCGTTACACAGATCTTGATTCTAAAATCCTCTAAGAAACTATCATTCTATTTTACATGTAATAAGTGAGCATTCAGAGGGTTTAATCATGAGATCCATAGGATTTAAAAAAATAAATTGTCCACAAAGCATAACTGCAGGTAGGGTAGTTATCCAGATCTAACAAATAGCAAAGATTCTTATGTTCCCTGTCTATTTTGTATGCTAATGATGCTTGAGTCAAAGGGTTCTTAGGTTCCAGGTACTCCACCCTCCTTTCTGTTACTCAAATGTGACAGTTTCCTTATCAACTCAAAGATTTTGTTTAAACAAGTAAAGATTTTGTTCCCCTCTCGTCCTGGAAAATTCTTGTTCATCTTCTGGTCTCTGCTTACATATAGGATCTGCATGTAAATCCTTTGGGCCCTAAACTTGCCCAGTTCTTCTAAATTCCTCAAGCTACAGTGTAATTTCTATAATATTGAAAATTATCTCTTCAATGTTTATCTCCTTCAATAAACTATAAGATCCCTGTGATGGTGATTTTATCTGCCAACCTGGGTATACTATATCATACCCATTTATATAATCAATTTCTAGGTGTTTTTATAACTCTCTGTAATTATTTGTTTTTAAGCAAAAGAAATAAGTGACCCTTGATGACCCAAGTGGGTAGCATTTAAGTTGAAAGGTTTTAGGTGCAAACCTCAGGTTTCTCTGAGGAAGAAGGAATATAAATGCATGATGAACAGTTGCCAGCTGAACATGTTGCCCAGTTGATAGCAGTCTTGATAGACCGAATAAATCACCAGAGCCAAGTAAGTTTTTAAATAGTCTGTCTCAAAATACATAAATATGCATGCTTATCTTTCTTCCTACCCATCTGTTCACCAGTCATCCATTATCCATCTATCCATCCATCCATCCATCCATCCATCCGTCCATCTTCAATCTATCTAGCCATTGCTCCTATTGTTTTGTTTTGTTTTTCAGTTTGCTGAGGAACCAGACTGACATTCTGACTCAGAGGAAAAAAATATATTGGTCTTCTTTGTCTTGGTGTCCTTCAAATTTTTCACGGGTCTTTTATAGAACCAGCACTTAAGGTATAACTTTAAAATTACAGACTTATGGGAAGCAAAAGCTTTATGGAGTCTCTATATAGTGCAAATCCAACTTTCATCTACATTTCAATCAGACACAGAACCCTTGGCATCAAAGTTCAGTCATGATTCTCGTTCATGCAAAATGGCTCCATGGGACAGCGGTGTGCCAGCTCAAAGAAATGGCAGGGCTGAGTGGAGACTGGGTGCTCTCAAGTACTCTTTGATGTCTGTTATCTATATCTCCTTTTACACTCAATTTGATTTGCTTGCTCATCCTATTGAGCCATGAAGCATTTTCATAATAGACCAAGAGCATCTGCATGTGGCAGCAAGGACTTCAACAAGAAGATATACCAAAGCAGAGTCATTAGAATTTATTTATTTTAAAGAAGTCAAAAGTCATCCATTACAAAGAAAAACTGGGCTGGAAAAACATAATATTAGGTCATGTCTTATTTATCTATGATGAGAATTGATGCCATTATTCCCCACCTGCTGGCAGAAATAGAGGGGACATTATTTGGATGAAAATGAACAATTTTAATTATTTAATAGATTATCATTTTGACTCTGGAAGAGCCTTGATGTTTAGACAGGACTGCAGGAGAGAGTGGTTCAACTATAGTGATTCTGGGCTTTGTGTAATGATGAATGCATGATGACATGGGCTGTCACCTTCCACCCTGAAAGTCATTTAGCTGAAATAAGAATTAGTTTAATTTATGATTTTGTTTTTACAACCAGGACAAGAGAAGAATTGATCACGGAGCACCCTATCTGTCTTGCTGAAGGCCTGAAGTATTCTCTCCCTTAAATTAAAATGAAAACCATGGTGACTATTGATTCAAGAATCTTCCAAATTCTGTTTAATTCTCAACTCTATCAGGAACTGTGATCCCTCTCAGAGTTGGGAATTGATTGCTTACTAGCTCTGTTAGTGAGGATGTTTCATTTCTTACTTCCCTCAATTAGCTTTGCTTGACCATCTATCTGAGTAAATTGAATTGGTCTTACTGTCTTACAAACCTGAAGATATGTGTTCTCCTTCTGGATATTTCACTAATTACATGCATGGTCTTGGACAGGCTACCAGATCCACTGGGGCTTAGTTTGCTCAAGACATTTTCAGGACCTCTAAGTTAACATGAGGTATTCTTATGGCAGGAGATATTAGGGGCAACACTGCAAAACTATGGTAGCAAATAATACCTTATTGAATGGAGAAAGCCACCCATGCATAATAGTATAAATTTTGTTTGAGCACTGACTGGTATAAGTGACTGTATGTATTTGAGGTGACATGATAACACATGGTATTAAACTACTATCCTCTTTGTTTTTGATCAATAGTGCTATAAGAATACACACTGAGGGCTGGGCGATGGCTCAGCAGGTAAGGAAGCCTGATATGTAGACAAGAGGGCCAGACTTTGAATTTCAAATACTTGAGTAAAAAAGATGGGACTGGCTATGCATATCTGTGATGCCAGCACAATAAGAGGTGAAAATCGCAGGATTATGGTGACATGCTGCCCACCAGTTGACCTCTAAGATCAGGAAAAGAAAGTATAACATGGAAATAAGGTAAAGAGACAGCTAGAATGAGACATTCAATGGTCTCTTTTTACCTCCATGTGTATGCACAGAGACACACATCTTCATACACATGTACATATATTTAACATATATACACCACACAACTCATATACGTAGTAACAAATAAGTTTTAAAAACCAGTGCATGGCAGAAGCGAAGCCAGTATAACAGGTCTGAGCACAAACCTGTATAGAACACTTGCTGTGGCAACCACTGCCTGAGAGTAGATAACACGAACCATGGGATCTGCCAGACACATCCAGCTCACAATATAATGCAGCTAGTGAAAAGCAAGGAAGGAAAATGCCAAAGTCCCAACTTGAGGCTTTTGTTCCATATCTTTTAGTTTAGCTGAAGAAGGCCAACAGCTACTGTCAAGAATCGTCAGCATGCTTAGCTCGTATCTCACGTTTGCCTATGAGGAAACCATTAGTAATGAACATGCTTATAGAGCTGTGTGTGAGAATGACGGGCATGCCACTCAGATACACAATGTGCTGTATGTTTTTCATTATTGCATTACTGACTTTTCAGATCTTCCATCCACTCTAGGGCAGGGAATAATAATAGTGTATGGAATTAATGTCTGAATATCAGAGAACATTCAAATCTCTACATAGAATGCTGCATGGAGCTAGCTGTTTTTGGAAACACAAAACTTATAGTCTTTATAGGCATCTTAAGGGTTAGTGAGATATATAATTCACTTGAATAGCTGTAGCCTACAGCCTGTAAATAGACAGATTCAATAAAAAGACAATTGCTTAATTGGTAATAGATACTGCACCATGAAGATGAGAATGTGAAAAGCCAATATATGATTTTTCATAACATATAAAAATCCAATCAAAATATAACCTATTTAATCTCTTCCTATTGGAGAACTTTTTAAATGAAATCTTGCATGAGATAGCTGACTTAGTTTTTCTGTGAAGTGCAAGCTCAGAATTCTCAATATGAGCCTTTTGATTTCTGTAGTTCACCTGCAGCAAGTCAAGATACTCTTCGCATCAATAAGGAGTTTCAAGTTGCGTTCAGATTAAAATGATTCTGTCTTGAAATTTTTGATTCAGTGTTCCGTATGCATGTCTCCTCTGATATGATTAAAATTTCAAAGATGAATTTTGAACATTGCTATTAAGATTTTTATTCTATGAAAGGGTTTTTTTCCTGTTTTGTTGAAAAAAAAATTCCTACAGTCTATTCTGATCATTCTCTTTACCTCCTTAGATTCTCCCAGATCCCCTCACAGACCTAGCCATCCACCTCCACATCCCCTCTTCCTACAACCGACAAAGCCCACATGTTAAACAAGTCCCCTTTCTTCAACTAGCTAGCATGTAGGAATCCTCATATGAGTAAGCAGACCTAGAATCAACAAATAAGTGCCTCTGATGGTTTTAGTAGCACTTTTAAAGACCAGACTCAAGGACGGGATCCAAAAACAAATTGGCTATTATTAGAGGAAATTTTGAAGGTAAATTAATGATTTATATTTATAGGTCATCTGGAACCTAAGCATTTTATCAGATCCTGTACATACTCTCAGGGCTTTGGCATAACAGGGCAAGTTGAAGACATTGGCCTGACAGGAAATGTGGCCTGCCTTAACATGGAGCATTCAAGTAGTACACCTCATGATTTTTCCTGGAAACTGGAAGAGGAATGCTGCTGAGGCAGGATTAAGAACCTGGAATTTCAACAATTCTTCTGTCAGCTCCAAGAGCACAGGATAGAAGCTGACCAGAGAGGAGTTTCATCACTTGATATATATTAAGAGATTTAAAAATGTAAAGTGTTCAGCTTAAATGCTGAATTCTAACTCATGTTGTAAGTTAGTCATGCAATAATGCACAGGTAGATTTTTTGAGGCTAGTCATTGCAGTTCATAGTTTTAAATGGACAATAATTTTAGAAGGAAGCATAAAGGAAATAATCTACACACAGTGCGAATTATCTCCTAATCCTGTTCCACTCACTTTACCTGAGTAAGACCTCAGCTGCCCTCTTTGTCTCTCACTCACCTGATTTGTTTTCTTCTTTCTGCCCTTAACACACTGAAATTGTAAGTCTTCTTCATCTCTCCTGGATGGTGTTTTTTCATACACAGCCTTCCACAACTTGTTCCATACTTCTTTTATGTCCATTTAATAATTTGTATCTATCATCTAACTATTTATATTCCCAATACCATTCAACAAAGATGGAATAAAAAATGTTTCAAAAAAACACAAGTGGACTGGTTTATCAATAGGACATACCACATAGTAAATGCCAGTCCACAAAGGAGAATCCCTAATGCTCAGTTGAATCTCAAGTAAATACAAAGTCAATACCACCAGAAATAAGGAATAAAATATAAGATCATCTCTTTTCTCCTTTCTCTTTAAAGCACTTTAGCCATCAAATAAACTCAATAACAATTCAGTGCAGGGATCAGAGCAAATGCAGAAGTAAGCCTGGATTGCCAACCAAGAGAGGAAAGACATGTTGGAAGGTTGGCACATCACACAGAATGTAGTATAACATTATTTTCGAAAGGTTACATTTGTACAGACTCTGATAAGTTAAGGATATTGTAAGTCTCTGCTGATTAATAAAAAATGTTTACTTCATTTACACTTAATTTAACTATTGATATGACTGATTTAAACTAACATTTTGCTAGTGTTTGTTTAGGTGTCCCATCTGACTTTGTTCATTTTATGTGTTCCTTCATTTGAGAAATTAGTCTTTTTTATTGGTTTTCTTTCAACGTTTATTCTTTTATTTTCTCCCTAGTACTATTTAATATTGTCCTTAATTTAAGGACATTAAGTAAACATGAAGTAAACATTTTTTATTAATCAACAGAGACTGACAGTATCAAACTAAGACCAAAATTAATTATGTGCTATAATAAGAGTTGTATTTTAAATAACAGGAACAGATTGGCTAAAAGTAAAACACCAATAGAGTGAAATCAACTCTCTGCAAACAATATTAATAATTTGTAGGAGTAATTATATTACTATCAAACAGAGAACAATTTAGGTCAGTGACTAAAGATCTAGAGAAGGATATTTAAAATGATTAATATACATTCTTTTTTTTAAAAGATTTTTATTTTTACTTTATTTATATGAGTACATTGTAGCTGTCTTCAGACCCACCAGAAGAGGGCATCAGATCCCATTACAGATGGCTGTGAGCCACCATGTGGTTGCTGGGAATTGAACTCAGGACCTCTAGAAGAGCAGTCAGTTCTCTAAACCACTGAGCAATCTCTCCAGCCCTAATGTACATTCTTATTGGAAGATAAAAGGTTTGTAAAGGTGTATATGCAGACATATCAGAACTGAGAACAGATATAGCTATATTCTAACTGATGCTTTTAATACACCTTCTTAAGTGAGAGAACTATCAAGCAAAAGAAAAAAATACAGTAATTGATGAAAGCATAAAACCAACCAACAAACAAAAACTACTTAGTAAGGCCATAGAAGGGTTCCACAATCATGTCAATCTAATACAAAGAGAGTAACTGTGACCTACAGAGTTTTCTAAGTAAGTCTCAAATAGTAACACTTCCTAAACAAGACGTTCACATACTCGGAATCACATATCATTCATCTAATTAAACAGTGTCCTAAAGAGGAGATCACAGCAACATGTAGATGAAATGTACATAGTAAAATTTGTCACCTTAAAAATTTATGCATGCTGTATAAAATTAACCCACCTAAATAAAAATGTGTGTAAATTTCACTAAAAGTAAGTAAAAACAAACAAACAAACCACACACAACATAAAATTAGCAATAATAATAATAAACTCAAAACCATTTTTTCATAAATTTTAATACAATCATCAATAAAGTAGACATCCTTGTTAATCCTAATAAAAGTACGATAGGTAACATTATGACAGAAATTTGATCATTTAAGTCAAATATAATAATTTCGTCAAATGTATACAAAGGGGAAAATAAGGAGACTTAGAGATTAGAGATGTGGCCTTTAGCTTAGTAGTAGAATACTCGCTTAGTTTAGATGAGGTCCTTTTTTGATCGCAGCATTGAATAATTTTGAATAATTTTTTGAGACATACAGAAAGAAAAAGAAATAAAGTGTTACATGTGTTAAAGGAATAGAGTTCTTAAAAGAGAAAATGTCAGAAAGCCGCTGGATGATGTATGCAGGGTTTATTGGGCCATCCTTGTTGGAGCTTGGACACAGTAGTGCTGATAGAAATGTGAACTATAGAGAGACCCAGGCCAAGAGGCTTCAGAGGGGAACAAAGTTAGCAACTGAGCTAGAAACCATTCTTCTGATATTTGGCAAATATGTGGCTGCTTTCTGCTCTTGTCCTAAGAATTTGCCTCCAGCCTAAGCTGAAAAGTCATGGAGGGAATTCTGAGACAGCCTAATATTGACTTTGTGCCATGGTTATTAGTAATCATGCATATGCAGGTCTAGAATGAAAGAGAAAAGAGCAAGTGGGGCAAAAAAGACATGCAAAATAATTGTTTAAAGTGGTAAACAGCACAAAGAAATATAATGGAGTGAAAGATTATGCTGAAGAAGATAAGGAGATCAAGGTGAGGCTTAAGCTGCATTGGAAAAAATGTAAGGATCTCAGAGCAAGATCTCACTGAGTTGTTTCTAGCCTGTGAACAGAAAAGACCTAAGGGATTTTCTGCTTCTAAAATGAATCAACAAAGGAAAGGCACTGCAAATGTAGGGGCCAGGATCTAGCCTAACTGGGCATCCAGAATTGTCAGTGCTGTCCATGTGGTTCTGGATTTAGAACAATGAAGGATGGATGAGTAAGGGGGCTGTGGAATCTTTTTTGTGGTTAAAGAGAATCCATTGAAGTCAGGTGTGAGACAGGGGCAGTCCCTCTATGGAGGGGGCCATTATGTCAAGCTGTGAAAGTGAAGCCTGGATTGTATGGGAAACTACAAGATTTTAGAAGTGCCAGAGCCATGGGACGACTGCCAAGGAGAGCAGCATACCAGAGTCAAATGACCAAAGTGAGACAAGTAATTTGCAAGCAGCAGACCTTGGAGGACAGAGTCATCTGCACCCTTTGACATCAGACATGGATTTGGAGTTTCCTCTGTTGGGTTTCACTCTTCTTCTGTCTTACATTTTCTTGTTACTCATCTATTCCTCCTTTATGGAATAGTAATGTGCATTCTCTGCCATTGTGTGTTGGAAGTATGTCATTTGCTTTTGGATTTTATAGGGAATTGCAGTTAAAAGATTGCCTTGCGTCACAGAAGAGACTTTGGACTTATAAACTGTGTTGAGACTGTGAAAGACTATGGGGAATTTTGAAGTTGTACTAAATTTATTTTGCATTATGATATAGCTACAATCAAAGAATAGAATGTGGGGTTTTGAATGAAAATGGCCCCTCTCATTGGCTCATATATTTGAATACTTAGTTCTTCTTTGGTGGAAATGTTTGGGAAATATTAGAACGTCTGGTGTTGAGGACAGGTGTCACCCTGGTAGTGGGCTTTGTGAGGTTTCAAAAGAATTACGTGATTCTCAGTAATCTTTCTCTCTATGTCATGATTATGGATCAAGATGTGAGTTCTCAGGACCAGTGAGATGCTCTGGGGTTAAGAGAACTAGCTGCTCTTCCAGAGGTCCTGAGTTCAATTCCCAGAAACCACATGGTAGCTCACAACCATTTATAAATAGATCTGATGCCCTTTTCTAGCTGGATAGTTTTATGTCAACTTGACACAACCTAGAGTTATCTGAGAGGAGGGAACCTTAATTAAGAAAATGCCTCCATCTTGCCCTTGGTGCAGTGGTTCTACCTCCTTAGAGAATGACCCTGTCACCACCTATCACCAAAGGGGGTCTATCTGGTCAGACAGTACCAATCTGATGTCCCAACAGAATTATTCCCTGATTTCAATATAGCCGCTCTCCCTGCCGTGCAGCCAGCCCTCACCTCTCCTGAAAAATACCCTTTTTATTCCTGTGATTTTTTCAATGTTTCATTTTTAAGTGTTGGTTTTAATAAATTGTTAGCATTTGTTTCATTCCCAAAAAAAAGAAAAAAAAAGAAAAAAGAAAAAAGAAAGTGCCTTAATAAGACCAGTCTGTAGGCAAACCTGTAGGGAATTCTTTTTTCTTTTTTCTTTTTTTCTTTTTTTTTTTAATTAGCGATTAATGTGGGAAGATCCAGCCATTGTAGGTGGTACTATCACTTAGCTGGTGATTCTGGGTTCTATAAGAATGCAGGCTGAACAAGCCATTAGAAGCAAGGACAGTAAGCTAGTCCTCTTTATGGCCTCTGCATCAGCTCCTCCCTCCAGGTTCCTGCCTTGTTTGAGTTCCTATCCTGACTTCTTTTGATGGTGAATAGTGATGTGAAAGTGTAAGCCAAATAAATCTTTATCTGTTCACAGTGGGTGGGGAGATGGGTTGGGAGGTGAAAGTGGGGAAGTAGGCTGAGTAAGCCATGATGAGCAAACTAGTAGGCAGTACTTCTCTGTGGCTTCTGCTTTAATTCCTGCCTCCAGATTCCTGCTTTCAGTTCCTGCCCTGGCTTCCATCAGTGAGGGAGTGTGAACTGAACAGTAGCTAAGATGAAGTAAACCCTTTTTTCTCTAGGTTGCTTTTGGTCATGGTGCTTTATCACAGCAATAGAAACCCTAAGACAAGTGTGTGTGTGTGTGTGTGTGTGTGTGTGTGTGTGTGTGTGTGTGTGTGTGTGAGTGTGTGTGTGTGTGTGTGTGTGTATGTCATATTAAAGCTAAATTTTTGTCTTTTTGAGGAACTTCTATACCTAGTCTCACATAATACACTTTATAATGTTAAGAAGTTAACCTATATTGTAACTTATTGATCTACAAGATCATACTTTGGGTCTGATTAGAGCTTCATCAGTGGCAAGGTTAATTGTAAAAAATCCCTTAGTTCCATGGCTGCATATTAAATCAATAATTATATGCTATGGGTTATGAATTACATGTTTAAATTTCCCTATATAATTAGAATTTGTTAGCTTGTTCCTTGTACTTTATGACATCACTGAATACCTACTGTGCTGTAGGCTTGCTTCAGCAGACACTGCATTACAAGAAACCATGAGCAATCATATTACCATTTGCTTGTGGGTGAGCCGGTGACCACTGCTGCATTCTCTAATAACACTGTGTACTCATTGTCTTCCGACTTAATTAGATCAGCACCAATCTGAGATATCTATTTTCTTGAAAGTGTTCTACTCACAGCCACTTCTGTTAATAATCACCTGGCTTGTCAGGATACTTACTCAGAAGCAAGACAATTCACTCCTGCTAGGTTAATAAGATTTAAAACATAACATCCTGATATAAAGAAACAGACATAAGAATTGTTTTTTTGTAGGGGATGGTGACAGAGTGAACAAAATGCCAGTTGGCCTTGAGCATAACAAGCACCGCAGCCATCGCTCAGTCACAGGATTGTTGAGGCAGGCACTCACTGTTCCGCCTTTCTCCACTTTACATGACGATTCTTTGCATGGACTAGACACCAAACCTTCATCACTGCTGTCTAAAACGGATCAGCAGTGTCTTCTACAGGGCTCCCCAGGTATCACCACAATCTCATTTTAGTTTCTTCTACCTTTTTAAAAATCTCATGTGGATTCTAAACACACAGTGCAAGTTTCAAGGAATAGAATCATGAAGGTTTTCAGTTTCAGGTTTCAGGAAAGCATGTTAGTGGTGGATCAGAGTGCTTGGCAGGAAGACACTAATAAATTTGCATCGGAAAGTTTTCCAAGGCTCATGCATCTGTTCGATAGTCATCTCAGGTTATAAGTTGCATATAGCTTCCATTTTACTATTTGTAGTTCTAAAAGCTCAGTATTAACACAGGCAAGAATGAGATAAGATGACTTCAAAAATTAAATAAAAATAAGAAATAAAGTGGTGATTTTTAGAAAATCTTTCAGTCATGACTGTCAGAGTTGCAGTTATACTCAACAGTACAATAAACTCACTCTTCCAGAGCCAAAGGACCAAGATGCCATTGTGTAAATTGACACTCACCAGATTTACAGATTGAACAAGCAATAATAAACCCATATTTCCAGAGCCCAAAGACACAAATCCCATTATTTAGATACATTTCCACTCAGGAGCTTTGCAGATTCAACAAGCAACAGCACAGTAACGGTTACATGAGTATCACTGTGATAGATTTCAGAGTGAAAAAGACAATTCTGTATGTTTGGTGGCAAGGTTGGCCTGTACACAGCTAATGCATGTGGATTTAGTGAACTTTACCTACATGTTAATAATATATGGACAGTGTTCATTAAGAGGAAAAAAAATAAGGATCAGAACTAACAGAAAGGGGGCTTTTAGTTACTTTGAATTTAACCTTGCATCATGATTGTGGTAGCGTTTAATGTGTGGACCCGGGGAATATGAGGAAGTAACATTTATAATACACAGAGGAAATACTATGCCACTTGAAGGGGTAGGATTTACTTAAGTACCACATGTTACTTTTTGAATCTTTCTTTCCTGACTGGATGTGGCCATGGTTTACTATTATTATTGGCTTAACTGTAAGAAACCACAGAGCCAGTGAGGAAGACTGTAGGCAATGGAGGATTTTTATGACCATAATACAAATAATTATAGAAGTTGCACAAAGGAGACCCAGAGCTATCATTCTGAAGCTCGACATAACTGGTTTAGATCCTGGCTTTTCCATGAGAGTCAGTTGTTGCGTGCCTCAGTTTCTCACTAACATTTCTTAGTAATATTGCACATTTCATGGGATGGTTTTAAGCTAGCCAAATGGGTACTGGGTACTACTTCCTCTTTCAGGCTGATGGCATAATTTCAGAAGATTAATGCTTTTAAAGTTCTATCTTCTAGTTCTCAACCTATGACAAGCATTTAATTAATACTAGTTAATTATTTGCCTTATTTGACCTGAATTTTATTTCATTACTTAAGGCATCAAATAAATTCTATGGCTTTCTTTCTTTGTTCTCTATGAAAATTTTATAAGCACTAAACTATATATATATGTTATTTTTAAAAATCAGATTACTGAGCCGGGCAATGGTGGTGCACACCTTTAATCCCAGCACTTGGGAAGCAGAGGCAGGTGGATTTCTGAGTTCGAGGCTAGCCTGGTCTATAGAGTGAGTTCCAGGACAGCCAGGGCTACACAGAGAAACCCTGTCTTGAAAAACCAAAAAAAAAAAAAAAAAAAAAAAAAAAAAAAAAAAAAAAAAAAAAAAAAAAAAATTAGATTACTTAAAAAACACAAATCCTCCAGGTAGGCTTATCTATTTTCACATTGGATCAGCTGATCGATTTACTACAATATCTCTTTCAGTGACATACCAGGCTTGGATTTCTTAGGGACAATCAAAAACTGTTAACTTGTGCATGTGGTCTCAGCAAAGCTGAAGTAATACAGCATCAACATGGCTAAATATTCAAAAAGTTAGGTTGAAAAATCAATCAAGGCAGTAAGACAAAAGTCAGGTAGAAAATTGGTGGTTTAAAAAAATATTAAAAGTGTTGGACTCATTTTACATTTTCATCTGGATATATTGGAGCCTTGTAGAAACTGCCCAAAATTAATGTGCTGAACAACATGACTGAGGAAGAGATCGCTGACTCTATACCAGTGCACTTTTGCAAGAGCAGACCTAGCTAAAATGTATTTTAAATCATAGAAGAGGAAGCAGTATGAATAATCTGAAGAAAAATGGACTGTGGCTTGTTTCAGGATGTATGATCAAAGAAACACAGCATAGCAGCCTGATAAAAGGTCATAAGGCCTGGCCTACAATTCCAGCACTTCCCCTTACTTCCCATGTGACTGTGGAAACCCTGAATTTCTCTTTGCCTTAATTCTCTCCACCCTGAGAGCAATTGTTCCTCACAGGATGAAACCGAAATGTAAAATGCTCATAATTGTGCCTGAAGTTTGATAAGCTTTCAAACATTAAACATTATTTTCACGTTCAGCATGACTCTCTGGTCACCAGGGAAATGCAGACCAAACCACAATGAGCTATTGCCTCACACCTATAGGGATGTTTGAGATTAAAAAGAAAGAAAGGGAAAAAAAAGAGTGAAGGATGCCAAGATTGACAAGGACGCAGAGAAGCCGGGGCACTGCTATTCTGTTGTTGGGCATGTAAATTGGTACAGCAACATTGGAAAACAAAATGGAGTCACTTCCAAAGACTAAAACAGAGTTAAGTTATGATCCATCTGTTCAATTTCTTGGTAAAATTTTAAAGGAAGTGAAAAAGTATATGAAGGATCTATCTGGACCTCTGTATCTATAGCAACATTGCCCACTATATAAGATGTAGAAGTGGTCTAAGCAGAACAGGGAGATGGCTCCATGGGTAAACACTTGCTGCTCAAGCAGAGGACCCGGCCTCAATTCCCAGTGCCCATGCAGTAATTTCGGTTCCAGAAGATCCGAACCCTCTTCTGGCCTCCTCAAGCACCACACATGCACGTGAAACACAAACATAAATGTAGGCAAAACGCCCATACATACAAATTAAAAATAAAGAAATGTGTTTAATGCACAGGAAAGGTTGCGAGAAACAGCAAGATGTTGGTTAAATGAAAGGAAATCGAATCTGCTTGTGTTGGATAGCACCCCAGTTTCTCCTGGTGGCATATGGGTTGTTCCGTTCTGCCTGCTTCTAAACTACAAACTGAATCTCTCGTAACCCACATAACTGTTCTTTCCTATCAGCTCCTCAAAAATTAACTGCCCAAGCTCTTATCCAAATGCCTAGGCTTTTTTTTTCCCCCAGTTGGATCAGTATAGATAAATTAAGGCACAGAGGCTGATATTCCCACAATATAGAAAAAACACTATCATGAAACCTATCCAGATGATGCTATTTTTATTCCAATAGAGAACTCAGTGGTTCCAATTACAAGGATGCTTCGTGATTTTTGTTGTAGCCTGTTAAGGAAATGCCGTCAAAGGAAAAAAAGACATTTAAAGATCCTCAAAACCATGTATACTCACACCGAACCTTTGTCCTGATAGGTGCAATTACAGAAACAGGTGGAGGAAGACCTTAAACTTCCAATGGCAGACATTTTATATGTCAGCAAACAACTAATAAGTTTTCCCTAGATGCCACAGGTTTTATGTATGCTTGCTTCATTAATTCACACAGAGATTCTATAGAATAGGTTGCACTAATAATCTTATTTGTGAATGAAGAAACTAAAGGTTAAATTGAGAGAAATCACACAGTAGTCATCTTGCAAAGATAAAAAACTGAACTGAGGGACGAGCTGACCGTTTCCTTTGTTACTGTGCTATGATTCCACCCAAGAAATTCTCATTTTCTACAAAGGCCAGGTACTGTGTTCTCAGTTCTATTTCATGGAAAGAATATTTTGCTGAAAGGTCCTTTAACAAGACAACTAAAAACAAAATTGGGAATCAAGTTCAATCTCTCTTCTCTTCTTTTGGGTTTGTTGTGAGATGATAAATTTCTTGTATTTTCTTGGATGTAGATACTCTTCTTATGTTGGGGTTTTCCTTCTAGCATCCTCTGTAGGGCTGGATTGGTAGAAAGATTGTCTTAGTTTGAGATTTACTTTTGTGAACAGACACCATGACCAAGGCAACTCTTACAAGGACAACATTTAATTGGGCTGGCTTACAGGTTCAGAAGTTAAGTCCATTATCATCAAGGTGGGAGCATGGCAGCATCCAGGCAGGGATGGTGCAGACAGAGCTGAGAGGTCTACATCTTCATCTGAAGGCTGCTAGTGGAAGACTGACTTTCAGACAGCTAGCATGAGGGTCTTAAGCTCATGCCAACAGTGATATGCCTACTCTAACAAGGCCACACCTTCTAATAGTGCCACTCCCTGGGCCAAGCATATACAAATCATCACAAAGAAATTGTTTAAATTTGGTTTTGTCATGGAATATCTTGGTTTCTCCATCTATGATGATTGAGAGTTTTGCTTGGCATAGTAGCCTGAGCTGCCATTTGTGTTCTCTTGGGGTCTCCTATTCCTCAAGGCTCTCTATCTCCACTACTTAAAGCTCCTTATATGCAGGTCTTGAAATTTGGTTTGCAACTGCAATTACTCTCACATTAATTTCTTTACAACAAAGTTGCTGTGTATTTTGTACCACAGGCAAAATGTAACATAATTGGCCATTCTTTGTCTTTTCTTTGTTTCTTTCTTAGCTAGATAACATTTAGCTGTTGTAGGGTCTACCTGGGAACTTTTCCAGAGTGCCCTTCAACAAAACAGTTGTCACCTTCTGGCATTTAGATTGCCTACTGGCCAAGTTAAAAAGCAAAATGTGACTTTCCTCAGATGAAGTAATTCTGCCTGCATTCCTCTAGTGTGATTTAATGTGTTGTAATTTTGTATGCAATTAAGGAGCAATTAAAAGCAGGCACAGCAGGTTTCAATTCTCTAAAGTAGCATGCCAAAGTTAGAGATCCATTTTGTTTGTTTCATGAAGACATGAAGATGAGGCAACCAAACAACTTTTGTAATTTCTTTTCCTGCTTGCATTTCCTTCATAACCTTCTAGTCATTTAAGGGACAAATATCTCTGGAACAGTTTTCAGAGAAAAGGAAAAGCCTTTGGAACAAGGGTGCAGGAAGGTAGGATAGAAAGTAAGGACAACAGAATAATCTGGAGACTCCTCTTGAATGCCTCTGCTCTCTAGACAATCCACTTGAGTTAGCCTTTCCTGACACCAAGAGGAAGTGCTTAGATAGCCCAGGGAGAAAGGCACCCCCTGGTGGAAGTGTAAATGACAAGGTGTACCACATGTGTGTTTCCTGTGGAAAGTAGGTTTTGTAGGAAGAAAGTAGAAGAAAGACTTGGCGGTTTTGACTAGCTCTCTGCCTCCCACTAGCACTGGAATAGCTCATGACATGAAGCTCCTGGTGAGTTAGCTATTTCCATCTGAATCGTATAGTTGATGAGATCAAAGGAGAGAAATTACTCGCCTAAGGGCACACTGGAGGGGAGGATCAGCAGCAGATTCAGGTCTGGTTGTAAACACTGGACTCTCTTTGGAGGTCTTCATTCTGACAAATTTATTAAGAAATGCATTTTGATTATAACATTTATTCTGTAGTTGTCAAAAAGCCTGAAATGTGAATGTGCCGCCCCTTCCCCTCAAACCCATCCCTGCCCTGCCTGTTGGAGGGACCTATCTTTCTGTTTGGAGGGACCTATCAGAGTAAAAGCCTCCCCCCCTCCCGCCCCACAAGTCCTTAAGCTTCTCGCAGGACAGAAGAGCGGAGGAGAGGACCAGCAAGTTGAGTAAGTACCTAGCAAGGTGTCTTCCTTCTTTTTTGAGAACTGCCCACTAACAGCATCCATCCTCTCTCATCTTTCTCGTTTTATTTGTTTGTTTGTTTGTTTGTTTGTTTGTTTAAAAGCTCTTACTCTGCGAACATGCTTTCATTTTCTTTCTTCCGTGACACATGAATTACTACCCTTAACAAGGCTATCCAGTCTTCCCTTTCCGCTCTCATATTATTCATTGTCTGACTTTGTTAAAGGTAATCATTTATGATTCTAGTTTCTAAGGGCCTGGCCTTCTTTGCCTGTTTTATAGGTGTAACTCCAATTGCAGCCCCGTCCCTCAGTGGGCTCATAACCTCATTGGAAGAGCCAAGTATGGAGGAGATAACATGATATTCCATTAGCAAATGGTGACTTTGCCTCATAGGAGTTTGGTCTGTGTATTTTCAGGGACCTGAAAATAGAACTCATCACATTTGGTTTAATAATCTGTTGTACTGTCATAAATAAATGACACATACATGACATGAAGAATGTCATTAATGAAAGCAAAAGTTAATATTTTCATTTATCATCAGTAAAACACATAAAATGCCGTACACAATTTAATTTTGAAGAAATGGGAGAAGCCCATTGAAGTTTTACTGGGATACACATGGTTTCTCCAAGGAAATGGTTAAAAATTTGGGGAAAAGTGTGTGTATGTGTGTGTGTGTGTGTGTGTGTGTGTGTGTGTGTGTGTGTGTGTGTGTGTGTGTGTATGCATTTTGGAAACCACTATTTCCTGATCTGTCTTCTTTATATGACCCCTATAGTTTTCTAAAAAGTAAACGTTGATGGATGACGTGGTATAGGGTACCTGCAGTGCTAGAACAAAGAAGGCCAGAGTCTGATCCTTTTCGTGGAATTTACTGTGGAGCTAGAACGTAAAATATTTTCTCAGCAACAATTTGACGACTTAAAAAAATTGGTCTATTGACTGATATATACTGCATAAAGCTGTGGTGAGGTTAAGCACTTCACTTGGGTTGTATCCCTATTTTTAAGTTAGGAGAGTTCTTTGTGTACTGTGGATGTGACTCTTTTGTCCCATGTATGTGTGGCAAACATTCTCTTTCAGTTATGCACAGAACCAGGAATTCTATAAAAACACTAAACTGAAAGCTATACTATATATATTTGTTTTATTTATATTTTCTTCACTCTTTTTAGCCTATAGAAAAATATGTACATATATTTATAATATAAATAAATGTATTTTATATATTTCTATTATATATATATATTTGTGTATTATATATAATATATAAAACACATATAAGTATATATATATTTATCTATAGGCTAAAAAGAAAAGAGTGAGGAAAATATAAATACAATAAAATAAGGTAAAAAGTAATAACATAAAAAAAAAAAAAAAGAAAAGAAAAACAGAAAAGGAAAAGAAAAGGTCCTGCCACAACATTACAAGACAAGGAACCTTCAGAGATTCCAATGAGTTGGCCATCTACTGCTGAGAATGCAGCCCACCTTTCAGAATAGTTTGTTTCCCCAATGAGACTCCCTTGGAGCAAACTAAAATTTCATTTGCAAGTGGTTATCAATTGAAGACTGCTTCTGAGTTAGGGATTGGGGCATGCATCCACTTCTCCTGTCAGCTTTAGGATTCCTTCTAATGTAGACCAGTGCAGTCTCTGCACCAAATCCATTCCCTCGGGGCTCAGGGAAGCCTGTGGAAATGCAGGCACAATGGATATAAGAGCTGCAGGGGATGGAACACACCAAGATCCTGGGAATCAACAGGATTGATGTAGAAATGAGCTCGTTGAGACTGAGAGAGCATGCACAGGGAACCACTGTAGTTCTGTGGGTTATAGATTGGATATCTTTGATTTAAGAACTAATATCCATATACACGTGAATGCATACCACACTTCTCTTTCTGTATCCATGTTATCTCTCTCAGGATGAATTTTTCCAGTTCCATCTATTTACCTGTGAAATTTTGTTTTATTTAAACAGATGAGTAATATTCCATTGTGTAATTACACTATATTTGCATTATCTTTTCATCTGTTAAGGGACATCTAAGTTGTTTCTTGTTTCTGGCTATTATGAATAGAGCAGCAATGAATACAGTTGACAAGAGTCTCTATAGTTGGATAAAGCATCCTTTGATATATGCCCAAGTAATATAGTTGGATCTAAAGGTAGATCGATTCCCATCTTCCTTAGGGACCACCACACTGATTTCTATAGTAGCTGTATAAGTTTGTACTTACACAGCGATGTATAAATGTTCCCTTACTCCAATTCCTCACCAGCATAAGCTATCACTTGTTTTATTGATCTTACATTCTGACAGGCTTAACATAAAATCTCAACGTGGTTTTGATTGACATTTCCTTTTGGTTAAAGGAGTTTGTTGAGCATTTCTATAAGTGTTTTTCAGACATTTGAATTTCCTCTTTTGAGGATTTTCTACCCCATTTTTAAATTTGGTTATTTATTTTCTTGATATCCAGGTTTTTTGAGTTCTTTATATATTTTAAATATTAGTCCTTTATTAGATATGGAGTTGATAAAAATATTTTTTAATTCTGTATACTGCTGCTTTGCTTTACTTACAGTGTCCTTGTAGTGCAGAAGCCTTTCAATTTCATAAGGTCCAATTTATTAACTGTTGATATTAGGTAATATTATAATTGTTGATACTGATATTAGAACAGAACAGCTACTGATGTTCTCTTCAGAAAGTCTTTTCCTGTGCCAATGAGTTTAAGGCTAGTTCACACTGTCTCTTCTGTTAGGTTTAGTGCATCTGGTTTTATGTTGCGATCTTTGATCCATTTGGAGTGGAGTTTTGGGTGGGATAATGAGCACAGATCTACTTTAATTCTACTTGTATTTTGACCACCGCTCGTTACTGAACGTGTTGTCCTTTCCTCCAGTGTATACTTCTGGCTTCTTTATAAAAAAACAGGTGTCCATGGAAATGTGGCTCTATGTCTCCATCTTCATTTTGATCTCATGTCTGTTTTTTGTACCAACACCACACTGTTTATTACTATAGCTAATAAAACATGAAATCAGAGATGATGATTCCTCCCAAAGTTCTTTTATTATTCAGGAGTGTTTCAACAATCCTGGAGTTTTTATGTTTCCTTATGAAGTTGAAAATTGTCCTTTCAAGGTCTGCAATGAATTGAGTTGGAGTTTTGATGGGGATCGCACTGAATCTGTACATTGCTTTTGGTAAGATGGCCAGTTTTACTATGTTAATCCTCCCCATTCATAAGCATGGAAAATCTTTCCATCATCTTATATCTTCTTCAAATTTTTAAGGTTTTTAAAATACAAGTCTTTCACTTGCCTTATTAGAGTTACCCCAGGATGTTTTTATTATTAGTGACTACTATAAATGGTGTTTTCCCTGAACTCTTTCTCAGTCCATTTGTCATTTGTATATAGCAGAGCTACTGATATTTGTGAGTTACTTTTGTACCCAGTTAATTTGCTGAAAGTGTTTATCCGCTGTGGAAAATTTTGACAGACTGTTCAGAGTCACTTGTGTATACAATCACATTATCTGCAAATAAAGGTACTTTGACTTCTTCCATTCCAATTTGTATCCCCTTGATCTCCTTTAATTGTCTTACTGCTCTAGCTAGGACTTCAAGTACTATATATATTATGGGGAGACTGGACAACTTTATATTGCTGCTGCTTTTAGTGGAATTGTTTTGAGTTCTTTCCACTTAATTTGATGTTGGTTATGGGATTGCTGTAAACTGCCTTTATTATATTGCTGATACTGAAGAATAGAGATGGGTGGGGAAGGGGTTTTTGAGAGAATTCACAAGGAGGAAAGTAGGATGTTTTATCAGATCTGTTAAGTCCCTGGGACTTGAGTAAGAAAGTGTGAAAGGCCACCACAGTAGTCTTCTTCAGAGCTGGGGATGGCATTGGAGGATTGGATTTGGAAAAAAGGGAGAGTGAAGATCTGAAGCTTGCCTATCTCCTTTGCCTAGTTGCTTGTCTAGGAAGCTTGGCTTGTGAGTTTGCAGGGAATGCCTACTAAAGTTGAGGGACAAGATAACTGGATGAATTGGGAAGACAGAGATCTGTGTTCTATGCTGTAGATGGGCACAGAGAGAAGTAGGAGGCTCCGGCAGGTAGTATGCTACAGAGTTGGAGTTGAGATATGAAAATTAAATTTGTTGAAGAGGAGGGAGAGGTGAAGATCAGCACTTAGCCTACTGGCTTCCCTTGCCAGAGTGGCTTTCAGGCTCCGAGGGAGTGTGGTTGGACTTGGATTAAAGCAATGAGTGTGGAGAAGGAAGTTTGGAGGGGAAGATCTGTGTGGTCCCCTAGAGACGAGGGAGTAGGGGAGAGGGGAAGCTGCAGTAGGTGGTCTGCTACAGAGCTGGGATGAAACTTTAAGATTTGGAGGAAAGGAGAGATGGGTGAAGACCTACAGTTAACCAACCTGCTGCCAGCGTCTATATATTTACACTTAAACACATATAGGATATATAATACACAGAATTATAGATCACAAAACATTATGAGTAATGAAAGTATGCTGTGGACCACCCATTTCAAGAGCTGATATATTATCTTGAACATCAAAATAGCCCTAGCTGCTCAATAAATACATTCAATATTCAATCACAAAATAGAACTATGTTAATCTCCAAATAAAGCAATCATTATAGACTCTTTTAGCCAGAGGTATTAAGGCATCTTTTTTGAACTCTCCAAATGTCTGTAATCCATTTCTCTTCCCAGGTGAAAATGCAGGTTTTAAGGACCATTGAAAGCTGAAAGAGTTACCTAGGTAACCCATTAAATAAAACACAAGGGGATTAAATTCTGACTTTTAGTATTTTCTTTCCTGCATGCCCTTTGAAATGAGGTAAAAGTATAACATCAAAGGTCCTACTTATGAAACAGATCAAACAGAACCCATGATTCAATTCTGATACATCAAAATATCAACCTAGGATCCACAGCCATCTTTCTCTGGAGCCTCTGGCTATTTTTAGAGCTACCTGTCAACAATGGCCAAGTGAGGTCACAGTTCTAAGAACATAAATGAGATGACACACCTGCAAGTCCTTAAGAAGTTTTTAGACATAATTTTTGAAGTTTTTAAGGATGACTCAGAAAACATGACAGAAATGAGGGCGTAGCTACACCATCTACTACAGAGAATGAGAGAGAATGGTGGCTAGTGTCTCTCTCCCTTGCATTGTTCTGAGTTACTATTTAAAATGTATCCCTTTCATGAGAGATAAATATACTTCAGCAGCCTTACCAAGGGAGGAAAAAATAGAGGAAAACAAGATGGCATACTATAGAATCCCCAAAATGTCACAGGGAGTAACATTCCTGGCCATGTGGACGTGTGGTCTGCATGCCATACTCCTTTCACTCAGGCAAATGAGCATGTGGATAAGAGTACCCCCAGCATGAGAGTTTAAAAATTTTATCATAGTATTGTTGTTGTTTATATTCTTTCTCTCCCTTTTCCCTGCATGTCTTTTGGGTATACACTATGGCTTCCAGCTGAGTACTTTTATGGGATTCCTGAATGTGTGCCTTCTCTTTGGTGATTTCCCTTCAGTTTGTTTTGTCCAATTCCAATGTGTTAGTATTTGTTTTATGTTATTGTATCTTATTTTATTATTATCCCTTAGAAGCCTGTTTGTTTTCTAAGGAGAGACAGACAGAGATTAGATCTGAATGGGAAAGGAGATGAGGACGAACTGAGCGGTCTGGAGAAAGGGTAATCTGAATATAGTATGTGAAAAAAATGTATTTTCTTTTCTTTTTTTCTTGTAAAGATTATTTTATTGAATTTTAATTTTTTGATACTTTATTTACATTTCAAATGTTTCCCCCTTTCCAGGTCTACACTTTGGAATCAATGAAAAAGAAACAAAGATGTACATATATAAAAACATATGATACAATACATTTTATTAAAAAAGGAAAGTCTTTTATTTTCTATTTCTGACTTATGGACACCACATTCATTTTCTCAAGCATATCAATCTTACAAACTCATTCCCACAATGACAGAGTGACATGGACTCTGTCACCTGAAGGACAAAGTCTCACTGAGTCACCCTGCCATGTGGAGCTCTGCTGCTTCTCCCTGTGCTTCTTGCCACAGCTTTCATCAGTGTTCTAACAAAGCTACATACTGCAGTGCAACTGTTTCATTGTGGTTTTTGAAGAGGTTTCTCAGCCATTGTCCACAGGTCAGATGCTAATGACATTGGTACCAGCCAGGGCTTTTAAAACCTATTTTAACCCTCTATTTCCTTTGATGAAAATCAAGCATCATTCCTTCATACAACTGCTAACTACTACCATTTTAAAGTCTAGTGAAGTTGCCTTGTTGTGGAGGCTGTGGCCATGTATAAGAAGACCTCCAAAAGACAAAATCCGAGTACCTGCTTAAGAGGACCCCAAATGTTTGAATCAGCTGAAACAACTGGTTTCCTAGAAATCCCATCTCATAAAGTCCAAGAGAAGAGGCTCCTGACCTGAGAAATGCCATCTCAGGAGAACTTTCTTTCTTCCTTGGCTAGCCTCTCTCCTCCTCCATTTGGGGACCACAGAGGGTTAACTAGCCAGAGTCTGTTCTACCATGGTTGAACACCTTGTTAATGCGTTACTGCAACTGAACACAGTATCTAAGCAAGAGACAGTTTATAAAACTTTACAAGTCAGAGGATGAAAGACTGGGACAGCTAAATTTGGGGCTATGCTACAATGTAATTACTTCTCTATCTCTGGACTTTCTTCTTTACAAGGCCCTATTCTGCTGCTTTAAAGATTTAATTTTTATGCACCTGTGTTGTGTGTGTGTGTTGTGTGTGTGTTTTGTGTGTGTGTGTGTGAATTTATTGTTAATGTCATATTTCTGTGACCTCTACGAAGGTTTTGGAAGTAGGCAGATATTAGGAAAGGTGCTGATTATTTTCTTCCCTTTCTGATTGCACACCTTGCTTTCTATGCTAAATCTTAGTGTGGTGTTAAACTTTTGAATTCATACTGAAATGATATTAGGGATAATAAGCCGTTGATCTATTCCTTTTCTAAAGCAGTATCATTACTGAGTCGGCACTTAGTTTAAGGACTTTTTATCACAGCAAAAAAAAATCAGTTTTTGAAAATTGTCGCAGGACAAGTTTTTCTCATTACATCACAGTTGCATGATACATTTTGAAAACACCCCTGCGGTATTTATTGCCATCATTTTTTTTTTACTTCTCCATTTAATTCAAATCCCTCAAATGAAGTCCTTTTTATTTAGTGCATATAATTACAAACTTTTGTCTGTCAGTGTCTCATTTGTAACTTTGTCTTAAGTATTCACGATTGATACTAATCTTCATCTTCCAGGTTTTCTGATCAATATTATTGCACCTTTATGAAAATCAATGTGTCCTGAGGGCTCGGGGCAGGTCCCTCTTGGGTCATGAATTTGAGTAAAAGTGGTGGTCTTACCTGTGCTCTCAGGAGTGTTAGCCCTTCTGGGAGACCAGCTCTCTTCCAGCAGGATCTGAGTACTGAGAACTGTGGCACAGGGTCTGCTCCAGGCGAAGATAAAAACCAGAAGCATCCTGTCCCAGGCTGCTCCTTGGTTCCTGTGCCCTGGGGGCTCCTGTGGGTCCCTCAGAGCAGAAGTGGTAGTCCTACCTGTGCCTACAGGTGTGTCAGCACTCCTGGGAGACAAGCTCTCTCCCGGTGGGACCTGGGTATAACCTAGCTGCGGTTCAACTCCCGGGACAGATGGAAAAAAGAAGGATCCTGTCCCAGGCTGCTCCTCAGTTCAGGAACTGGATACAGCTGACTGCGGTCTCCTGAGAGGCTCTACCAGATCCTGACGAATACAGATGCGGAGGCTCTCAACCAACCATCGGACTGAGCACAAGAACCCCAGTGGAGAGTTAGGGGAAGGACTGAAGGAGCTGAAGGGGCCTTATCTGGCATCAGTGGGAGGGGAGGCCCTTGGTGTGAAGGCTTGATGCCCCAGTGTAGAGGAATGCTAGGGCGGTGAGGCAGGGGTGGGTAAGTGGGTGAGGGAGCACCCTCATAGAAACAGGGTAAGGGGGGATTTTGATAGGGGGGTTGCAAAGGGAAAACCGGGAAAAGGGATAACATATGAAATGTAAATAAAATAAAATGTAAAAGAAAAAAAGCAAAGAAAATCAATGTGGGATCTTTCTATCTGCCTTCACAACGTGGAGTATGTTGAGCACGTGGTTTAAATAGTTGATGGTCTCATCCCTTCCACTTGCGTAGGTTCTTGGAAGATAACTCCCAGAAACATTTTTGAACTTATTCCACGGTGTTTGATCTGCTGAGAGTTCCTGCTTCCAAAGTCTTTACTAGTTTTTAGCCTGTTCTCCCTCCCAACCTTTATATTTAGGTAGCCAAACTGTATAAGGTTTTATAATCTCTGTCCCTGTGTTTTGAACCATTTTATTTCTCTAGACTTCCATTCTTCCATTTCTTGTATTAACTCAAATTATTTACTTTTAACCTGAAGATTATTTTGTAATGTCACGAAAAACACCATTATATATAATATATATATATATATATGTGTGTGTGTGTGTGTGTGTGTGTGTGTGTGTGTGTGTGTGTGTGTGCTGTACATAGCTCTTTGTGTTGATCACTGGGTCTTTATGTTTCCTTAGTTTATATGTTTGTTTGTTTTGTTCCAGTATCTTGCTGCCTCTTTCATTATTCCTCAGTAGTATAGTTTAAAATTAGGAAGTATGATTTCTCTGCGTTCTTCGGCTTTGAATTGCTTCTGCTCCCTGTATAGGTTTTGTGTATCTACATACATTTTAGGATTCTTTTTCTAGTCCTGTAAGGAATGTCACTGGAATTTTGGTAGGGATTGCATGGAATCTGTTGCTGTTTTGTTCATATAGTCCACCTCACAGCATTAATTCTGCAAATTCAAGAATATGGAATATCTTTCACTGCCTAGGATCTTCTTTAATGTCTCTTTCAGTATTTTAAAATATTATGTATAGAGGTCTTTTATCCCTTCATTTGATTTATTTCTAAATATTTTTGAGACTATTGTGAATGGGTTGTTTTCCTAATTTTTTTCTGAGTAAGGTCATTACTGGAGGATATAAAAATACTAATTTTTGTATGTTGATTTTTGTTGTGAATCTGCTGTGTTAGAAACAGATGAATACATTTGTATCTTTCCACAATGTCAGAATTTATTGACCAACAATATATTTACAAGGTTCCATGGCTTCAATGACAGCAATTTGACATAAAGTATACCTACCTTGACTGGCTGAGACAAATTAAGCTATTTTTATTCCTATCTTAATTACTAATATTAATTCTCATGGCATATAGTAAGTCTATCTATCTATCATCTATCTGCCTACCTATCTACCTATCTATAGTATATCTATGTAGCCATGTATGTGTGTATCATCTATCATCTATCTATTATCTATTTATCTAATCTTTTATCTATCTACCTACTATCATCTATCCCTGTTTATCCATATGTATCTATTTATCATCTATCTATCTATCTATCTATCTATCTATCTTTCTATCTATCTATCTATCTATCTATCTATCTATCTATCTATCTATCTATCTATCGCAGAATGAATACAAGTTAAAGAGGATGCAGCAGAGTCCAGAAGGTTTCAGAAGTGGACTGAGAGAAAGTCTGTATTGCTAGGATAATGAATCGGACCAATAACAGGAGAAAGCTTTTAGAGTCAGTGTTTGAGAGCAAAGCTACAGAGTTAAGCTGCAAGATGAAAGGCTGAACAGCATCAGAAAACAGGAGATAATGGCTTCAGGTCCAGTTCTCCAATGGTAAACAGACAGGCAATTAAGTAGGCCACATCAACAACAATGGATCGATCTGAACCTAAGCTCTAGAGACAGCTGATAAGTATTCTGCTTGCCAGTCCTTCGTATCTCCAGGCATCAGATGATAGGATGGAGCCATTCCAGCACAGGTTTTGGTGTCTGTCACTTTATGTTCCCTGAGTGAGGGAGTTACACTCTTTCTGTGGTCTGACATGTCTGGTAAGTATTTAGGCCTCATTACCATGGTATGATTTTAATATATAAATGCACCTGTATAGTTTTATTTCACCATGATAAATTTATAGCATAGCTCTTCTTCTCCTCGTAGGAATAAGAACCCACCAGTCTGTGCTAAATGGGTGGTTCCTGACAAATGGTACAGTTTCTGAGTGCAGCCGACCTTCTCCTTCAAAATGGAGTTAAAAGCTGCTCATAAAATGGAGTCTCCTAGGGTAAAGCAAAATCCTAAAACAAAACAAGACAAAATAAAACAACACAATGTTTTATATAATATAGGGTAGCTTAGAGGAGGGCACAGCCTAGTCTCAACAATTTGCTGAATGTTTTTGTCAGATCCAAAGTTTTTTGGTGGAGACTGTTGAGCTTTTTAATTATACAACTATTTATCTTCAAAGAAGGATAGTTTAGTGTTAGAAGAAGCTACACTAAATGGATGCTTAAGAAGCAGATAAATTGTCTGACTCACCAAGTTGATGGTCCACGGGGGAGCAAGGCCATCAACAAGTGGTAATGAAGTGCAATGAGGGACGGAATGGAGGGAACACCCTGAGAGACCAGATTCTAGGTCAGGGGAGACCGCACTGCCTTCTGATTTTTGTTTTCATCATTATTTTACCATGATGGAAGGAAGAAGCCGTCCCTGGCCCCATGCTGGTCATTACAGCACATTCTAAGATGATGCAAAATTAAGTTGCATTTCCAATCCACAGATAATTGTGATCTAAGCCAGTTTATGTGACAGAAAGCAATGGACGAGTGAATTACTCGTACCCTCCGTGAGCAAATGCTCTATGTGTAGATACAAACAAATGCTTGGGCAGAATTAAAAGCAAGTACGGCAGTAGTAACATTATAGTTGTAAGGAGATTAACTTAAACCCTGGAATTGAAAATGACTCTGTGAAGCTGCTTCCAAGCATGGTGAGAGACTGTTGGTGCAATGAATAAAACTGGGGTGGTTGTGTGGTCGGAATGGAAAAAAGGGCACAACGTAAGCATGCTGTCCCCTCTCTGTACAGACTCCCTAACGCTGCTGAACCATCAAGGTACATAGCATGCTTGAGGAAGTAGGCATCTCAATACCGAATGGACGGAGCATCCATTCAGCAGTGGAGTGACCAATCAGTTAATCAGCTGTGAGCACCTCAAATGTGGACCAGAAATGAAACAAACAATTTCAGCTCTATAACTGAGTTACAAAACTGAATATTGTTCACTAATCATAACTTTAGTTGACTTCAAACTCTCACTATCCTTTGTACCACCTTCTAAATGGAGATGTAGAAAGAGACAGCGACTGAGGAAGCTACGAGGATCACTTTCCTGTTGACAAAGCTGATTTAGAGATATCAATCTAAACGGAGTCTTTCACTGGAGACTTTGAGACTTGTGTGGAATGGATAGATAAGCATGTTTGCACAGAACATCTCCTTACATGGATAACAAATCCAAACCACATGGCCTAGGGCTAAGCGGAGTCAAAAAACCAAAGGCAAAGCTTCACTTACTAAAATGCTTTATTTAAGTGCAGAAATCTTGGCCCCGTGGAAGTGTGAAGAGATGAATACAGCACCCCAATTGTCTCAGCAGTCAGATATAGTCTTCCTCCTTCCACTGGAGGCACAGGTACTGAAGGGGGCTTATTCTTTCATGCTACCGAGAAGACAGAGGGATATGGAGGGATTCTTTATTGTGTGAATTGCTTCCAAGACTGTGAGAAAGCATATAAACAGGTAGGATAGAAGTATATAATATGTAAGTGTGAGAATGGAAAGCCATCAACCCTTTGAGGCACCTCTCAGTTGAGTGAGATCCTTCCTTTTCAGGACCTCTGCTGTTGGCTCCTGTTTTTGTTTGCTATTACCAAATGTCAGGGTTGATGGCTTCCATCTACATGGAATTCAGTGATTTGTATGAGATGCTCTCCATCTTTATCATCTATGTTTTCTATCTGTTCCCCCATCATCCTGTATTATATAATAATTGGGGGGGGGGGAAGCAATGCTCTTTATTTGTAAATATGTTTCTAGTGAGATCTGGACTTTATTCCTCTTACTGTGAAGTACTTCCTGAAAGCACTTTTCTTGCACAGAGTATGAAATCCAAAGTGGCAGGTGCTTACAGTTGGCTACAGGTCAATGGACAGACAGATATTTGATGAATATCAAGTGCCAAGAACTATTTTATGTACTGCAAATACTCTGGTAAACAAAAAATAAGTTGCTGCTGGTAAAAGCTTTTATTTGTGTAAGGGCTCAGTGAACATATGACAAGCAAATAAATAAATAAATAAGTAAAAAGAATTTCAGGTCATAATAATTGAAAATAAAATAAAATAGGATCAGGTGACTATCTGGAGACCTGCTTTCTTAATTGCTTTTCTGTTCCTGAGATTAAACACCATGGTCAAGGCAAGCTATAAAAGGAAGAGTTTTGTTTTGGTCAGTGTTTTATTGCTCTGAAAAGCCCCATGATCGCATGCCCATGGCAACTCTTGTAAAACAAAACAAAAACAAAAGCAAACACAAACAAACAAACAAAAAACCATTTATTTGTGGCTGGCTTACAGCTTCAGAGATTTAGTTCATTATCATCATGGCCGGAAACATGGAGGTGTGCAGGCAGGCATGGTGCTGAAGAAGGAGCTGAGAGTTCTACATCTGGACCTATAGACAGCAGAAAAGGAGATTTGGGGCTTGGAAGGGGCTTTTTGAAACCTAAACTGCATCCTCGGGGACACAGTCCCTCCAACAAGACCTTTTCAAGCAGTGTTACTCTCTAGTGACCAAGTATTCAAATCTATGAGCCTATGCAGACCATTCTCATTCAAACCACAAAAGTTTATTTGGGCTTCTGGTTCCAGAGAGTTAGAGTCTATCATGGAAGAGAGTCATGACAGCAGACAGCAGTCATGGATGGCAGAAACAGCTGGGCATTCACACCTCAAACTGTGAACAGGAAGCAAAGAACATAAAAAAGGAAGTAGCTTTTGAACTCTTGAACTCCTGCTTCCAGTGACATAAGGCTACACCTTATCCCTCCAAAAGGCACCTTTCCCCACACCACCACCATCTGGGGTCCAGGTATTCAAGGGTCTGAGACTATGGTGAACATCTCATTCAGATCACTACAGTTAATATTCCATGCAGAAGGAAGCCATAAAAGCCTGACATTTGGCATTGTCATAGCAAACAAAAACACAGGAGCCAACTGAAGAGGTCCTGGGAAAAGAAGGATCAGTATTGTAGTCTGGGAAAGGCAGGTCCCATGTGAAGGGTCTGAGTACTACAGATAAGTATGTATTATTGCTTCATTTTTTTTGATACTTTATTTACATTTCAAATGTTTTCCTCTTTCTAGATCTCCCCTTTGGAATCCCCCCATCCTCCCCTCCCCCTGCCTCTATGAGGGTATTCCCCCAGCCACCCACCCACCCACGCACCCACTCTCGTCTTCCCTCCTTGGCATTCCCCTATACTGGGGCATCTAACATCCTCAGGCCCAAGGGGCTCTCCTCCCCCTGATGGCTAATAAGACCCTCTTCTGTCACATGTGTGGCCAGCACAATGGATCCCTCCATGTGTATTCTTTGGTTGGTGATTCAGTCTCCAGGAGCATCGGGAGGTCAGACCAGTTGACACTGTTGCTCCCTCCCTGGGGCTGCAAACTCCCTCAGCTCCTTCAGTCTCTTCTCCAACTCCTCCATCTGGGACCTCACGCTCAGCCCAATGGTTGCTGTGAAGTGAATCTTGGGTATTCCAAACTTTTGGGCTAGTAACCACTTATCAGTGAGTACATACAGTGTTCATTCTTTTGTGATTGAGTTACCTTGCTCAGGATGATATTTTCAAGTTCCATCCATTTACCTGAAAATTTCATTAAGTCATTGTTTTTAATAGCTGAGTAGTACTCCATTGTGTAGATGTACCACATTTTCTATATCCATTGCTCTGTTGAGGGACATCTGGCTTGTTTCCATCTTCTGGCTATTATAAATATGGTTGCTGTGAACATAGTGGAGCATGTGTCTTTATTACATGTTGGAGCAACTTCTGGGTATATGCCCAGGAGTGGTATAGCTAGGTCCTCAGGTAGTATTATGTTCATTTTTCTGAGGGTTTGCCAAACTGATTTGCAGAGAGGTTGTATCAGCTTGCAATCCCACCAGCAATGGAGGAGTGTTCCTCTTTCTCCACATCCTCGCCAGCATCTGCTGTCACCTGAGTTTTTGATCTTAGCCATTCTGACTGGTGTGAGGTAGAATCTCAGGGTTGTTTTGATTTGCATTTTCCTGATGACTAAGGATGTTGATCATGTCTTTAGGTGCTTCTCAGCCCTTCGAGTTTCCTCAGTTAAGAATTCTGTTTAGCTCTGTTCCCCATTTTTTGATAGGGTTATTTGGATCTCTGGAGTCTAACTTCTTGAGTTCTTTGTATATATTGGATATTAGCCCTCTATCAGACGTAGAATTGATAAAGATCTTTTCCCAATCTGTTGGTGGCCGTTTTGTCCTATTTACAGTGTCCTTTGCCTTACAGAAGCTTTGTAATTTCATGAGGTCTCATTTGTCGATTCTTGATCTT
>CM052712.1:39227373-39253061 GCA_028551405.1 Uromys caudimaculatus | reverse complement strand
CTCTGATGTTAGCTGATCTTACTCTGTCTGGCTGTGGCTTGCCCCTCCTGCAGGCCTCTGTGTCAATACTCCTTGAAGACCAGTTCTCTCTGAGAGGAATTTGGGTTTGGAGAGCTGTGGTACAGGATTAGCTCTGGGGTGCAGAAAGAAACCAGAAGGATCTAGTCACCAGCTGTCCCTTGTTTCCTGTGTCCTGATGGCTCCACAAGGGTCCCTCTTGATCCAGTCAATTTGAACAGAAGTGGTGGTCTTGCCTGTGCTTGAAGGTGTGTCGGCAAGCCTGGGATACCAGCTCTCTCCTGGCACTATTTGAGTATGGAGCCCTGTGTCACAGGATCTGCTCCCCAGCCACCAAAAGAAACCAAAAGACCACTCCTCAGTCCCTGTGTCCTGGGGATTCCAAGTGGTTCCCTCTGAGCAGACGGTCTTGCCCATACTCTTGGGAGTCTAGCTTTCTCCCTATGCTATTTGGCTATGGAGCCCTGGTGTCCCAGGCAGAGGTCTCCAGCCACAGATGGAAACCAGAAGGCTCCTTCCCCTGGCTGTGCCTCAGTCCCTGTGTCCCAAGGATTCCGGGTGAGTCCCGCTGAGCAGTGTTGCTCCTCTTACCCCCTCTCGAAGGCTTATCCACACTCCTGGGAGGCTAGCTTTCTCTCAGAGCTATTTGGCTATGGTGCCCTGGTAGCCCAGGCAGAGGTCTCCTATTGCTTGATTTTTATTAATTTATTCTTCTATGAGAAATTGGACATAGACTATTGTGACATCTCTTTTAATTTTTAAGTGTTTGTAACCAATTCTCAGTACATGGGACATGAGGAGGAAAAGCGCATTAAAAATGTCTGAATTGAGTCAGAAGGCTGCCATTGCTAGGCTTCTTTCACAAACCATGGAGTTAAAAGTTTTCAAAAATCATAAAATCCTACCCAAATAGTGAAAACACAGACATTGATGCCTGTGGAGATTAAGCAATGTAGCTGCTTCCCATAATTAAGAATTTTGCCTACGCAGGTCTGAGATGAGATACTAAGACTCTTTCTGTTGCAAAAGAGTATTTGAGGCATGTCTCATTTCTTCTGATTCAGCACATGTATTTTATACCAAACACACACCAGGCACAGTAGTGATTGGTCTTGTTTGCTTTCCATACACAGTCAAAGGGGCCAACTAAATGAACACTTCTTAGTTGTATTTAATAAACATAGTGATTGCTGTCATGAAAGGGTTTGATAGTTGCTGATAGGACAATGTTCAAAAGAACCATGAAGCAAAATGTGTGGGCGTAGAGCAATACCTCATCTAAATGACAACTGAATTCATATTAAATGGAGTCAAAATAGAAGAAGTTTGTCCACTTGATGCTGGACACTTCACAATGTACTTTACACCAAGATGAAGAAGACAGGCTATGCCACTGGATGCAGGCTGGCTGTTGTAGAGAAAAATCATGTAGTCCATTTACTTTACCTCTGCATTGGCTCCATAAACAGCCTCACTTTCATTCTCCTTGAGAGGGCTGGCAGTGTCTGATGGCAGACAAAGGCAGCATGATTCACTCACAAGATACAGTAGAGTATCAGAAGAGAGCTCAGGGAAGCAGCACATACTCCACACTTTTCTTGTGTGTTATTTCATATTTGTGTTTATTAATCATTTATTAATCATATATCAGCTTTCTAGAAGACTGTATAGCCAATGATTTGTTTTCTGCTGATGTTGTTCTTGGAGGTGGAGTTTGTTGTTATTTTATAACTTTATCTGCATCTATTGAAGAAGTGTGTCCTGGTTAGCTTTAGCAGTCAATCTGTCACAACCTAGAGTCATCTGGATGATTTTTTAAAGAGAGATTGCTTTGATCAGTTTGATCTGTGCCCATGTCTGTGAAGGACTGTCTTGTTGGATTGATTAGGATGTAGGAGGGACCAACTCACTGTGGGCAGCACCATTCCTAGGCCGGTGGGCCTTGACTTCATTAGTACACATGCTAGCGAGTGAGCCAGCTAGGAGAAGCGCTTTATAGTTCCTGCCTCCAGGTTTCTTGTTTGTGTTCCTACATTGACTTTCCTCAGTGATGGATTGTGACATGGAAATATTAGCCAAATAAATTCTTCCCAGTGTATTTTTGGTCATAGCCGTTGTTATAGCAGAGAAATTTAGAGCAGAGTGCAAGAACAGAAACACAGATAACAGGAATTAACATGAGGGAACCAAATGTTTTCTTAAAAATTTTTAGATTTGAACCCCTTAAAGAGAAGTAACCATTTCCCAGTAAGTGTGAAATAGGCAGACCTACAAAGCTGGAATGGTGCTTCTTTGGGTCGGATATTGGGTTTTGGAGATGATGGAAAGTCAAGAGACTGTGAAACATGTATGTAAGACTTGAGTCTGTGCCAAAAGATCTGGATTCTCGCATTGGCCCTGTGGATGACTGTTGTCAGTTTAGTTCCAGGAAATGCATTGCTTCCTCTTTCATCTGATAGAACCAATGACAAGATAAAATTTGCATTTCAGATGAAGGTTTTTGAAAGTAAAAAAACTGTAGTTAAATCCCTAGTTATTAAGGAATCTCAAATTTATTTGAAGATTCTTAGATGGAATGGTTCTTAGACGTCTATTGTTTCAGTGACCTAAATTTATTTTCTTCAGATTTGTCCCTGGATTCAACTGTTGTCAATGTGACAATTCATGAGAAAGCACCCCCATGAGGAGTCTGCCTTGAGAAAATATAACTGTTGAGTCTGTGCTGCCTCATTAAAAAGGAAAAAAAAAAGGCTATGTAAGGCCTCCCAGGTAAGATTTAACTTAGTGCAAAAATCATAGTAGCAATGTCTGTCCATTAGCTAGTCATTCTTCTGTCTGTCTGCCTTTCTGTCTGCCTGACTGTCTATCAATCTATCTATTCATCTATCTATCTATCTATCTATCTATCTATCTATCTATCTATCTATCTATCTGCCTATCTATTCATCTATTATCCATTTATCTATCTATCTATCTGCCCATCTATCATCTATCATTTATTTTTTGGATGCAGGGTTTCATGTAGGTCAGGCTTTTCTTGAACTCACTACATACCTAAGACTGGGCCTGAAGTCCTGAGCCTCCTGCCTCTCTTTTCTGAGTGCTAGAATTATAGGCATGCACAATTACATCCAACTTCATGGCGTGCTGTAGATTGAAGCCGGGGCTTCATGCATGTCAGGCAAGCATTCTACCAATTGAGTTATATTCCTAACTCCAGTCATTTTATCTTTCTGTTGATCACCTATTATCTTTCATCTAGTAAAGAGTAGTCTAAAAGAGATTGATTTATATTAACTAAACCTTCACAAGAGGATGATGTAAAAACATTTTGGTACTAATTCTTGGGTAGCCTATCTAATTGCTATCTATAACCTTTACCTAAGACACCATTGTCATAAACAGGGAAATTATCATTTTTAATTGCTACTACTTAACTATTGGGTGTCTTTCTCTTCTGGCCATTCTAGAACCTTGGGGCCCGGAGTCGGCTGCTTCAAGAGTAGTTCTCTGGACAGCATGATGTTGTCCTTCTTTGGTGGATAATATTAGATGTTAACTTGGAAGAATCTAGACTCATCTTGGAGACAAACTTCTGAGAATGCCTGTAAGGCTTTATTTAGACTTGGCTACTTGAGGTGAGAAGAATGGGCCACCAACCAGACAGCATACACAGGCTGATCTGAGGCCCCCAGAATGTCATCTATATAGCAGAGGACTGCCTGGTCTGGTCTCAGTGGGAGAAGGTTCACCTAATCCTTGAGAGACTTGAGGCCCAGGAAAGAAGGAGACCTTGTTTGTGTAGAAGCCCCTCTAGGAAGAGAAATGGGATGAGGAACTGGGGGGGGGGCTGGGAAGGGGATAACAGCTGCAAAGTAAATAAATAAAATAAAGGAGGAGTTGGAGAAGGGACTGAAGGAGCTGAGGGAGTTTGTAGCCCCATGGAGGGAGCAACAGTGTCAACTGGTCTGACCCCCCAGTGCTCCCAGAGACTGGAAGACCAACCAAAGAATACACAAGGAGGGACCCATGGTGCTGGCCACATATGTGGCAGAGGAGGGCCTTGTTGGCCATCAGTGGGAGGAGAGTCCCTTGGGCCTGAGGGGGTTCGATGCCTCAGTGTAGGGGAATGCCAGGGAGGGAAGACGGGAGTGGGTGGGTGGGAGAGCACCCTCATAGAGGCAGGGGGAGGGGGATGGGATAGGGGGTTTTGAAAGGGGAGACCTGGAAAGGGGAAAACATTTGAAATGTAAATTAAGTATAAACAATAATGAATAAAAATTAATTAAAAAACAAACAAAACAAAACAAAAATGAAAAACAGAAGACCCATTTTAACTGAGGCATTGCCTTTTCGTGTTAAATCCTGGACTGGATGAAAAGGAACAAGTGGCAGAACAGTAGCATTCATTTCTCTGTTTCCCAACCTCTGATACAATGAGAACATCTGCCACAGCTCCTGCTGCTATGACTTCTCACTGTGATGGACCGCACTTCCATACTGTGATCCACAATAAGCCCCATCTCTCTTAAACTGTTTTTGTAAGAGCATTTTATCATAGTAATGAGAAAAGTAACTTAAACATCATTGAATCAAAAACTAAGAATATATAGAAAGAAGCAATATTTTCCAAAGTATTGTTTTTTCACTACCTATATAAAAAATATTTTAAAAAACATAAAACAAAACAAAAGACAAAAACAAAAACAAAAAAACCCAAAAACAAACCAAAGAGGCTGGAGGTTCAGATCTCTGGCTCTCTTGCAGAGGACCCGAGATTGATCCCCAGTGCTTATATGTCTTCCTGCAACTCCTGTTCCAGGAAATCTGATACCCTCTTATGACCTCCATGAGAAGCAGGCATATACATAACAAACAGACATATATCCAGGTAAGACATTAATACAATAAAAATAAAGGAGATATTAAAACAAGAAAGAAAAAGTAAAGACAAAAAAGATAATATTTTTATAAAGAAGACTTAACACCTCCCTCCCAATATTCTATTTCTTGTATCCTGGTTAAGAAGAACCTCCAAACTTCTGGTTTAGTGAGGAAAATATAATCCTATCCATTGAATCCACTATGAGTACATATAGATATATGATTGTATGACTATATCTATACAGTCCAAATCTGTATAAATATAACCAGAAAGACATCTTAAAGTTTCACATGAGGAAGCTACCTAGTTTGAGATCCAAGCAAGGCATCCACATTGAAAACTTGCCCATCAATTACTTTGCCTTGGCAACACTGATGTCCCTTTCTGTGGGAACCCAATTGGAATTTGACTCCGGAGAATTCTTTGCATACTGCATAACACATTTCATAGATGTTTCCAGTTAGGGGTCTCTGCCTTTTCCTGAGCAAGGGACTCTGGCCAGTGTGGGTCTGCTTCTCACTTCTCAGTGAACTGCAAAGAACTCTCTTAATAGAGTCGGATGATTCTGAAGATCAAATGGGAGTGCCCAAGGGTGAGTGCTGAGGAGGTTACCACAAAGGAAGAAGCATGGGATCCTCTGGAGAACCACTCGAGCTAACTCTGATGCTTGAGTGAGACTCGAACACCGAATTTTCCCTCTGTTCCTAACGCACTTCTTGTTCATACTTCCCTGCAGTAATAATCATTCCCCTAAGAAACACATGCCTACTTCTTTTCTGACTGTGAGAATGGTCCAGGAGGGGGAGAACTGGGACTTTTTAACCTTTCACCAGTAGCTAGTTTGGTAAAGATGCATTATGTGTACTTTATGGATGATTTATGAATATGTGAGAGGGAGACTTCTTCGGGTAGATAGGATCAAGATCTATTGTATACATGTATAAAATGGTCAAAGAATAAATTAGAAAAATCTTTTAAATGATTTCTGAATGAATGAACCTATGTTGATCAATCTATCACCTGCTTATATAGGTCACAGCTCCACCAAGAAAAATGATTCAGTCACTCCTGTGCTCAAGGGAGGCATTCCTAATGGGCACACAAATAAGTAAAGGATAATAATCATCGTAATTCTAGAAGTCATGACATGGAACATACGGGATGCAGTAGAGCTAGATAAGTGGCAAACGTAGTCATTTGTGCACAAAGCAGATTCTGTTCTGTAATAGTATGGTGGTGTTTGCCTCTGGAAGTAATATGTACAAGATTTGCAAGCACCAGGGTACAGGAAACTGATTTATATTATCTGAGGCCTTCATGAAAGAATGATATACAAACAGTTTGGTGAGCTCAGAGGACATGACGAGAAGGAAAGATCTGAACACAACTACCTTACTTACTTTGGACTATTACTGAAAGTAAAATAAACTAGTTGGTTTATAAACTTGAGAACTGTATTTCTTCTGCTCAGCATGCTAGGATGTCTAAGGTTAGGGTGGTGACATACTTGATGTCTATGAGGACATAACTCTTCAGTGTTATCGAGTGGCAGAGGGAGTGTGGGATATCTTCAGGGATTTTCATAAAAGTGCTGAGACTCTTGGTGAAATCTGCCCTTATTTCAGAACAGTTTTCCAATTCATTTCCTAATGCCATACTTGGAGACTGGGTTTGAGCATAATAATTGCAACAGGAGGATGTATTTGTTTTATGGAATAAGCCTTTAAAGAGTAGAGAAATAACTTGAAATGGCTGCCAAGGAAGAGTTGTGTTGTCTGAGGATATAAGGAAATAATGCTGACAGGCTTGAGGTCCCAGGTGGTGGGGGAGACATTATGTTGTAGCAGCATCAGTGTGCTTAGTTGAATGTCTCAACTCAAGTGTGAAAATGCAGGTAAGATTTAGCATTGATTCAATACTAATATTGTACTAAAACAATAATATTAACACAATGACAATGAAGGTGCTAATAAGACAATGGTTAAAATGATCAAGCACAAGATTCATGCTAGGTAAAAGGTCAGCCAGGAGGTGGCTGACTAAAAACAGAAGAGACCATGGTAGCAGACGGTCTCTTGGTGAATGAATTACAAATATAGGAGTATATTTCATATATTTCATCTTTCATCCTCTTTCAAGCAACTCTAAGACAGTGTATTTGTATTTTTTCGCATGTGAAGAACTGTTACATTAGGGCTCCATGGTTAGCATACTGACTTGATGTGTGCAAGGTTCTAGGGTCAATCACCAGAACAGCAAATTCAGCAAACAAACAGCACAAGCAAGAGAGATAGAAGAGGTGCGGTCACATATGCTAGATCATACTCTCAGTAAAAGGTGAAGCCAGCACTCACCTGTCTCCAGAGTATAAGTTGAGTTTTTCATTTAAATGAAAAAATTATTATATGTGTTGGTGTGTAGGTTTGTGCACGTGTGAGTAAAGGTGGTCATGGAATCTGAACAGAACATTAGATCCCTTGGAGCTGGAGTTACAGACAGTTGTGAGCTACCTGACATGAGTGCTGGGAACTTAACTCGGGTCCTCTGTAAGAATAGCATGTGTTCTTAACCATTCAATCATCTCCAGCCCTAAGAGTCCAAGTTTTAAAATTTGAGAAAAAAATCAACTAGGCTATTAATATAAGACGTAAATTTAACTCAGTAGACTTAGTAAAGAAGATTGGCGTATGCTTCTAACATGTTGAAGTACCAACAAGGACAAAAACAAACAGAGGAAGGGCAAACTCCCTCTCCCTTCTGAACTGGGCTGTTCATCTCCTGACCTCCATTGTGAAAGTTCCTTGTCCCTGGGCCTTCATACTGAGGGTCACAACACGGCTTCTCTGTTCCTTAGTTTCAGACAAAGAGTGAGTCAGACCACCAGCATTCCTAGCTCCCACATGGAGATTTCATCCTCTAGAAATTTCTGGCTTCTAAAACATCAGAAGGGTATCTGTGTATATTCCAAGAGTTCAGTCTCTGTGAAAAAGCCTACAATAAACATGGACACATGGACACACTTGATTTTATAAGTTCTGAGGTTACAACATTTGGGCACGCCCAAGTTTTATTTCTCATCTACAAAATCATTTAATGTAATTCAGAGGAATCTTGTAATGTTGTGATGTGATCTTGGTTCAAATGAAACACTCTATTGATAGGTACATGCTGACATGGTTGCTTAGGTGACAGTGTTCTTCATCCATTGTGTTCCACTCTTCATTTTATAACAACTTATTCCCATTTGGATGAAGATTTGAAACGATCCAAAAACACAGCAGCCAACTAGTTCTGGTTGGTTCTTTGTGATTTTTAGTTTTTATTATTATTGTTTCTGCACTTGTATACTCCTGTGTCTGTGTGTCGGTTGGTGGGAGTGTATGCATCCATACTTTACCTAGTGAGCCATTTCGCTGTCTTTGGTTCATTCTTTTGAATGATGACCATCAAGTCTTTTAGGGCCAACTTGTTTTCATCCCAGAGTCCTTCACACAATCGCCAATCCTTCTCTTCCATGTCACCTTTAAGATGATAATTTGTACGGACTGAACATCATGGGTAACATGTTCCTTGTAATGCACGTTATTCTCTGCTTACTATTGACTGTCTGACTGGAGTTCAAAGTAAAATAAGTAGAATGTTATATGAGACTTGGGATACTATTCTCAAATGATCTGCAGGAGTGTAATTTCTCAAATGATCTGCAGGAGCGTAATAAATATAACCCTGGAGAAGAACTTTCCCTTTTTGATTGAGGAATAGGAAGACATTTGACTTGATGTAAATGTGGATTGAAACATGCTATACTACTCTCATAGCTTACACATGTTACATGTGTACCTTTAAACACTTAGCAGAGAACACACAGAATAGGGACAGAAAGCATCCCAGAAGCATCGCATTTGCTCATCTTGTAAAATAAGCTTCTTTTACTCTGTCACTTACTACTGTGCTGTCGGCAGGAGGCAATGACCTAGTTCTGTCTTCTGTCTCTCATCATTGGTAGCAGAGGGAGATGCACTTTTACTCTGTTAATTAAACTCATTCTTTATCTACTGAAAACTAAAGGGACACTTCTCTCTATTAATTTTGATTATATAATTGTTCATTACTGCTAATACAAAAATCCCTTCTCCCAGTTGCATAATATTTTGATATGAGCAATAAAATATGCCCAAATAGACACTCAGATTTGAAAAGTCAGAAATGTTTTTCAGCCCCTAAAAAAATCTTTCTATGTGTCAGCTATAATTTGTAAATGCTGCAATGTATTCGCTGTTCCAAAGTTTCCTCAAAGATAAAATAGCCCATAAAATGTTACAAAGGCCACCCTTCTTTCTCTCATGCAGAATAACCTTTGTTACCTTCTCATTCTAAAAGGGAACAAGGTCTGAATGTTGCGTTTTGAGGCTAGATGTTTGAACCAGTTCGGAAATAATATCAATTAAAGGAAAATGTTTACCAGCACATTTCCTTGCATGTAACACCCACTCACCCACCCACCCAAAACATTGTTGAAATGCTCTTCTTAAAAGCAGGTGGATCACCTTCCTGCAGTTCAGAAAAAGAGGTCATAGAATCTGCAGCGTGTTGAAGTAGACCGGAGTTTTGACAGATGGGGAAATGGGGGTTCAGTGAAGGTGAAGGAATCCTCCAGCTTACCCAGCTGGCCATCAAAAATGCAGATCATCACATTTTATCTTCCAGTCCAGCCTTGGTTTGGTGTGTGTGTGTGTGTGTGTGTGTGTGTGTGTGTGTGTGTGTGTGTGTGTGTGTGTGTATTTAGCTATGAAGCACTTAATCTTTTGTCTCCCTGTTGCAAAATAACCACCAAACTGGAGCCAGCTTTACTCTCTAGATGTACATTACACTAAAGTAAAGGAACACACTTGATTTTTCCTTCCCAAGTAAAGGACCCTCCAATGCTTGTGACACAGGATTAGGCATCAGTCCCTGCTGTAAGGAGACTTAATCCTCTGTAATTTTGCAGCAGTGACTGCACATTAAGGGTTATTACTTGATATACTTATTCCCCCAAAGGCAGGGCTCCCTGGAAGTCAGGGTGTGAGTTTTCAGTGACTCTGTGGGTGGCAGCTTTGGTCCTTGCTTTCAGTAAGGTACCTGATTCTAGTTAATAAAGCTTTTGTTTTAATGCCAGAATTTATGATACACTTTCCATTTATATTTAACTCGTTTCTTCTGTCAATCTCATTCCCTTACACAAGGCTTGGTAAATCAGTTAGTAAGTTTACTATTAGATAACTATCAAAGTCTTGGCCACGGACAGGACTTTATTGATAAACTATGATATATGTTTCTACTCAATAAAAGTATAGCTCAGAAATTCTGAAAGAGTGATCAGGATGATATTAATAAAAAGGAGTTACATAGACAAATGTGCTTGTGGAATCAAGTTAAAATGTTTAACTTCAGGAAATTTTGGAGTCCACAATATTCTAATATGGAGTAGCATCCTTCCCACAGGGGACATCTTATGGAAAGTTTTCCAAATGTAATGGACTTTTTGAAAATAATTCCTAAAAAATAGCTGAAAGAACTAATATTTCTTTGAAGATATTTTGATATGTTTTCCCATAAATTAAGGAAATATATTTATTACATTGAAACTCTAACTTGATCATCTCCGATGTGGCTTAAATTTCATGAACTTGGTGAAAATGTTTATATACACTGTAATCCAAAATGATCTCAGAATATGCCTGTCTCTGAACAGTTTCTGAGAAATTGGTAAATGTGAATATGCATGTTTGTGTATATATATATGCACACATGTATGTATCTGTACACTGGAATATACATAAATTCTAACTAACCAGTGAGGGAATAGTCTGGTTTTAATGAACTCCACTACTTTTGTTAAAATGGCTTCTGACACTTCACAGAACATTCTTGCCTTTAATGTGTAAATTTACTTCCCAGCGTATAACCAAGATACAAACATCATTCTTTCTTTAGAGACAAATAGCTTGGCTGAAAAGAAAATTACTTCATGCTATTGGTAAAAAAAAAATTCATTTATAAGGCATATTTTAAAAAAGTTGTCTGTATATATCTCAGGTATACTGTATGGTGAATACATGCCAATTTAAAAAAATGTTTCAAGAGTATTTACAAAAAATAAGACAAATAGGTTTCAACTCAGTATTATTGAAAATTATTATTATTAACTGTCAGTTGGCTGATGGACCACTACAATAATTTTAAGTGTGATTGCTTAGTGATCTTTTGTCAAATTAAAAAAAGTAAGGGAATTATATGACCTGCTATGATCAAATTCTCCCGCCCATCTGTTTACTTAAGTGAAAAAAAATTTCCTCTGAGCTTAAATGTCTGAAAATGAAAGCAAGTGATGACATTATCATGATCATGGTCATGGTAGTAAATAATACATTTTTAGTTATGCAGACTATCCGAGGGACCGGCTCCTGCTGCATCCATCTAATCTGAGATTCTGACATAATGTTGCTTATCAGTGTTACATGTGCTTTAAATATTGGGCCCTAAAACATCTCTAATTGTGACTCAGAATGAACAGAATTTTGAACACGTGTACTTTATTGTCAGTAGATATTTGTAAATATTTTTGTACATACGGTTTTGCCATGTTAGTGAGTAACTCAGGAGTCACACTACACCTCCATTCCCCAAATTCCTTTCTTTTTCTCAAGGTAAAATTCTGTGGAGAGGGTTGGCAATAAATATGTCTAGAATCAATAGCAAGTCATGTGAAAAACAGTTTTGTCTTTATAAAATGATTGTGATTTTTAACTTGTAATGTGTCTATACTGTTTTTGTTTTGCACAGATTTTTACAGAGTTACCTGACAAGTTAGTTTTATTTTTTTTTAATGTCATTGCTAAAAGCTTTCCAGAAATAAAGCAATGTTTACTGTTCACCTACAATAAGTCAGTCACTCCGAGGGGTTTCTTGTGATCCATCTGGCATGTACTCTCAACTGCAGGAGATAACTATAATTTTGTTCTTTAACATGCTATATGCATTTATATGAAATTAATATTAATCACTATTATCTTTCATCAGTTATCAACTAAACATAAAAATTTGTATGTAAATGTAGAGGCGTGCAGATTTTCTCCCAAGTGACTTAAAGTACAAGTAAGCTAGAATATTTGAAGATCACTGACACATAGGTGTGGGACCAGTCCTGTGATATAGCCTCTTCTTTTGTGCTCTGTGTTTGTAATTTATTTTGTGTGTGATAGTTGTTCTTGGAATTTTTTAAAACTTGTAATGTGTCATCTTCTTGTCACATTTGGATATATCAATCTATAATCATATCTCATGATCTCTTTCTAATTGTTTTGGTTGTGAGCCCAGCCCTTAATGGCTGAGCTATCTCTCTTCAGCCTGATTCCTTTCTTAAACTGGTAATAACATGTACCTTCCAGAACAAAATAGAAACCTATTTCATCTACATAGTGAAGGTCATCAAAATCTCATTTCATCATAACATCATACCTAAAGGAATTGTCTAAATTATAATGACTTCTCGGATACTCAAGTGGTTTTCAATATACTGAAATAATTTACAAAAAAATAGAAAATAAGCAATATAATTCTACTATTTAATATAGGTATAGTATTCAAATTCTACCAATTGCCCCATTAATATCTTTAATTTTTTTTATAGTACAACATCAGCCATGATTATTTGTTGTCTTCAGTTGTTATATTGCCTCAATAAAAGTTCCTGCCTCGTTTTTTCCTCTTTGATGATTCTGAAGGCTACATGGCAGTTATTTTGTAGTAGAGATACACAGTTTTTATTCATGATTAAATCCATATTACACATTTTTGACAGAAGTCCACAGAAATGATTTTGGGTCAGCACAGAGCAGCCACTGATGCCAGTCTGAGCCATTACCGGGGAGGTTAGCTTTGAACACTGGGTCAAGGATCTGTCCCTTAACCTTCTCCATTGAAAAGGTAAAAAATGTTTGTTCTTTGTTGATACAAATACAATTTTTATTTATAAATAAAATTCTACTTGAGATTTTATATTTCCATTTCTATGTGAGATTATTAACTTTGAGTCTGTAGGACTAAATCCCAGGGTCTTGTGCATATCACTCAAGCATTCTACCACGTACTGTCTACATCACCATTCCTCTTCTTCTTAACTGAAGTATGGGATCTAAGCATAGACTACTTGTCATTCATCTACAATTTCCTATTTGTAAAGAAAGAGTCATAAAATGCAACTGTGTCTGAACTTTTTATGGTGAATCTCTGCCAAATAAAATTATCGCGTGACATTTTAAAGACCTTATTTGGTGGTGCAGTACATAATTCTATATTAAAATAGCTAATCTGATTCTATTATCTGATTCCATATTTCTAAAGCAATTTTTGAATCTCAAGACTTGGGATTAAATTTCTGATCTTGTCTTTATTATCTTCATGAACTTTATTTCTGTATCTCAATTGCATCTTTTATGAAATGGCAACACTTAAGCCTGTACTTTTAACCTGTGACATTAAAAAGATAAGGACAACTAATGTTGTAAAAAGATAATGTAACTAATGTCCAACCCTTTCGGGCATCTGTGTCACTGGAGCAAGAAGGTAGAAGATGACTTACCACTCATACACTCTTCCTTCCCTAGGAAACATTTTCTAGAACCTAGAACCAATTTCTTTGGCAGGTGAATCTGTGCAAGTTCAATAATACTGAGAGTAAAGTTTTATCATGACCCCAAATAGGTTAGAAAATAGTATTAAAGATTCTCTTACATATATTCAATTTCCCAATATAAATTAAATAAGGTACATCACAGTGTAATTTGAAAACCCTGGTGAAATTCGTAGATCTCAGTGGTCACAGGAAGTATCTCTACAGTCTTTTCTGTCTTGGCTGCAACGTCTTTGCTTACACTGTGCTGATAACTCCCTCATAGCAGCTGGAGCCCAGTGTTCATGGTAAACAAAGGATCAGTTATGAAATTACTACATGTTAGGTGATTCCTTCCTGAACTGTTACTGTACAAATGCACTAGTTGCTGGGGTAAGGGCTCCATTCTCAAAGATGGAGTTAGATAGGCACACCCTCCTTCTGCATTGGGTCCTGTCCTAGGCTTTCTATAGGTGTTTCATGCATGGGGAGCAATGCTACCATATATTGCTTAAGAATGTGCCTGCCTTTTGTTTTTCACCTTAGTGCTCTTATTAATTCATTAGCTTATTAATTACTCAACCCATATTTATTAATTAACCTACTATAAGCCAGTCACTTTGGGGGCCACTCAGGCTTCCATGACACTGACACATAAGGATAAGCTTCTAACTGTGGTTTTGACCTTTAACTATTCCATTCTCATTTGCATGTATATTATCAAATAACTTTTACAACCCACTTAATGCAAAATTGAAAATGTTGGTTTTTGCTTTTTTTGTCTGGGGTTACTATCAAGATGTCCTGATTCAGATCGTTACCAGGTAGATAGTGTAGATGCCTAATTGTACACAAGAATGGCATTTTAAATGATACCCAGGCACAATTTTATTGTAACTAGCCAATATTACTGCACTTGACAAACCCTTAGTATTAACCATGTGTAAAGTTTTGCTAGCTTTTGCTCCTGTAATGATACATGGCCATTTTCCCGAGTTTAAATGGCAGGTACACATGGTTACAGCTTTAGACTTACTCTATATTCATAGCCTTGAGAAGAGCAAACCAAGGTTACTCTGGGAACATGACTCTAGACCAATTACTCAAATCAAAAAAGTTTGTCTTCTGAAATTGGCTTTCAAAGGCATATTATTTTAAATGGAGAAAAAGATTGAAAATCTGAAACAATAATTTACTTTTTGGATAGAAAGCACTGATCTCATGTTCTGTCAATTTTGTTTTATTGCCAGTGAAAGCCCTGTTTGAGTAGCACACAACGGAGGTGAGAGTCGCTTTTGAAAAGCACTGAAGCAGATTTCGGTGGTGAGTGGATGTCAACCAGCGATGTTTATTCCTCCCTTAGAGGGCTGGTCTTTGTAGTTCTGTCTCTCAGTTTATACTCTTGAATGACATTATTCACAGAGCCCTTAATTGGCAAAAAATCATTGCCACTATTTTTTTTTTTACATCTGAGATCGAAATCTAATAGACTTAAGTGGGTGTGAGTTATTTAAGCGTGTTGATTTGCTGTGTGTGTCTGTGCAGGATGCTGTGGTTGCCATGGAATCCCTGCCTGATTCCTGTAAGGGTAGCGCTGATTGAATCTATAAAAAGATGAGCATGGAAAATATGTTTATAACATCCACTTTGGATGGAATTGTTACAGTGTTCCAATCTACATGTGTGCTTTCTTTTGTTTCAGTCCACGTTCCTGTATTAAATGTTTATTTATGTAGATTTTTAGACAGCTGGATACTTGACTGAATCTCAGATACTGAGTTATTACATCACAATGCTTAGTGTAGTGGAGTAAGAATGAAAGATGGCTTTTATGTCATTCTGTTTCCTACCTGTTGGAATAGGCTGTATCCCTGAAAACTTGTGCATTAGTGGATTGTTTAAAATCCAATGGGATGGATGGCGGTAGCAACTTTATTACTGTTTTATATGTCAATTATTTTGGAGGAAGGTAAAACTAAGGACCAACTCCCCATACCTGCCTTCCACAAGTCTAAATGGCAGACTGGCTTGTTTTAAATTCAGAGTTAGGAAATCTGAGATCCAGTTTGAATTCTACCACTACCTATGGGACTTCAGGCAAATCATTCTTTCACTTTCGAAGTTCAATATCTTCAGCCTAAAAACTCAATGGGCAGGATGTCTGAAGGATGGTTCCCTCCAACCATTTTATATAATTTATGATTGTGTTGTGTTTGTGTGTATGTATGCGTTAGGCATGCGTGGATGCTTGTGTGCATGTGTGTGTATGTATGTATGCATGCATGAATCCTTGTGTATGAGCATGTGTGTATGGGAGATTTGGAGTAAGACAGGGGAAGGAAATCCCATATGGAAGCCAAACTCGGCCTGATCCTGAACTTTGCCTCTGATCACCTGACTACGAAGAGAACATTTGATTCTGAATTTAAATTATATACACCACACGTAGCTGTTTCACAAATAAATTTCCTAGTCTCAATATTTAGGAAAGGTTTTCAGAAAATGAGACCCTCATAATGAGGAGATATTAATGCACCTGGGTATTGATTGTTAACTATAGATCAAGTTTTCAGGTCCGTTGGAAAGAAAGCATACTTCTATTGACATAAATGTTTCAGAAGTTTATCTGTACATTGACAGTTCCATTGAAATTCTATTGGCTCATTGTCTTGAATTGGTTTCGTAAGAAACAGACTTAATAATGAAGAACTGCATAGCCAAGTGTTTGAATATGCTCCAGGACAGAGTAGGACAGAGGGTAGCTGATCTGCTATGTTTCTGTAGTTTTATTCTCAGTAGATACAGCACAAGCTACAAAGCTGAGATGGCCCTTGAAATATGTTCCAACTTGTGACAAATGGAATGAAACTTTCTAAACAATCATCAGCCAGACATTGACCATATAGAGCCTCTAGTATACATGTTCTTGGTGAGGGTCCAATAGGATTGATGTCTGGGAATAAAATGCTGTCATGGAATGAATGTGTGTGCCTCCCCCAAACCATGTGATGAAATTGTGATGTACTAAAGGATCTGGAACCCCAGGAAGAAACTCAGTCCTGAGGGTTGTGCCCCATGTGAGTGAGATTCATTCATTCATAAAATGGAGCACAAAAATATCTTTTTTTCTTCCTATCATATGAGAACAAGAAGAAGATAACTATTTAGAAACCAGAAAGTAGGTCTTCACCAACTGTACCAACGTATGATCTTGGACTTCCTCTTGTCTGTTGTTTAAACCACTAAGTTTGTCCAGATGCCTAAGACATATGTCTTGGCCTTTCAAAAAGAATGTGGGCAAAACACCACAGTGTCCATTGCACTCAATCATATCTGTTTTAAATAGAATGTGCAAAATAAGTTAAATTATCTTAAAACTAGAACATTCTATTAAGTAAACTTGGAAAGCTTATGCCTGTAAGAAACCACATTACACATTATATGGCTTCAAGGTCTACTAAGACCTTCTTAAAGGGAAGTTGCTTCCTCATCTTATCACGAATTGCTCTTTAAGCATATCATAAAGTAGCAACATGTATAAATAGACTCTAGAAAACATCCTTTAGAATAGTCTTACCTACAGCGACATTATGAGGCTGACTACCATTCCATAGCATCCATGGTTAGAAAGTTTTATTTCATCCAACCTTGTACAAGAAGTTGCTTACACATAAGCAGTACTGATTTGAATATAAAACTTCTTTCACAGTCTCATGTGCTTGAACATGTGACTCCCAGCTCATGGTGTTATTTTGCATATTCATAGAGTCATTAGTAGGCAGGGCCAGCTGGTGGATATGTGTCATGATGGGGCAGGGAGGTTTATAGTCTGGGTTTACCCTGTCTCTGCTTCCTGAATGGTGATGCATTGTAACTGGCAACCCTATACCCCTACTGTATTATCTGTGAGCTACTTCTGTTACCATGCTTTCTATATCATGAGAGACTGTATGCCTTCAAACTGTGAGCCAAAATAAATATTTCTTCTAGTTGGTTTGGGGTGTATTTGGTTATATCAGTGAGAAACATAACATATACAAAATTCAGCTCTGGGAAGTAACGTCATTGCTGTGATAAATAGACCATGTGGTTCCTAATCTTTGGAACGGATTTGTGAGAGAAATGTGGAAGTACTTAGAGCTTGAACTAGAAAAATCATAGACAGTTATCAGCCGAGCTTAATAGGACATTCTGGAACAAGGTTGAAAGACCAGAATGCTGAGAAAAACTCATTATAAATAGCAAAGTCTGGACATATGAGATTGTAGGGGGAAGCAAGGATTGTACTGGGAGCCACCATAGTGGCTATTTTTGTTACACTGCAACAAAACACTTGAGTGCTTGTAGCTATGTCCTGAAATTTTGAATAAGCCTGGATTAAAGAATAATAGACTAACTTACATGCTAGAAGAAATTTCTGGATGGCATTACATATAAGTTGAAGTATGGTTATTGTTCCCTGTGTTTAGTGAGGTTTTTAGTATGATTTCAGAGAGGAAGTACAACAGGGAAGTGTGACAAGAATTCAGAATTGCAAGAAGAAAAGGATGAACCAGAGCTGTAAGTAGGATACAAAGCAATTTTACACAAAGTAGATCTGATGCTAAATAGGTTGACAGCATTCCGAAGAAACCTTGTGCTTTGCACAGACATTGGGAAAGCTGCTTTGAGGACCTCATGCAGGGAAGCTCTAGCTCATCAGATTGCAAATTCATTTAAAGGAAGACTTCCCACTCAGAGAGAGCCTTTAGGGCATCCTTTTCTGAAACAGCTGCCTAGAGATTCATTTTCCCCCAGATTTAGGTGGACAGGTTCCCAGAGGCTACTAGAGCTACGGCAGAAGATGACCAGGTTATTTCTGAAGCTAGCATCAGAACTTGGCATGCTCCATGTGCTTCTTGTTTTACAGGCATGCAGGATACAAGAGAGGCACCAGGAAAGGTTCATCCAAGGTTCTAGAAACCTGTTGAAAAGAAGAAATATGTAGTAAATTGATACTGAAAAAAAATGAAGCTCTTTTGACTCTGTTGGAAGCTTTTATTCCCTCTCTTCTTAGATTGGGTTTAAGGCAGGAGTTAGGATTCTGGATATTCACAGTGACATACAACTTGCAGTGAAGCAGTGACCTCTGAGTTCTGGTCTCCTGAAATAGTAGAATGAGATTCACAGTCCATGGGAGGATGAGTACAGAATGGAGTTTTAAATTGGTTTTAAGAGAAAGAATCCAGAGCTCCCATGCAGCAGAATCAGTACCTGCAAAGAGGATGCAATCAACCCTCTAGTGTTCATGCTTCTTATAGGACTTACCGAAGAGACTAGTGTCAGGGGAATGAGCTGATCATCTAATTGGCCCGATCAGAAATGTCCAGGTACCTCAAAATTTGGGTAATAGCCCGATGTATAACATTTAGACAGAGTGCTTACATAGAGGAAAGGAATTAGTGAAATAACCAGATCCCTGCCCCACCTAGAAGGCAGGGGGAAAAATGATACCCTTTTGATTAAAGACTTCTGACATCTCAGGCCTTCAACAATACCAGAACTGCCAACATGGACAAGATCATTCCCAGCTTTTAGCCAAGGCATTTTATGTTTTTTTTTTTTTTTTTTAATTGAGGTCCTCTACCTTAAGACTGGCCAGTTAGTGTTGATCTACTGTTCTTATCAAGAATTCCTGTATGGAGCTCCTGAGTAGATTTTTTGTCAAATTATGCAGGTGATGGCTAAGTGCAAGGAATATGGGACATTTTCTGAGGAGAGCGGCAGTTCCTGAATAGAGGCCTATACACCAAAGGCAACAGAGTTGGCAGGCCAGGGCAACCCGAGGCCACTGGGGCATAAATAATGTTAGCATAAGCCCAGATTCTGGACATGGGGATATTGGGTTTAGTCTTTGCCCTATTGTATTCTGTCTTTCTTTGATAAAATCTTTTCTTGTCATTCCCTCAGTCTTCCCTTTTTAGGAATGGAAATGCTCACTCCATGCCAGTTTTCATAGGAAGCATGTCTTCTTAAAAATGTTACAGCGGATCAACTTATGAAATTGTCTTTTTGACTCTCAGAAATGACATTGAACAGTTTTGAAACCAAGAGACTGTGGGGCATTTTAAAATCGGACTGATTGCATTTCGCCTTATGGGATGGCCTCAACTCTAAGGAAGTCTTGTGGAATGCTATAGCTTGTTTCTAAGCACTTATGTTTCACTTCTACCTAGGCTCTATCTTGAGAGATGGTAGAACCTTTAGCTGGTGGAGTCTGGCTAGAGGAAGTAGATTCTTACTGGACAGGTTTTTCGGATTATAGTCAAGCCTGGTTTCCTTGATCGATGTCTGCTCTCTGACTGGTAACAGAGTACGAACATCCACCCCAGCCACCGACTGCCACAGCTAGGAGCTTGTTCCTACTCCATGCCTGCCCTACCATGGTGAACCACACCCTCACATGCTGTGAGTGGAAATAAAATACTTCATTTCTTGATTTGCTTTGTCAGAGATTTGGGAACAGCAAATGAGAGATATAACTGATGTGTGCATGCACATATTTTACGGGTTGGATGAATGACTCTGTGTGAACTGCATTAATGCTAACTTTCTGTTCAAGCTCATATTATCACTGCCTGCTACACACTGACCTCTGTGTAACTGGCAGCCTGTCTTCCTGTCATATGAAAAAAACCAAGAAATTGTGTCTTTAAGTGGTGTTTTATTCAGAGAGCCAGCCATCTGAGAACAGTGGGCCATCTTTCTAAAGATCTGTCTTCCATCTCATCTTTACTTGGAAGGTTACATAGAGATGAGATAGGAAGGCAGTCAGTCATTTCAGAGGTTAGTCACGCCCCTCTGATCGAGTAGTCAGTCTTATCTTTGAGATTTATGGTGTTCATGCTTTCTCACCTCTCTGTAGCAGCAATGATGTTTGCAATCATCAAGGATACAGAGTCTTGCTTTCTGCCTGAGCCAGTCATTTGGATGACATTTAGATTGAAGGTTAACTCAAAGCAAACAAAGCATTTACAGTATACACATATAGAATCCTTCCTACAGAATGAAGTACTAATGTGCCTTTATAATAAAAACATGTGGGTGTCTCATCACTGTGTCCCCAGCATATCACTAGTCCACTCTGTGTATAAGAAACCATTCCTTTCTTGAAGTATTCACAATGTGTCTGAACATGCAATCCTGAAGACTCACTTCTGTCTCACACACTTACAGTTTACTTCCAGTACCAAGCACAGCACTGAGCACCACAAAACTTCTACTTAATCTATAAATGAGTACTGAGGAAATGTAACTAAGCACCTTGCTATGTTCTGGGAATATAAAAAACAAACAAACAAATAACAGCAAACATATCCTCCCCACTCCTTAAAGCCTTCATATTAGAATAATTTTGCAATAACGAAAGATTTAGGATCAAGCTAAACTATATAAGTAGTTTCAAAGCTATAGCTTGTTATACTTCAGAAAACCTCACATAGATACAAATTGTAGTAGCTGATGCCCTTGGCATACATACATTATAAGCATGCAGCTAGAGTTATAATAAGCCTTGGTGGTTGTTACTTTAATGCTATTTTCTTTTAGGCTGCTGAGAAGGAAGATTACAGGAGGTAAGACCTGCCATTCACAATGGCCAAGAGGCAAAGTCATTATATTGGTTGCTACTTTACATTCACTGAACATGTAGTTAAGTGGAGTGAGAGGATTTAGAAATAGTAAGTGATAAGATTTGGAATTGGGCCTGAGCTGTAGGAAGGTAATGAAATTCATCTGCCATTGTGTCTACCTTCTGGCTAGTGCCTGTGTCAAAGTCGGCTAGCATACTGGCCAGAAAGGTCTCCTCCTTAACTGTGGATTTCGTCTTCTCCATCCTGGATCTTCTGGAGGAGATCACTTTCCACTGAATTCAGCTGACCTCCCAGACAACTGTAGCTCGACTTTGAGTTCTCAGCAGCTCAGCTGATCCAAGACAGATGACTTGGGGTGGATGGACACCCACGGAGGTCAAGGCCAGGAGACATCCAAAGATAAGTGAGAAGATGATTTGATGATAGATGATCTGTGTGGAGAAGGAAAATTAACTGATGATCCTGTTTAATATGCTCTGACATAATCTTTATCTCTTCAGTAAAACTTTATACCCTTTATTAGAAAGAAAAAACTAACACTGGTGAAGTCTCTTCTGCTGTTTATACTTTAACCTAAATCATGACTTCTGGCCTCTTTGTACCATTTGGCATCATCACGTGATCTCTCTAACTCATTGGAGTGCTCATGATGGATTTGAAAATGGGAAGCAAAACTCAGCAGATTCTATCAGTCCCGTTAGTCACTTTTCAGAGTGCTTCAGTATATCGCACACTTTTCCCTTGCTGAGAAAGTATCTTATTCTTTTGTTCTGTCTCCTTACTTTTTAAATTTGTTTTCACACCTTTCAGTAATAAAGCCACACTGATAGCACTCGCTGTCCATAGCAGTCTTTCTCTAAAACACACTTGGGATTGTGCAATTGTGTGGAGCAACAGTTGACTTCTTGACTCTGCATCTCAGTCCTCTTGATGGAGCTTTTGAGTGCTTCCAGTTTGCTTGTCAGCTCAGCTCTTTCACATCCCAGAGCACTTAAAAATCAGACATATTAGGAAGGAGTTAATTATTCTTCAGAATAAAGGTGAAACAACAAAAGAAGGGGTGGATAATAAGCTAAAAATATTACTGAGCTACAAAGCAAAGCATGCAGTTGACTGACCATTTTTCAATGTTGCATAATTGAATATCTCTATCTACCTATCTACCTACCTACCTATCTATTTATCATCTACCTATCTATCTATTTAGTGTGTGTGTGTGTGTGTGTGTGTGTGTGTGTGTGTGTGTGTGTGTGTAAACAAGTGTACATGTGCATGTTGTAGCTCATGTGTGGAGGTTAGAGGACAACTTGCAGGAGTAGGCTCTCTCCTTCCACCGTGTAGGTTCAAAAGAATCAAATTAAGGGAATCAAATTCTGGTCTTTAGGCACAGTGATAGCTTTATGTGCTGAACCATCTCACTAGGCCCATGGTTGAGTATTTTGACTTATGTTTGTCAAAGCCTTCCCCATCACATGCTCTCCAGTGCATGAATGGCCGAATCCCAAAACTTGACATCCACATTTGCTCCCCTTGAGTCACTAGCTGGTGTTATAATCTGTCTTTAAATAAGTACTAACTTACAGAAGTCCAGTAAAGCAAGGAATCTACAGCAGACTTATAAATACAAGCACAGTACTCTTCTTAACGTCCATATCATTTTGTTTTGGTACAGTTATGGAAATGACAGTTGTCAGCAGGTACTCTTCCTCCTTTGGTTATCATTGTAAGGGTAGGACCAATTTCCAACCTGGTCTTTCTCTCCATTCCTAGTATACACCCTACCCTTTCTCCTTTTCTGGGTCATGGCAGAAGGTAAAAAGAGCAAAGAAAACTCATTTTGTCTCTTCCACCTATGACCTAAGACGTTAGTACCTCCTTAACAGGGAACAGAGCCTAATTGACAAAGTGGGATTTCTGCACACTTTTCTTGGTGTTCCTGACCAGACATCCATTCTCTCCCGATCAATAGCTCATTAGACTGTGAGGCTTCCGGATCGGTGCCCTGCTGTGTTAGAATCTCTCTGAAACAGATTATGAAAGTTACTATGTTTCTGAACAAATATAATTCTCAGTGTATTTTTAATCAGCAGAACAATTCTTAAGCAGAGGTAGAAGCCCATCTTGTATACAGATTCACAGTTGAGTATCTTGAAATACTTTGTAAGGGAATGGGACAGGGATTAAAGAGAAACTATTACTTATGGTTCTGAATCCCCTGTAGGAGACTTGCCTTGTAATACATTGGAATAAGCAGAACACAATGAACTCAGTCTGTTCAATCTCAAGATGATCCTCCGCAGGCTCAGCAGGATTTTGACATCCCTACTGAACTGCTCTTCCCTCTAGACGACAAGCTTACCCAGAGAGAGCATGGTGGTAGTAACCTCTTGGTAATACATCAGATTCCTACTCTGCTACTTTTCAGCTGTGTAGTTCGGAGTTAGCTACTCAATCTCCATATGATTTTGTAGAAAATTAGAGATATAGGTACACATACGCCAAAAGATTCTTGTGACCTTTATCTGTGTGCATCGAGGATCATGCCAGGAACATGTTCTCTCTTATCAGACAAGTTAGAAGTGTAGCAACAGTTAATTAGGACAAAAACTTTCTGTAGTTTAATATAATATAATATGATATATGATATGATATGATATAATATATAACATATAATATGTAGTAAAATTATAAAATTTTACCTTGTATTATTAGTTTTTTATGATATAATGTATCATTGTTGTTATCAGTTATTATCCAATTCTTGTGCTATTTTCCCACATGAAATTTAGGGGGGAAAGTAATGCGTGGGACACAGAGCCATCGGGTAGTGATGAAGGAGTGTTAACGGATCAGGGAGGAATTCTCCCAGCGCCCTGGCTCCTGTGTCAGAACTCTAGACATGTCTTAGTTTGAGCTGACAGTTCCCAGGGCTGTGCAGGCTGGGCTTCAGAGAGGGCAGGAATGTTATTTCTAGGCGACCTGGGATGTACTTTCCTCTACATGGAAAGTATAGATCTGCTTTCATGTGAGAGAAACCCTGGGTGCCAGGACTGAACTGCTGGAAGAGTTGTGTTTCTGTTCTCTTGTTCTTATTATATACTTCCAGTGCTTAATCTCCAAAGCTGGGTCACATGGTTTATATTTAGAGAATTTTCAGTAGCTTTTATTTTTAAAAGAACCACATTCTAAAAATCATTGGAAATCTATGACATAGATTTAAATGAGCTCATGTAACCAGACTTTGGCAATAGTTGCTCCTGGAATCTTTTAAGTGACTGTGCTGGTGGTCCTAAGGGTGAGGACGGTTGGAGGTCATGGTACTGAAGGTAAGTGCTTCTTTTTATTGACTATCTGTCACTGGTTACATAGATACTCTACTAGCTGTTCAATAAACATGTTAATTGATTTATTTGGTCTTCACAGCAATATTGTTTTATCAGTAAGAAAAATAAATTCCAAGGCTAATGTCTCCAACATGAAGTAATAAGGTGCTGGCTGCCTGCTCTCCCAGCCTAGTCTCTGCCACACTGCATGCCCACCTCATCATTCACCAGATTCCCACTTATAGCTTGCTTCAGTCAAAATGCCTTTCCTGATGCAGACTCTAGAAACCTCCTCATCTCCTTCATGTGTCTTTCTCTTCTGACTGTTACTAAATTCATGTTTCTCTAAATTAACTTTGTTGACTCCAAGGTATTAGGTTATTTGATATTATAGTTCTTATTTTTGCTCTTTCAAGGTGTGATCACAGAAGAAAAAGGACCTTGCAAGGCTGCATGTTTCCAGATGGGACAATGACGAGAGGCAGCATCAGCCACTGTCTTGAAACAAGAAAGCTTCAAGGGAAAGGTTCTGACCTCTCTTGCCTTCACCAGACACTTCTCTGTCCCCACTGACAAGGGAAAGTAATTGATTCACCTGTCTTTTGAAGGTTGCTACAGAGAGAAGAATCACAAATGTGTTACCCCTGCTCAGTAACAAGAAAGAAGGCAACAGGATGCATTTAGTTCAGTCTTATTTGATTCAACAAACATAAGCAAGTGATTGGTCAGTCTTTAAATGTAAAATACTATGGAGAGCATTTACAGTGCTGGGTCTCTGGTTACCTCCTCAGTGTTGGTATTAGTAATTTAGTAGTCTTATCCTGAGTCATACACGAAGGGGACGAGCCTTATATAGAAAACATGCACTTAACAACTAGCAATCATTAATTCCCAACCAGGTTTGAATCAAAGCAATACATTCCGGGTGATTTCCTCAGTGGGTTTTTCTCACTGCCTTCCATCCTTATTATTTGTGACTTTTCAGATTCTTCTGGCTACTGCTTTATTTTTTTTTTAATTTTTGATACTTTATTTACATTTCAAATTTTTCCCCTTTCCAGGTATCCCCTTTGGAAACCCCCTATCCCATCCCCCCTCCCCCTGACTCTATGAGGGTATTTCTCGACCCACCCACCCACTCCCATCTTCCCTCCCTGGAATTCCCCTATACTGGAGCA
>CM052712.1:39172818-39226873 GCA_028551405.1 Uromys caudimaculatus | reverse complement strand
GTAAGGAGCGGTTAGAGTATTCGCCATTACCAGATGGCGCTGTCACTTTAAGGAAGCTTGTGGTTAGCGCGGGGTGGCTCGCCCGAAGCACCTGCGCATTAAGGGTGTACGTGACTAATCACCGCCCACTCCCGGGGCGCGCCAATCAGTGGAGGACACGCTGCCTCAGGGCTATATAAGCAGCGCCATTCTGGGGCCCCGGGTTCTTCCTCCATCAACGGCTGAATAAAGCTGAACTGCAGACGGAGCCTACTGCGTGTCGCGTGTCTTCTTGCCGAGAGGCGCGCGCGCAACACTATAGGTGTGTGGGTTCATTTCTGGGTCTTCAATTCTATTCCATTGATCTACCTGCCTGTTGCTGTACCAATGCCATGCAGTTTTTTATCACTACTATTCTGTAGTATAGCTTGAGTCAGGGATGCTGATTCCCCCAGATGTTCTTTTATTGTTGAGAATAGTTTTTGCTATCCTGGGTTTTTTGTTATTCCAAATGAATTTGAGAATTGCTCTTTCTAAGTCTATGAAGAATTGAGTTGGAGTCTTGATGGGGATTGCATTGAATCTGTAAATTGCTTTCAGCAAGATGGCCATTTTTACTATATTAATCCTCCCAATCCATAAGCATGAGAGATCTTTCCATCTTCCGAGGTTTTCCTTGATTTCTTTCTTCAGAGACTTGAAGTTCTCATCATACAGATTTTCCACTTGTTTGGTTAGAATCACGCCAAGATACTTTATATTGTTTGTGACAATTGTGAAGGGTATCATTTCCCTAATTTCTTTCTCAGCCTGTTTATCCTTCGAGTATAGGAAGGCTACTGATTTGTTTGAGTTAACTTTATATCTGGTCACTTTGCTGAAGTTGTTTATCAGCTGTAGCAGTTCTCTGGTGGAGTTTTTTGGGTCACTTAATATACGATCATATCACTTACAAATAGTGATACTTTGATTTCTTCCTTTCCAATTTGTGTCCCATTGACCTTCTTTTGTTGTCTAATTGCTCTAGCTAGAACTTCAATTACTATATTGAATAGATAGGGAGAGAGTGGACAGCCTTGTCTAGTCCCTGATTAGCTACTGCTTTCCTAACACCAGGCATTAGGATCAAAGAGATTATGACAGAAAGAGGAAAGGCTTTAAGATGTTTATTTTTATTTATTTATTTATTTATTTATTTATTTATTTATGCATTCATTTATTTATGTTTGTGTGTGTGTATGTGTCTGTAAGTGTATGTGTGTTTCTTCACAGTGCATGAGTGGAGATCAGAAGAAATCTTGGGAGAGTTGATTCTCTTCTCTTAGCATGTAGATCTAGATGACCAAACTCAGGTCATCTGACTTTCTTGCAAGCGTGTATAAACACTCAACTATCTCATCTGTCCAATTTTATTAAGTTATTGTTATTGGTAGTAGTTGTGGTTGTAATGTGTGTGGTATGTGTGAGTGCATGAATACTTCCGGTCTTTTCTCTACCTACCCCTCTGAATTTTAACAGCTAGATAAAGCAATAGAACATGTCTTACTGCTTTTTATTTTTAAATGTGGACATTGAGGTTTACTGGGGACCAGCTTTCTTGTGGAAGTTTCACTCAGCCTATGAAACATGGGACTTAATCTTCCATTAGAGCAGTTGATTTGGTAACTGCTGTCCACTCTCCTTTGATGACTATGGGAAAGAATTTGAAAAAGATTGACTTAGGACCCCATACCTTATTTTACAATTGTATGTAGTATACCTACCTATTTTCTATAATTCAAGTATTTGTTTGAATATTAGGAATACAGTTACATTTTCTTGGAAGTGTCTTTGATGCTGCTCCATGAAGATGTATCATGTTTTTCTTGTTTCCCTTTGGCAAGCAGCATCTACCTGTTTGAGCATTTGGCCTTAAATATAATGCTATCAGAGCTATCTCATAAAGATCCATAGACACTGGTGGACTCTGTCTAGCATAATGTCAGCATTTGGGACTGCTTTGTAGGGAGTAAAGATGTCACGGAGTGGTACAGATGAAACAGCTAAAATAAGCATGCTAATGTTGGCAGCCCTCCTGGAGAAGATTTGGCTTTCATGGTGAACCTTTGATCCTATACATCCATTAATTCCAAAAGCAATTATTTGCATGATTAAAGTTTCATGGCATTACTTATGTGCAATTGAAGTCGCTCAGGGCTACTTCTTTCTAGCTTCCTAGCCTCATGCCCAGCCCTGAAGTGGTCCAGAGCTATGGTTACATGAAGGCAAGCATCATTTAGCATCCAGTGTATGTACATGCTGTCCCCCTGCTTTGGAATATCCTTACTAACTGCAAATCCAGCTCATAGTAATACTGATTTTTCTGTACCTCAAATATTGAATGTTTTCAATGATTCTAGGTAGAGGTTACAATGATAGCAAATTTAAGATTCAATATGACAAATGCTTATTGATTATTTGTTAGTATCTGCCATTATCAAGGACATAAAGATAAATAAGAATTATAAGCTAAAAGCTGTAAAGTCAAATGAACAAATAACTATAATAAACTAAACAAATGCTAGTATAAGAGAGGGAAACAATTACTTTTATCTTTAGCAATTTCAAGCTTACTGGTTTAGGTGGAAAACAGGTGTTTTTATCTTTACACTGTTTAGATTCATTAGCTGGCACCTGCAAATTAAAAGAAAATAAAATTAGAAAAGTAAATAGAAGTTTATCTGCCTATGATCACACATATACAGGAGCTCTGAGATGGGTAAAACATGGGCCTACATCATTCTAACAGAAGAACAATACAATCTGAGTAAAGATTTGAAGCAGAGGAAGAGAAGAACTTAGAAGTCCTTGGGCTTCTTTGAGGCTAAAATAGTAGAAAATATGGACTAGTAGGCTGCAGAGGTTCCACTAGTGGTACATTCAAGGTTCTTCCAAGTACAGAGATGGAGGAGGGACAACCATACAAATCTGCATTTATTTTTTAGGCAAAAAAGGGCAAGACATGGAGTTGTGGTTTTTGTTTGTTTGTATATATGTTCTCAGCTTTCTTAGCTCAAAATAAACCTCATGCGTGCAATACTGCCATGTTTTAGGGTGACCGTTTTATATACAGTGTGTGTGTGTGTGTGTGTGTGTGTGTGTGTGTGTGTATGTGTGTGTGTGTGCGTGCGTGTGTTTATCTTCAGGTGACTTCATTAGGTATGAAGATCATAGATAGAATAGAAACAAGTTGTTTCTTCTAATGTGGAGAACTTACAGATGGTCCAGAAAGTCAAACATATAATAACATTCTACTAAAATGCTATAAGCAATAATGACAGCTAAAGCTGTTATCATACCTGCATAGAGTAGGTAGAGACCTGAGTGAATCATCTCAAGAAGATATAGAAGCAAAGCAAGAAAATAAATATGAACTTTCTCCATAAAACTTCTGTCAAGGACATCCTAAGGAGAGACAAAACAAGCAAACAAACAAGCCTCAAACAAACAGAAAGAAAAAACACAAGTGTCTTGCAGTTACCAGAGGACCCAGGAAAATATTTTATACCAAAAACGACATATATGCAAAGGTGAGTGAGAAATTGTGACTTGGGGTTTTCCGACTGTACCTGCAACTCTATTCCCAGAAATTGCTGCTGTTTCCTCAAGTGATGAGATCGCACTGCACTGTGTGACTTGACTTCAGCTGCTCCCAGGATGCCTCCTACACAGCTCACTCTGGTATTATCACTTGCAAGAAGCAAGCATCTTTGCTTCTTTTCCGCTTCTCAGGTATCACATTTCTGTATCTTCTTGGCTGAACCTCCACTGTGTTCATAAGCATCACCAAAGAAGTGATTGAAAGATATTCTTCTTAACTTCCACGTGAGCCAATGCTTTGCAGGAAGGGGGCTGGAAATAACTGCTAACATGTACCATCTCACATCTCACTCACCAACTGTCAAACAAAAAGCTCTTTTACAAGGAGGGGTGTTTTTGTGAACATGGCATTATAAAGTGGGAAATATAAATTAAAAAAAGACACATGGGCACTGCTTTCTTGTTCTCTTTATTGGAATCACAAAAATGGTGGGAAAAGAGCAGGGTGACACATTAGAGTATAAACTTCTAAGGGATCATTATAGAAAATGGGGCAAACAAAAACTTGGGTCAGGGGTCAATTGTAGAGTTATCTCTTCTGTCACAGTTGTCTATTAACAGGTGACCCTTTCACTCTCAGGAGTACAGGATCTAAACACCTCTGAGATAAGCAAGAATCTGTGTCTTTAAGTCAAAAGGTATTAGAAAGTATAATCAATAAATAATACAATTTGAACTGAACTCTCCAACTACTTACGGATAGTGTTCTGTTTCATGCCAGGAAGCCTGTTTGGAGAATTATAATGTAGCAAGGAGTGAGAAAACATAAGTCACCTTGAAGGCTGATTGAATATAATCAATGATTAATGGCAAATTTGTGATCTCTTTAATGACCACAGTTAAACAAAGTCAAATTGAACCATAAATTTTGGATGCTGTCTGGAATTGGGTCATGTAAAAAGTAAGCTTTGTGAAGAAGAAAAACCAATTTTGTAATATTACTGTGATCTAGTTCATAGCTCACAATTTGAAGCTTTGCTTTTTATTATTTGAAAAAGAGAGTTGCCTTTCCATTTTGTATATCCACGGGTATTTAATTAGATCAGCAAAGGTGCATAAAGGGGGTGTCAAAATGTTTCAGTCAACAGCTATACATTTTCTTGCGGTAGATTTTCTTTCACTCACATCCATTAAAACCAGTATGAGCTCAATCACTTACGAGCAAAGATGCTTTAATTATCCTTTCAATGAAAAAAGAACCAGGAAGTGGACCGACTTAGCTCTCAGAGGCCTACTTGAAATGAGTTGAATGGTTTTCAGTCCTGTAGAACTCTGAAGGTATCGGATGCCTCCATCAGCATGAACAGCAACATTTCAATCATGTGTTAAAAATATACCATTGTTATCATGACATCAGGCTTTATTATAACTTGCTGGACTCTTTCCCTGAATCTACACTGTTCCTTTATAGCTGCAGTTCAGAACTCAGGGAGACAATCCATTCTTATACCACTAGCCAGCTCAGAAGAAGATGGTTGAGGAGAGAGTGGATTTGGGGGGATAGAGTTGTGACCAGTGCACCAGTGTTTATATGGCTAAATCCCACCAGAGCAGATGGAGTTAATGTTTCTGATCTCAACACTCACACCTCTACACTAAACTTATTTCTAGAAGCTGTTTTGGACACTGGTGTCAGAGAAGACCCTTTGATACTTCACTTCATTTCCTGGGTTAGAGATGCTTACCAAGGCCTAGAGAGAGGAGCTCAGGTCACCGAGCTGGCTTGGCAGATGAAGGCATGACACCAGTAGATACGTGGGTCTATACCCTATGATAATCACTCTTTATCTACCAACTGTTGCAGATGGCACAGAGAAAAATGTGTTCTGCTTTAGTTTATCAAAGACATCAATGGCTGAAATTTGGCTGGCAAAGTTTCACTAAATAAGTCTTACTACTGTCAATAGTATAGCTTATTATATACAAAGGAGAATGTGGTTATAAAATATTATTGAAACAGTAAAGAGAATTGTGACAGAGTAAATGGCTGTTATCTTTTAGATGAGAACATCAGTTGCCTCCCTTCAGATAAATTGTAGACTTTGATCTGCTAAAGCCTCCATCTCCATTCTGTCTAGTTGCCCAGAGCCTTAGGACTGGAGGACTCTTAGTTAGTTATCTGTATTCAGATGCTCCTTATCCAACATTTCAGTATCCCTCAGAACTGGCCTTTAATATGTGCACAGATACCATCCTTCTCTTCCACCCCTACCACTACTATCTTCACCAACACTTCTGTGGGCACTGTAACCTGCCTTTTCTCTGGGTTTCCTTGTTGCACTAAAATAAAAATTTAACATAAATATGATCATAGAATCCATGCCCAAGCCGTTTTCAGTATTGAATAAATTAAAACAAAAGTCTCTAAGCTTGCAGTAGTTTTCTTCACCTAATGTTCCACTGTGGACTCGATTAATCTCATGAGCTTTTGAAACTTGAAGGCCCACCCATGAGAGAATCTTTTAGGCTTTCTGGACATGCCCAAGAAGTCATTTCAAAGTCCCTGTACTTGTATGCCACCTTCCTAGAATGTTGTTTCTTCAGAAATTTGTGAATTGTTTTACATGATGCTTTTCACAATGTTAAAATGTTGTCTCCATAGAGATATGAAATCTTAGTGGAAATGTCTCCCACAACAACCACAATCACTTCTTTACTCTGCTTTTATTAACCATATGTGGGGCAGTGGTGGTGCACGCCTTTAATCCCAGCACTTGGGAGGCAGAGGCAGGTGGATTTCTGAGTTCGAGGCCAGCCTGGTCTACAGAGTGAGTTCCAGGACAGCCAGGGCTACACAGAGAAACCTTGTCTTGAACAAAACCAAAAACAAACAAACAAACAAACAAACAAAAAAGCAAAACCATATGTGACAGAGTTGATGCCATTTCTTAGTTTATTCAGTGCCTTCTTGACTGTTTCTAAGTCCCCAGAGGTTGCAAATTTCTTCAGTAGTTCGAAAGGATGCAGCACATTCTAAGTCATGAATGCTTTTTATATAATTATGAAATTCTAATCTGAAACGTGCTCATTTGAATGAGAATTTCCTTCATAGGCTCATATTTTGAATACTTGGTCCCTAGTTGGTGAAACTGCTTGGGAAGTATTACTGTTCTGGCCTTGTTGGAGGAAGTATGTCACTGGGAGTCAGTTTATAGGTTTCCAAAGCCCTTGTCATTCTAAGTTAGTTCTCTCTCTCTCTCTCTCTCTCTCTCTCTCTCTCTCTCTCTCTCTCTCTCTCTCTCTCTTTCTCTCTCTTTCTCTGCCTTCTGCTTATTGCCCAGGTGCAATCTCTCAGCTCCTGCTCCATCACTATGCCTACCTGCATGCTGCCATGTTCCCTGTCATGTGGGCACAGGCTCACCCTCTAAAACTGTAAGCAAGCCACATATAAGATGCTTTCTTTTGTAAGTTATCTTGGTCATGGAGTCTCTTCACAGCAACAGAAATGTCTTACTAAGACATGAATGTAACCTGTTTCATGCTTGCAAAGTTGACTAGGATTCATGCAGCCTTCATCATGTTTATGAATTATGTCTGAGATAATACAGCAGGAAGGACAAATTCCTCCTTCTAAGTGAGATTCAAACATCCTCACTTGGACCTTCTTTCTATTTAGCTTCTTTGGGTCTGTGAAGTGCAGCATGGATATCCTCTATTTTATGGCTAATATGCACTTATAAGTGATTAAATACCATGCATGTACGTTTGGGTCTTGGTTACCTCACTCAGGATGATATTCTCAGTATCTATCCATTTGCTTGCAAAATTCATGATGCCTTTGTTCTGGATAGCTAAATAGTATTCCATTGTGTAGATGTACCACATTTTCTTCATCCATTCTTCAGTTGAGGGACATCTAGGTTGTTACCAGTTTCTGGCTATTATGAATAAAGCTGCCATGAACATGGTGGTCCTGGGTTCTGTAAGAAAGCAGGCTGAGTGGGCGATGGGGAGCAAGTCAGTAAGCAGTACATATCCATGGCTGTTCATCAACTTCTGCCTCCAGGTTCCTTCTCTGTTTGAGTTCCTTTCCTGATTTCCTTCAAAGATAAAAAGTGATATGGAAATATAAGCCAAATAAACCCTTTCTCCCCCCACCCCCCCAAAAAACCCAAAAAAACAAAACTGACCAGCATCATTCATCCTTGTGGTCATTCTTATCATCAGAAGGTGTATATTCACCCCTCCAGAGGAATCACGGCTTATGTTGATGAAGACAATATTAGTCTCAAACATTAACACTAAACCAGGCTCTGATACATGTTTCAGAAATTTTGTATATATTTCATGTTTTCTTATTTTTTTCCAACTCCAAGTATCTCAGAGCATCTTTAGTTCCAGCTTCATATTGACTACAGCTTTAAGTCTGTCTTTTTCTCTCTTGCAGTGCTACCTTAAGAGTTCATTCTGTCCTCGACAGCTTAAAATAGGGTTGCACAGAAGATCACAGCAGCAATAAACTTGAAAAGAATTCTAACCACGGCATAAAGAGAAAAGCACAGTTCAGAGAGAAACACAGAAGTGAATTTACCCTTCTGTGAAGATGTATTTTTAGGATTTTTTTTTCCATAGCAGTTGGGGAATTTGTTGACTGGCAAAGATCTACCGCCCTTTAGCAAATGTGTCATTGCCAAGGGTAGAAAAGAAACCTCTTTGCATATGGTGGGGGTTTTTTTTTTTAAGGCTTCTAAATACACGCCCCTGGTTAGTTATTATTTTTTTTAAAAAAGTGTTTCTACTTTGCGGTTAGGAGTTAAACACCTGAATCAACATTTTAACAAACTTGGTAGGAAGAAGAATTTCTATAAACTAAGATAAAAGACGCATATATTTTCTCTACTTAAAGTTATGTGACCTAAAAATAAAATAGTAACTATTTATAATGAAAGATGCTATTCGTTGCTTCCTAGTTTGTGTTCCCCTTCTTCCTGGCATATAGCTGACTAGCTTCTTAAGAATTGTCATGTGACAAAGGTTTGGGTTTTGTTTTGCTTTGTTTTTGTTTTGTTTTGTTTAAGACAGGGTCCCAGATGGCCCATCTTATTCTCAGACTCTTTATATCCCTAAGGATGTCCTTGAGTTCCTGATCTTTGTGACTTTAGTTCCCAAGCATTAAAACTTCAGCTATGCATCCCCATGCCCAGCTAACTGTTTGGTTTTGTGCCTCTACAGATTGATTTAGAGGTTGGAACATATTAAGCAGGCACTTTATCATGAAAGTCCATTTGCAGCCCCTTGAAGCTCCCACTATGTTGGTGTTGGGGGAGGTCTGTGGGAGTGTACCATAACAAAGGACTGTACCTGACTTTCCCAAATAGAAATTAATTTCTCACCATCCTGAGGCTACATGTTCGAGGTTTATGAATCAATAGGTGTAGTAGTTTCCTCAGATTGCTTATGACTTTTCTGTTACTCTGGGTTTATCTGTACTTAAATTACCTTCCATGAGGTGTGATATCTAATCTTGGGTCAACTCTATTTGATCTAGAGTCAACTGAGAGACACACCTCTGGGCAGGTCTTTGAGACCATTTACTGGAATGATTAGCTGACAAGAGAAGACCTTTTCTCAGAAGGAGCAGCACCTTTTAGACAAGCACAGATGTTAAAGGGTTCTAGGGGAACAGTGTTTTGATTTGCCCACCATTTTTCTTTGCTACTGAGTGTGTCTACTCTGTTGGCATCGTTGCTCCATCCTTCACTGAGATAAGAAAACAACTTCTTCATGCTTCCATGGTAGAATAAAACAAAACAAAACAAAACAAAACAAAACAACAAAAAAAACAGATGTACAGGAATTCTCTAGGTTTTCAGCACCAAATTGGGATTTCTGAGGCATCCAGACTCGTGGACCAGACAGATACCAACATCTCTTGCCATTGTCAGACTACCCAGCCCATCATGTAAACCAACCTAATAAATCTCTGTTGTGATATGCATAAACTCTAGCAGTTCTATTCCTCTAGAGAAGACATGTAGTCACACCAGTCATACTGTATAGACCCTATCCTAATGATCTAATTTCCACTTATCTACCTCTTTGAAAACTCCATTCCTGTTGCAGTCAGATTCTGAGGTATCAGAATTAGTACTTGAACATGTGAAATTGAGTTAGACACAATTTGGCCACAACATTCACCAATGGTAGGCAGAGTGATGGCTGAGTTTTTTATCTCACTTGCTAAAAAAAGATGCTTACTGTGGGGGATCTCTCTCTCTCTCTCTCTCTCTCTCTCTCTCTCTCTCTCTCTCTCTTTCTTCCCCCTCCCTCCCTCCCTCCCTCTCTCAATCTCTCTTTCTCTGTGTCTGATTCTCTGTCGGTGTCTCTGTTTGTGTTTCTGTGTCTCTGTCTCTCATCTCTCCCTTCTTCCCTCCTTCTGTCCCTCCCTCTCTTGTCTGCTAGAAAACCTGAGTGATCACCATGAAGGAAACAATTTGAGAGGCATGATGGGAAGACCTAAATTGCTGACAAATCTTCCTCTAGTAGTCTGTCCTCTCTACCTTACAGTATAATGGGAAAGAGAAATGGACTAGACTTCATTAGGATCACCTAGCTCTCTTCTGCCTATTTATTACAGCACAGTGCTTATCCTCATCTCAAAAAATGGGAGTATGAAACTTTCTTGGACCACTGCAGTGAAAAATAACATTTATATGTGTGTACTCAGTACAGCGATAAAGCCAAAGTCATAATGAGAATGAGGTATTTTCTTAGCTTGTTTGCATCGGTTTGTGAGACACCTTGAAGAGGTTCAGAAAAGGGGGAGGTAGAGGAAGAAAGCTGGATCAGTTCTGGAGGAAACTCTGCAATGTCTCACTTTTACTGCAGGGATCATTTTCCATTGGCTTCTGGCCTCCTCCATATGACTTCACTTCCTCCTTTTGTACTGGATCACATCCCATACTGACTCTGAGGAAATCAAGAAACTTTCTAGTCAGTATACTTTAAATGAGTGCTAGAGATATAGGGCAAGAAGAAAGAAGCATTATAGCCAAGGTCCCCTAGTTTATTAGTTGGGAGAATCAGGCTGAACTCTGGCTTTGTGACACTTCATCAGCACATTGGTTTGAAGAAGGTTGGTCCCAAAGACACTGTGTGGCCAGGACTGAGGACTTCCCATCCATCTAAGACTACTATTTTGCCACTTGATTTTCTTCTCTTTATCATTTATAAATTTTTATTAAAACTACATGACTGAAGTCAACAAAGTTTACAAGATCGGTCATAAATTGTAGTTGTCCCTGAGTGCCTACATCATTTCTCCATTAGCTATACCAACTGCTGCCTCTTTTAGTTGCATTTGTATTATTAGCCAAGCTTCAAATAACATGTTTATTTTTTGTCATCCTCTATTAATTTCTATTTTGAGAAATGAAGTTTTCATCCCTTTTCTTCTCCTTGAGGCTCCTCATGGCACATTTAGACCATTTCTGGCTCCACCGTTGAGTACACTAACTGAGAATTTGATAGTTAGATAAACATTAAGGAGTTGTAGTATTATGACTCTAAAGAGAATATGGAACTTGGGGTGAAATTGTCTGGGTTCAAAATCTGCCTTTACGGCTTTGTTTTAGACCACTAAATTCAATGTGCTTCAGTTACTCTGTGTATAAAATTGGAAAATAAAAACATCTGTCTTGCAAATTTGTTAGCAGAATAATTGGCTTAACACATTTGTAGTTTTAGTTCCATTCCCTTATGAATGTCACATGTAAATATTATCTTTTGGATTTCTTTTCAGAAATCACAACACAATCTATTATTAGGCTACATTTTCATTCCAATTGTTCTCCTTTTTTTAAGTAAATACCTTATTGTTTTCATATGGCTAGTGATCCCCAAATAAAGAAAAGAAATAATAGTCTGTAGACTTTATCATTATTCAAATGTCTTCCTGGAAATGTTGTTAGGACAACACAGACTAGTCGCTGTCCACGTGATGGTCCTGAAGTCACTTGGACTTTGACCTGGGCATTCTTTTTGTTTCTGTCCAGTATGGAATTCTTCATTCCTCTCTCCTGTGTTATTCACCTTTCTCTTCAAAAGAATTTCATGACCTGAAACCACCTTAGTCCATTTTCTGTTGCTGTTTCCGAATACCACAGGTGGAATGATTTATAAACAAAGAAACTGGCTGGGCTAGTGATAAGCTGCTATCAGAGTAACTTGATAAACACCATTATTGAATTTACTGATCACTAAGGCTAGTAATCCTCTGCAGTGATAGGCATTTTCAACTGCTAATGTGATTATAATGAAGGCTTCTCTCTTAAAGTATCCCTCTATTACATATGAGCAAAGCATTCAGTAGCTCCTGGTTTTGTTATTTGGTGATGACCCTACTAAATACTTTTCATTTTTTCGTTTTGTTGAAAATAGTTTCTTTTCTCATACAATATGTCATGATTATATATTTCCTTTTTCTTACTTAGTGTATTCTTTATCTGTTGATGTCCAGGTCCTTTGAGGTTGGTGACTGCATCTGACTTATCTCATTTGTACCTCTGGTACCTAGTATGGTGAGACAATTTAATATTAGTTGACTACTGAATTAATGAATAAATGAAAGCTCATTGGGAGACACCCAAAATTAATAAGATGGTATCTCATTATACGATCACTGATTTCCTCACTAAAGTACAAATATGCATACAACTAGCAAAATAGGAAGCATCTTATAAGATATCAAATGTATCCATTTGGGATGAATGTGTAGAACCTACTGTCAAGAGAACATGGGAACATTTCAGATACCAGAGCCTGAGAAGCCCTTAATTTCACTGAGGTATTTTAGGAAAAAATGTGTCTGTATACATTTAGCAAAGCCCAGTGATTTTCCAAGGGACAGGTTATTTGGCAGGATGAGTCATTTTTCCTGGTCATGCTGTGCAGCCTTCTGTATGTTATTTTATCATTTGCTCATCTTTTTAGTATGATAGTTGGGCCAGGAACAAGAGGAAAGGAATGAAAGCTTCATTTTCCTAGGACCCCTAAGGAGGATGCAAAAAAGTTAACACTACACAAATGGTCAGACACTTAGTGATACAATATGTTACACTTGGTGAGTGCTAAGTAATCAGCATGATAACAAGGGATAGGGACATAAGCACAAAGTCTTGCATGCTTAATTGTCTATAATTTTTATATTACTTGCATATATATACTGATAAGGGACATTCTGAGTGGTGTGGGATGAAATCTTAAAGTTGTGTGAATTTGCCTTCCTCCTGTGGCTAAGAATGTTGAACATTTAAAAATGCATTTCCAAGTCATTTCCATTTTCTTCTTTTGTGAAGTTTCTATTAGTTTCATATGCCATTTCTAATTGTCTTCTTTAGTTTCTTCCTATTAGTTTTTTGAGTTGTTTGTTTATTTTAGACACTAATCCTATTTACTTTTTGAGTTTGGTTTGGTAGTCATCTTGCTTCTTGTCACTTTGTGAAAACTGAGGTGGCTCAGAAGATGGAGGATGAATAGCTGCAGGCCAATGAATGCTTTATATCTGAAATCATCTTCTCTTTATAGAATACATATGCTTAGATACATATTTATTGTTTTTGTTTTATTCAAGGTTTTATTTATTCTAGGCTGGCATGAAATTTACTACAAAGCTGAGGCTGTACTTGAAGACATTACCTTCCTGCCTTCACTTCTCCATTGCTTAGATTATGGGTGTTTACTACCCTATCGATTAATTATAAAATGTATAGGGAGTCACCTTGTTCTTTGTCTTATGCTTCTCAATGATAGTCTACTTAGAGCTTGTATTTTACTTCTGTGCTTGATACTCTTACAATTCCTCCACTTCAGATCATTCATGTGACCCTCAGAGTGACAAGAGAAGCAAAGGAGTTAGGGTAAGGACAAATTTGATGCATAGTTTAAAGTCTGTTGCTAAGAGAGTGGATCTCTTGAGAAACTACCTTTTCCAATCCCTGGAATTATAACCTTTATTTGCATTGAGAAGATTCTTGATATTGTACGTCCACAAGTACTGCAACCTGCTAAGCAGTAAAAACAGCCATTCTTAGTCACTTGTAACTGTAAGCTTTTAGCAATCCAGTAAATAAAATTTCATTTTCTTGCAGATACAAGATGGGTATGTAGAACTGACTAGTCTGTGGTGTTGAATGCACTATTTCACTATGAATGATGAACATTTAAAAATCTTGAAAACCAACGAGTTTACTCCCAGTGCTAAACTCTCTGCCCAAAACCATCTTCATAGTTTGCAGAATTCATGAAATGCTTATACATTAGCTTGAGAAAACATTCTCGCAAGTGTTTTCTTTACAAGAGTACATTGTTCAATTTTTTTGTGAAACCTAATAATGCAAGTGAATTCTTCATCAGATTTTCTAGGTAATAGTGAGATATCCTGCAGTGCTGAGGTTCTCTGTTAAATGCATCAGATGTATTTCTACTTTGGGAACACAATGTACTAATTGTAAGTTAATCTCCCCTCAATAATCAATCATTATTCTTCTCATAGCAATTATTGTAATGGACTGTAAGAGAGAAAGTTATTTTTCATCTTTCTTGATTGTTACTTTTTATTTTGTATGCATAGCATTTTATAGTTAATTTTGTATATTCATGTAATGTTAGATAGATGAATTGTAAGTGGTATAAATTACAAGTCAATAAAATCTGAATTAATTATAAGAGACTGTCAGTAGGATAAGGAGAGTAATAATGGTGAGCCATTCCAAGACATTTGTTATTTACCTAGTGATTCTTTTTCTTGAAATGTGGATTTGCACTATATATACATTTATCATGCTGTATGCTGCATGTGCACACCTCTTCTTTTGTGTGAGTTTGGTATATGTATGTGTGTATGTATGTATGTGTACATAGATGTATGTGCTCTAATATGGTAGAGTATAGTGGAAGGGACATATTTATCTGTTGAATAAGCTTTGACTAAACATTAACTATTGTCTAGTTAGAATCGTTTTACCATGGGCAAATTTCCAGTTTGTCTTTAAGCCCATTTTCTCTTACTTGAGTATGAATAAAATCATTTATTTTATATCTCCTAGAACAATTTCATATAGATACATATAAAATAGTATTTTCCTTATTCTTTATTATAAAACTATATGGTATAATGTTGGCATAGATTTTTCACATCCTATTTTTTTTTCACATCCTATTTAATAAGGGTTCAGCCTCCTGTCTAGCCCACCACCCACCAGAGGTAGTGGAAAAGAAAAGTTATTAGGATACAGAGGAAGTGGACCTGTTTAGAAATAGTTCTTTGGAATCTTCCAATATTTGTTGTTCTCAGTCAAGTCCACTAACAAACACCAAAAATGAATCAGCAGCTGCATACCAGGCAACTCAACAGCCACCACACCCGAGTCAGCAACTGCAGACCACTCCATTTGGCAAACACCACACATGAACCAGCAAGGGCAGTTCAATCCAGAAGGAACCTTGAGGCTCGCCAACTGCCCAAGTCTGCAAAAGTGGTAAGAAGCCACAGAAAACTCATGAGATGTTCTTTGGCAAGTTTCTCTCTATGAAGTCACCACTGGCGAAACTCCCAACAAAGTGTAAGGCAAACCAATATGCGTTTGTTGTCAGTGAAGACTACTGAGGCAGAGCAAGGCAAACCGGTGCTTGAGCTCTCACTGTCTATGGGGTAGTATTTATATTCCGTCCAACATGTGTCCTTTCGTATGTTTGCTATAGTAAAACATCCTTTCACCTGTGTCTGCTTCAGCAAAACATTCTTTCACATGTTTGCTTTAGCAAAACATCCTTTCACCTATGTGCCCCAGCAAGACATCATTTGATATAACTGACTTTCCCTTCAGTAGACTTCATTTTGTTCCATTGGCAAACTCTGATACAAAAAAAAAAAAAATGGAGTTCTAACAAACAAATAACTCTTTTATTTTAAGTAAAAGTGACTAAAAGTTCTTTTGTTAATTATTTCTACCAATAATTTCTTTGCACTTGTTAATCTAAAAATTTCATGGCCTATATATATAGTGTTAGCATTCTGTCTAAACTCTACCCCACAGTTAGAGCCGCACGACCATCACAACATATAGCACATCCTTTCTCATAAGGAGTAGTGATCATCTTTAGCCCTGAGCTAAGATTCAGCCTCTGAATACTTCTCAACATAGTGCCAGCCCCTGTACACACACACACACACACACACACACACACACACACACACACACACACACACACGAAGCAGGTAGATCAAGAACAAAGCAAGCACTGTCCCTCTAATGTGTTGGTGAGTAGTAACGAAATACACTTGTGTATTCTGCTCAGGAACAGAATTGTCTGTTAGCAGAAGGATCACAGTGCAGGTCTGATGAACATTACTCATGACTGCAGCCAACCTCCATGGTCACAATGCCAAAAAAAAAAAAAAAAAAAAAAAGCTTACTCGCCCTACCACAGGTGCCAAACCCATCAGCTATTGTCAGCAGCTCTAGATCTGAACAGCCATCTGTAATCTTCACGTTTCCCTCACAATGAGGATTATCTTTTCTCTGTTCTCTAATCCTGAAATGCACAGTTCATTCTTTTGTTCATTCTAGTAAGCATGTGCTAAGCACCTACAGTATGTCAATATACTAGATATTCTTGCTAGATGCAGGAGGATTTCCCAACCTTCATGAGAGCTTAAAGGGAAATAGTGGCATACAAATGCCAGCATATCAGTAATTATATGTCATCCACCCACCCACCCATTCCCTCATTGGCTCATGCCCTTTCAAAATTCATTAGTTCATCTAGGTGGTCTTATTTCTAACTTTATTGGACTTAAAAATCTAAATCTTAGATGTTACTATCAAGTAATATGTGAAAGCTAAAAACACACCATGTACGTCGGCATATTCCCTTAAAAATATCATTTCCTATATATGCAACATGTAGGTTTAAATATATCCTTCCTTATATAAATTTTATATATATATACATATATTTATATATATGCTACACACATGCCATATATACATATACGCTATACAAATGCCATGTATACATATGGTTTATGTGTCTATGTCACAATGATAACAGAAGCAGAAGGGTGTTATTTAGAAATGAGAAGAAGCAGACCAGGAGAGGAAGTAAGGAAGAACTGGGGAAGTAAATGGAAGAAGGCTAAGGGAAGCAGAGAAAAGATTTTATATATATATGATATGCATTAATTATACACACATATACACGAGTGTGTGTATGTATGTGTGTGTGAAAATGCCATGATGAAACTCATTATTTTGTTCAGTAACTAAAAATATTAATAAAGTAGATTACAAAATATAGTCAGCCCTGAAGGCTAAACTGATTCTAGGATTTGCAGTGTGCCTCTGCACCTCTGTAGCTCATTCTGTTAGAATAATCTTCAAATTTATTCAGCAAGCCTATTAGTTCTGGAGAATAAGCTAAGCACTGAGGGGACAGAGCGCGAAACAAGATCTATGACCTCCTGAGCAGCTCACAGTCTATGGAGGTAACAGACATGTAAATAAGTAGTTGGCACAATTGGGAAGCACTGGGATGCCAAGGCATTCGCATTGCTAGGGGATGGATGAACAGATAGATACTCACTAGATGAAAAGACAAAATGAAGATGTCCTACGAGCGAGCAAGATATCAGGAGGAAAAACCAACTCAGGAAGTTCAGCAGGGAAGTGAGGAGAGGTGTCTATGATCACAGAACATGTTTGATGGACAGATGAAAGGATGAGCCGAAGTGGGAGTGGGAGTGGCACTGCACCTCAAATCATGAGGTCGAAGTTCACGTTCATACTTAGACGCAGGCAAGTGCATTAGGCAACGTTTTAGCACTGCGAAAAAGTCCTTGAGAAAATCAACTTAAAAGAGAGACATCTTTGCTTTGATTCACAGCTTTTGAGGTTTTGGCCCAGGACCCTTTTTCCCAGTGATGCAGGCCGGTAACAACATAGTACATTGTGTCACGAGACAGTGATAGGGACGCTGTGCACCTCGTGGTGGCCAGAAAATGAGAAAGCAACGGAGCGATAGCTGGAGTCTAAAAGTTTCTTTCAAGGACATGCTCCCAGTGGCTTAACTTCCTTCCATTTGTCCCTACCTATTAAAGCTTTTACCCCGCCCCCATATCCCCATAGCAACATTGTCCAGAGACCCAGCTTTCAGCATAGGGCCTTGAGGAATTTCAAGTCTAAATCAAAGCTGTGAGGAAGCTGCTCAGACACTCAAGGAGAGGGATATCACAGTGACCAGCACTAGTGTGTTTCTGCCATGTGTGCCACGGCTCCCCACAGAAACTGCTGGTATTATCCCCGTTTTTGTAGTTTGAGACTTTAGTAAGATTAAATAGCTTAGGTTTTTCTATATGTGAATGTCCCCTCCAGAGCCAGAGCACGAAGTTTTACTCAGAAGCTCTGGTCCTATGGAATTTATTAGGGAAAAGGATTAGAAAGGAGATGTTTTAAGAGGAACTTGTAATATTTCAGGCAGAGGACAAAGAGAGAGATGCCCCAGAGTGGTGTCTATGAGGAGATTAAAACAGGGGTGCAGTATGTTCATGGGCTTTTTACTCCACCTTAGAAAGTACTGAGGGTTCCCATGCTCCTTACTTCAAATTTACTGTATTGAAAGAAGATTATATTATGCCTGCCAATCTGACCACCTGTTTGGCTCTCTTCAAATAGAGCATTCAAGAATAAAAATTCTGTAAACACAAGCAAAATCTAAACAAATACATTGAAGTGAATGGTACCTTTCAAAATGTTCTGAGTTACAGCCCTGATGCCATGATGGATGGTCAGGCGGCGACTACCTCAATCTTTTTTTTTTTTTTTTTCTTTCTCCGTTCAGCAGCCACTTTTAAAGGATCTACATTATATTGGGCTCCAGGCAATAGCAATATAAATGACGGGCATGCAATCATTTGACTGGAGTTTGGCAAAGGACAAAAGGAGACTCTTGTGTGTAAGGATATGAGCCCTCCGGGTTACCATGAAAATCGCAGTTAATAACCATTCATTTTAGAGTATTTAGGTGTGAGTTTAAAGATGTTTGCTGAATCACTCTCATGCCTTTTTCCTACTTCCTATTCTCAGCAATGTTAGTACTAGAAAGAAGGTGCCCATGATGTGTTTTGCACATTTATCAAAGAACAGATTGTAGCAAGAGATTGCCTCTGTGACAATAGCTTTGATTAACACCTATCAAAATAGAACCATCATGTGCTCACTTAAGCACTTGTCAAAGCATCCAATCTGCTCCTGCATTCGAAGCCAGATGCCTCTATCTCCACACTTCACACTTGCTGAGAGGGCAGCTGCCACTCCCACCCTCAGTCATGAGTGGCCTCGTCTAAGGATCAGGCCTGTTCCAGTTTGAAGTTCCAGGGTTCTGTTGATTCAGGTATTCATTCAGTGTGACTTACAGTGATGTATCAGTGCTGTCCCCTGAATTCCACAACAATGTGGTACAGATTTCTAGGAGAGGTGATTCTGTCAAACTTTCTTTATCTACGGTGAAAATCTGTACCAGTAACAATGAAGATTCTCCAGCATCTGTGACAGTTGTCCCTCAGCCTCTGCACAGCTTTTGGCCTAGGACTCATTACCAATATTCATTTTCACAATGCTATAATTGAAAGTACTTTCCAGTGCCTGGCTAAATTCTGCTGTGTAATGTGAGGTTTGACTCTCAGAAATCAAACAGGAATTTCACAGTGAGAATGACAACCCTCTCATGTCTGTCTGAATCTGGTTATGATTTTCCTCAATTAAACCACAGGATTTTTGGCAATTTCCTGTGATGTCATCATCAAGGTCCCTCATTGTCTGGAACCCTTTCTTTTCAATTCATTCCAGATCATCAGTATCGCTCATTACAGTGTAATACCAAGGATTTAATTGAATGCTCTAACCATGCTGAAGGATGTTTGACCAGTAAAATTACATAGCAGTTTTGTTTACCTTTTATTTATTTATTTATTTATTTATTTATTTATTTATTTATTTATTTGGCTAGAGGTAATAAACACTACCTTTTGTTTTCATCTGGCAACTATACTATAATTTATAATAAAGAAAATAAGTCTGAGAGCTTTCCTTTCGTTTCTTTTAGGAATGCTCTTTCCTTGGGTATGCACCAGGCTCTGTCCACGCTTCATCTGTTGTAATGTCAGCTTTTCTAACCCTCCCACTGAAGCCAGTGCCTCCTTTCTTCTCCCTCCCATTACACGCCTTTCCTAAAATAGAAATACCCTCACCCCAAGGCTCTCTCACTCTGCTCTCTGTGACATCTCTCTGGCCCATGGAACATAAAAGGCAGAGATAGAGTCCAACTGAGTGACGGCTGACCCTGTGAGGATTTGCAGGCTCTAGAAGCAGCTCTTGGGACAAGCTGCTAGCTAAGATTTTGCCTTTTGTCCCTAGACAATTAGTTGAATTGTACACATCTCAGAGTAATGATTGAGTAAGACAGAAATGAGGGAAAAAATCTCTGCAAATATAAAGAGCCAACCAAAATGAAATGATGTCTAGCTAAGTTCTTGCTGTGCCATAATTATTTCCTTGGTACTGAAACTAGTTTCATTAAATGACATGAAATATAGAGTACAGCTAAGTGGTATTATAAATACATACATTTAAATTATAACAGTGTGGCATTTTCAGTTGTTAGAAAGAGGATATTTTTACTCTGCTGGGAAGAGTGTGAAGTTGCTTCTGGAAGTTGAATTAATTATATTTACCAAGCAAAGAAAAGCAATCACTTATAACTTTCTCTTTGTCTGTTATAGTCACAGCTTTTGACCTTTAGCCCCCAGGACAGATCAGGGACATGCTTTATTCCTCTACTTATCTCATATCCTGTGCTTTCTGGGCTGTTGAACTTCTGTTGTTTGAAGCTTGAGTTTGTAACAGACCCAGAAGCCACCTCTCTTTTTATATATGGCAAGTACACATTGTAGTATTTATATGAATAATTAAAACATTTTGAATAGCATGTGCTGAACACAAAAGAAAGTACATCACATCTTCCTAAGGGTTTCTTCATTCTTCATTTTAATAAAGATCAATCGAAAGCATATGACCTTGGTAGAACCAAAGAAATAGGGACGGATTAGAATTGTAAGATAAATTCAAATGCAAAGGAAAGCTAACTATCTAAAAAATGTTCTACCAAGAGGAGGTCCTCAGTCCAAGCCACTCTTTCTTCACTCTTCCGGTTTTCCCGAATCCTGCCTTCAGTGCATGGACTAGGGTGAGTTGAATTTGATTTGCACCTTCATATTAAATCACGCTCATGTTAGTGATAGCAATTTAATAAGAATCGATAACATAGACCTATTGTAAAATTCTGCTAATGAAGGATAAAGAGTTTATACACTTTTCTCCAGGCTTTAAATAGTTTTTTTAAAATGGATTATTTGGGAATCTCACATCATGCACCCCATTCACACTCACCTCCCAGTCTTTTCATGTCTGTCCCCTCCCCCGCACTCACCCCCTATTTCACAAAAGGAAAAAGCAGATCCATTTTGTGTTGTTTGTATACTTACTGGAGCATGATCAAATTTCTAGTGTCTAGCACCTCCCAATCCCCCATATCCTGCAACCAAGAAAGGGCGAGTCTTTTTTCACCTGTATCTACACCAGAAGATATCAACTGAGGAGAGCCATTTGGTTTTTAACAACTATGACACCATAGCCACTTCTTTCAGTCCCACTCTTTGAACAAACAAAATTAATGGCAGCTGAGTAGATTCAACTGATTTGTTATCTCTTACATTCTACAGGTCTGCATAAAACCTGCTTCATAGTAGTTAGACTTGATTAGTTGTCTATAGATAGCCATAGACTTATAGGGGCTGAATACTCCAAGAAGGCTACCTAGGAATGGTTTAGTTTTATACCATGTAGTCTTTCATCCCACACTGGGCCAGCATAAGCTTGTTGTCAAGGAAACCCCTGGGACACAAGAGACATCCAGAAGCACAGTGGCAATCTATAACAACTTCTCATGTGTCATCTGTTACTGTATTAAGGCCTAAGCAAGTCAAACTGATCTGCTTATAGACACTTTCCAAAACTCAGGGATCTAGGAAGATACAAAAATTGGATACCCTTGAGTTCTCCTGATTATTTTTTCATATGAAAGTGTCTCACAAAATCTCAGGTACATTGGAAATTCTGGTTATTAGGGTCTCTGACTTGATTAGGAACGTGAACTTGATGGCTTGATCACACCTATACTCGAAAGCAGAGTGATCGTTTGAAGTGCCATGGAGATTTATGACTCCATGAGAAGATACCTGAAAATGAGATTTTCTTACAGCGGGAGATGGAAAAGATTGATGTACAACATTATACTAGGAGCTCATTATGGCCCAAGGTCAATGTTTCATTGTAAGTTTGTGCAAATACTAGAGGTTTCTCATGCTCTTATTTGCTATTAAATGTGGGTTTCCTATATGATCGGGATGCAATTTATATTTTTATTTCACTATGTTGGAAGATAAAAAAATCAAGATGTAGCAGTTTTAAAGTGCCATTAAATGTATTCTTTCACTTTGTTCACATTGTTATGTGTAGCTCTCAATAGTGGGCAACAGCTGCTAAAAATATGTCTTGTATAAATAAATGGAGGGTTCCACGGAGCATGAAAGGAAACAAAACAGAGATATACAAATAAAATGTCTGAAAAGCAAAATGTTTGGAAAACACAGAGGATAGATGTTAGCAAAATAGATCTTTACATTTCCCACTAGTCCAAAAACAAACTAGTAATACACTTGGAGGGTGTGCAGGGGTGTGTGTGTGTGTGTGTGTGTGTGTGTGTGTGTGTGTGTGTAAAATAAAGTTGTCCTTGAGATTTTGTTACTGGAACATCGTTGGGAGGACAGACAATGAGTGACTAATTCACCAGGTCCTCTGGGACACAGAGAACTGCATTAATCTAGTCTTTCATTTTACATTTGTTGTCATGGTTATTAATACAGAAAATAAAGAGTCCTTTCTTTTCATTTGAACATGATGATGATAGCTAAACTATGTTTCTGGTTTTAAAAGTGTTTATGTATGTGTCTATGTGAGTGGTTGCCACAGAAATCAGGACGAGAATGCGCACCAAAGCCAGGACCAAACCTTCAATAACATGCAGTGCATGCGGAGTTGATGGTTTGTCTGCTTTATGTTCAGCTTGCAAAGTCAGAACTTTCCTTACAGCAGTTTTATACATTGTTTTGATTGATAGTCCATCACTCCCTCATCTCCTTGTCCCCTGCCCTGTCCTACCTGGCTGGGCCTTTGCTCTCCCCTATTTGCCCTTCACTTGACTATCTCTGTTCTATTGTTTTTGCCACTTGCTTTCCTTCAAGCCCCGCTCCCATCCCCATGAGCTCCTCTTTGAGGTTTCTGGGAGAGTATGTGAATTTGATGTCATTCATATTGCAGCCTTGGTTCCTGACATCTGTTCACCTAATTCCAGGGAGAATTGGGGAAAATGCTCGCTATGTGGCCTAAAACAGAAGAAATAGTCTTTCTTGTCTTAATCACCTACATTTTCTGAACTGATTCAACATAACCATAGAACAATCCTGTAGATACCAGACAAAGTAATAAATGGACTCACTCAGATCAAGCACACTTTCCTTGACCCTGTCTTCAGATAATATCTTTTAATACATGGGAACCTGCTACTACCCATCTTGTCTGGCTTTATTTTTTATATGGTTCTTCTCATCTCTTGGTTAAGACTGCACAGTTTGAAATAAATACACATGGTCTTTCTTTAGACTTAGATTCTAGTGGTGACTTCAAATTAGTAAAGTTTTAAGATGGAAAGTCAATGAAAAAGAAATTATTCCTCTAATGATAGATAATAATGAGGCTTCACAGTGTATCTGTAGAGAGACTCTCTTGTGTACTGTGCGGAAGCATCATCTGCCCATAAAAAACTGATGTTCTGCTAGCAAAAGGTGGGAAATAGAAGGCAGGAATTCTGGCACAGAGAGGCACTCTGGGAAATAGGGAGAAGTGGGAAGATTTGCTACCCAGACTTCTGAGGAGACAGACATGTAAAACTAAGGAGAGGCAACCAGCATGTAGCACACATAGAATAAATAAACAGGTTATATAAGTTATGAGCTAGTTAGAGAGCAAGCCCAAGGTATTACCTAGGCATTATTCATAAATAACTAGGACACAGGTAGAAAGACCGAGGTTACAATACCTGCGCTGGGACATGGGTAGACAGACCAAGGTTACAATACCTGCCCTGCATCCAGTATGCTTATATCACTCTCCTATGTCCTTGTAAGAACATCATCTCTACTTTCAAATTTATATCTCCGTTTTCTAGGAAACTAAGGCACAGAGAGTTGAGGTGAGGTTCCCAAGGTTGCATGTGCAATGGTAAGGCTGGGAATTAAACCCAAGTTGCCTTTTACCTGAGCTTCTGGTCTCAACCAATCTACATTTTTTTCCTAGATGAGCTGGGTGAGTTGTGTACCATTTCCTACTTGATGACTTTGCTGGAAATTCCTTCTTCAGCTTCTCTGCCTTCTCCTTTTTCTTTTCTTTTTCTTCTTTTTCTTCCTACAACATTTAATGTTTTTCTAATTTTATACAATACCCTATCCTTCTATTCACCTATATGTCTGTCTACCTATCTATCTATTTATCTATCTATCTATCTATCTATCTATCTATCTATCTATCTATCTATCTACCTATCTACACTATAGGAATATATGGGAATATACCATATTGTATGATTGAATAAAGTTAATAAAAAAATGGATCTATATTTTAAAAACTTCATCCCAGTTAATAACAATCATCTCTAGCCCAGTATAGAGCAATTCTCTTGGATATTATTTCTATATTTAATACTAAGCTGAAATGAGAGAATGCATGATTCCAACCCAGATGAATTCAGGTAGTTCTCTTGACCCTGCCTTTTCTGTTTCTGAATTCTAATTGGCTATACCCTTTCTTCATCACCTGCCTATGGATTATTAAATGCTGACATAAATTGGTTGATGCAGTTCTTTTATGAATATCATAGCGTCTATATGTTTCATAGTTTAGAAGATGTCATACTGTACAGTAACTGCTTAATTTGAAGTAATGACATTAAGAGGAAATTAGAGGAAGCCACTGTTACTGATATTTCTCTGAGCACTTAACAGTACCAACCTTGTTTTAATTATTTTCCATGTCCCAAAGTGCTCAATGTTTTCTCAGCTATTCTTCTGGGTATTCAGATTGAACCAATCAATTATTAAAATGGAAGCAAGCTCCTTTTGTGAATCATCCGGAAGTCTTAATAGTCTGCTTGTTTGATAAATGACTTGTAGAAATATTTTACTCATCCTATTTGACAGATGTCATATGCTCAGTAAGAATGATGAATGTACTCTCTGTCTCCAGCAGGATTGTGTTTATAGTGCAATCTCTCTGGTTTCAACATTGCAGAGATCAGGGTTTCTTGATCTTCATAAACAAATTTGGCTAAACAGTGTTTTTGTTAGGCCTTGGTTGACAAGTCTATAGAAACTGTTAACATTCACATATCGTGCATGTGCGTATAATATATACACACCTTTATACACACACACACACACACACACACACACACACATATATATATATATATATATATATATACACAATTGTACTTGGTAGCTTGTTAACAATTCATAACCTTCCATCCAAATGAACTCTTTGGTGGAAGAGAAGCAGTGGTACTGTATCCAGCTATCTACAGAATGACAGAATGTGAGTTTGTAACTGGGGACCTAATTTGAAGATGATATTAATAATAACAAAACAGAATAGCTGCCTTTTAGATGTTTAGGTGACATAGGGCAATTAAGGAATTAATCCTATCTGTGGGATTCTTTTATGGTCAGGAGAGGGCACTTCAGCATGGACTTTGTGGCCAGAGGCCTTGCATTTGAATTCCTATTTTCAAACTCTGTGTGACCTGAATTTCCAAGAGCCTGAAATGTGAGCCTCTATTACAGGCAACTCACACCGTGAGGTGGGGGATGCATTCATCTTCCCATGCAAACACCACCTCCTTGTGATGACCTGATTCTTATGCATGGGCCTCATTGGCAAATCTTTTAGGACAGAGATTATCTCTTGCTAATGTGTATTTCTCGTATCTAACACAGGGCCTGGGCTCGGGTAGCCGTAAGGGGGAAATTACTAAATTAATTTGTTCGTGATGATCATAATGAAAACAAATCAGACTGTGCTGACTTCTTTTCTATAGAACACAAGAATCTCAGCTCTTTTCAAATCCATTTTTCCAATATTCCCTGAGAGTCCCTAGAACTATCACATTTTAAGCATCCATTCATCTTATTTTTTCTTCTCCACTGGACCCCAAGTGTCTCATCTGATGCCCACATCAAGGTCATGACCTTCAGTTCCCTTGAAATCACAACTTTTCCAAGAGCTTTTCTTGGGCAGTGATTCTGAGGACAACCATAGTGCAGAACACGGGACCATCTCCTATAGAATCGGACAGAGCATCTGATTTCTCTACTTTACGACCCTGTATTAAAGATAAACCAACATGTTGCATGTCTTCTCACACCACATAAAATTCTCTGAACACAGCGCTACTTTAACATTTTGTAGCTTCACTTACATTCAGTGGTTAATGAATGGGGTATATTATGTAGTTTGAAGATTTGTAAACACATGACAAAGAGTCAAAGAAATCACTTTGCCAATTAAATGTGTTCCATAGGAGGACTTTCCTGAATTAAGGGAGTGTGGCAGAGATGAGGATGGTGTTGATTTTGTGATTAATATATCATCTCCTGAAAATTTTTAAGGAATATGTGAAAAATCAAGATATGCTCAGTCAAGAATCCAGGAACAATAAAGGAGTGGCGTTTGGAAAAGAGAATGAGAGAAGTATCTGATCACAGGGCACCACCAAAGTAAATGTAGTCACTTCATGGAAGGCTTGATTAAACCTATCTGAGGTCCTAAGGTGTCACTAATTGATGAGCTGTCAGAGAAAGGATACTCATAATAGAATGGATTTTAATTTTCTGCAAGCAAAGCCTAATTCCCTAAAACATCTTGTTTAAACAGAGAAGTACTTGAAAGCAAGGTGACCTAGTTTCCACCACTCCAATCAGTCACACAGAACTGCCATTTTTGAAGAGTGACCCACTGAGGGAAAGTGGCTCCGTAGTTGCAGTATCCTAAAGAGAAAAGAACTGACAGGGTTCTACTGTGGGTAGGATGCCCAAAAGGAGCTGCAAGCATCCCGGGGAGCTGCTGACATTGTTCATTTTCAAAAGCTCTTGCCTAACTGGGAAACTGGAGGATGGGGGGAGATCAGTCACCTAAACTACAGCAGACAAACCTGAATCACATCAAGGAGTGAATTATTTCTACATCTGACTCTTGGAAGTCACTCAGCTCACCAAGAAGTGGGCCATAGCCCAAGGCCATGAACTGTCATCTGTCAAACTTCCTGTTCTTTCTGTGGTACTAAAGGGAAGGACAACATGGAAGTAAGTGCCAAGAGGGTTCTTTATGCAAAGAAGATATGCAGTCAAGGAAAGAAAAGCTTTCACAAGAATATATGTTCCACAAAGAATTACAGTGGGGCTCTGTTTTACTTTTGTAAAAATGTAAGTAAATTTCATTGATTTATTTTTCTCCTAGTAAATAATATCTTTAACATAGTACAATGTTATTATTAATAAATCACAATACATATTAACACTTACCAGAAGTATTTGTCAGTATAATAAGAGGAACAACTGAAAGCTTTCATTTCTAATCTATATGTGATGACACAGAACATTCCAGTAACTCTCTAAATAAACATATGTGAGAAATCAAGAATTCCAGTTACAAGATTTTTGCATAGAAGATACTATACAGTTCTAATGTATGATTAGAATAAGACAGAATTGCAAAACCCACAGTATACATATTTATGTTCATATTATTAGACACTGATGAGAAATATGTGTGTGTGTGTGTGTGTGTGTGTGTGTGTGTGTGTGTGTGTGTGTGTGTATGAATACATATTGTTTAGGGGCAATGTTAATTGTTTTAATATTGAATATTTAGTATTTTCTGAATAAATGATGTCTTATAGAATAGAAACATGGTTTATATTGTCTATTTAAGTTTTACACATTAAAAAATCCATATAAATTCTATATTGCATTTTGTAAAAATTACATGTAATATTTCTTGTATATTATCTTTTCCCCTAAAGTACTTTTACTTTTTGCACTAACTTTTTGGGGGAATTACATACATGAATATGCATTTATAACTTTTTACCTCCCACGCTCCCCACTCGAACTCTTCCTGTCTCACTATTCCCTCTCATCTTCATGGCTTCTTCTTTAATTATTATGTTCTCTGGATCTTATGAATAGGGGTTATATTGTAGATGGGGCTTGGTGCCCCAGGATCTGTTTTCCTCATTTTGACCAGTTGTTGATTTCTATGATAATCTTATCTGCTCCAAAGAGAAGCTTCTTTAATAAAATATAAGTATATATATACACACACACACACACATATGTGTGTGTGTGTGTGTGTGTGTGTGTGTGTGTATATATATATATATATATTAGGAATTATATTGGTTTAGGAATGTGGCAGGAATATGTTCTCATCTAGAACCTCACCAGTCACAGGTATCACTAAATTTACAGTATCAGTCAGTCATGAATTCTCTCCTATTGAACAGAAATTAAATCCAGTTAAACAACTGTTGGTTGCTTCAAAGATATAAGTGCTGCTATAGCACCATAAGGTCTTTTTTGCCTTGATAGTCATTGTGATTCATAGGCTTTGTTTCTGATTAAGACTGTTTATTGTTTTCTGTCTTGCTAGCTTGCATCCCCGGTCAATTAGAGATCAATACCTTCAAGTTCTATGTCCAAAGTATGTGTAGTCCTCTTCAATAGATCTTACCTTCATGGTATTGTGTGTGTGTGTGTGACAACCAAAACAAAAAAAAAAACAAAAAACAAAAAACAAACAAACAAACAAAAAAAAAACAAAATGAACAAACAAAAAACCACTAGCCTATATTGTTTTGAGAGTTTTTTGGACTCCCTTGAACAACAATGAGAAGGAACATTTCCCATGCCCAACACAAGGATTTTGTTAATAGTTGGAGAGTCTTGCTCTTAAAGAAGATACTTTATGACAATGCATGATTCTTAAAATAGTCCTCATATTTTCCTTTTGTTAAAGAAGACAAATAGTATAATAGATCAACCCTTGGAAGTGAAGATTATAATGTAGTCTTGCTCCCTTCATATTGTAGCGAGTTCAGGTACTGCAAAGAAACACAGGGAAATGGCCCACAGCAATATAAACTTTTTGTTGACTTAGGTGAACATAAATAAAATGTCAAAAAGAAACGTTATTACCTTTTGCATTCTTTCTTTCCATGTACTTGATACTTAGTTTTTTCTTGGTCTCAGATAGACAGTTTTTTCCTTCTAACTTTCATTCTTCTGAGTACTAAATTTTACTAATATCATTTGAATAATGAAGATTTCCAATCATCATTGAAAAGATCAGAACTCTAATTATTACATACTTCTTACATCTTGGCTCTGGTTCTGACCTAGAAGCCTCATTGAGGTAAAATACATTGGTATTGTCCACTATTTGAGTAGAATTTTGGTTTCCCATCAACTGGATTACTGAACCTTTAAGGTGTAACCATGGAGAAATAAATGAATAGAAGAAAGATATAGCCCTATATGACTCAGTAATCCCTACCTGGAAGTTGGAGGTGATCAGAATTACTGGCTTCTTTCATAGGGCCTGCATTATTCTTAGAGAATGCCCCTGTAATAGAAATCAAATACAGATATAAGTTTATTTCCTAGTTTCTGACACATAGCTAGTAAAACCCTTGTGATTTCTAAAGTTATTAGTATCGTTAGTATGCTAATGAAATAATTTGTCTGGGAGCCTCTTGACAGTCTCATCTTAGAGGCTAGACTCCAGATAAATCATGCCATATTTAGAGTGTTGAAATTTTCATGCCATCCCCGACCTAGGGAATTGAAACCAGCAACCAGTATCCAGTGATTTAATCAAACATACCTACTAAGGAAATCTCCATAAAACCTCCCTAAGTAATAGTAATTGAAGAGCTTCAACGTTAAACTCCTTGAGTGTTGAACAGACCTGAAGCTCTGTACACACTAACATGCGCTCTACATCTCTTAATGTGGTTGTTTGTGTTGTATCCCTCATAATAAACATATAACAATAAGTGTTTTGCAGCATTTTACAAGCCATCCCAGTGATTTAATGCATAATTGTTGGAATTTTTGTGTGTTTGAGCAGAAATGTTGATAGCCTGGCTACCCCATTTGTTGCTGGCATCTAAAGTATAGATACTCTCATGGGATCTGTCTTGAAACAATTGTCTGGTAGTATTGGTTTTATTTGCTCCATGAGTCCATACAGGAAGGCTATAGTTGGTTTAACTTAGAAACTTTATTTCCTATAGCACTTCACCATACTCTATGATATGCTGTTTGATATTTGTCATTGGTCTTCCCATACACTGATCACCATGTTGCATCATCCTAACTCTATTAGAATGATATGTCTAGTCTGTGAGGTACAGCTTTGATGGCTGTACTGGCTGGTTTTGTGTCAATTTGACACAAGCTGGAGTTATCACAGGGTAAGGAGTTTCAGTTGAGAAAATGCCTCCATGAGATCCAGCGGTAAGGCATTTTCTCAATTAGTGATCAAGGGGGGAGGGCCCCTTGTGAGTGGTACCATCTGTGGGCTAGAAGTCTTGAGCTCTATAAGAAAGCCAGCTGAGCAAGCCAGGAGGAGCAAGCCAGTAAGAAACATCCTTCCATGGCCTCTGCATCAGCTCCTGCTTCCTGACCTGCTTGAGTTCCAGTCCTGACTTCCTTTGATGATGAACAGCGGCACGGAAGTGTAAGCTCAATAAACCCTTTCCTCCCCAACTTGCTTCTTGGCCATAATGTTTGTGCAGGAATAGAAACCCTGACTAAGACAAATTGGTACCAGCGAAGTGGTGTATTCCTGTGACAACCTGACCGTGTTTTGGGGAGGACTGTGGAAGGACTTTGGAACTTTGAGCGAGAAGAGCCAATGGGATGTTAAAAGCTATGTGAGGTGTTCTGTAGGAGCTTGGAAGATAATGTTGAGAAAAGTGCAGAAGATGGAGGTCTGGCTTGTGAAATTTCAGAGAGAAGACTCTTAACAGGGCCATTGCTGTTTTGACTGTGAAGATTCTTTGGTTTTGGTTAGCTTGGGCTGAAGGATCAGCTGTGAGTTACAAGATACCAGAACTACTAAAGCAAAACTATTGCATTGCTGGGACTATTGATGCTAGTTGGCTGTAGCTTGGAAATTGGCAGTGAATGAGAGGAGATCAGCATCATTGAGGTGAAATCTTCTGAGAAGTGTTTTCTGAGAGCACAGAGGCTGAGTTCCAGAGATAGCCAGGGTTGTTCCTTGTGCTGTGGCTGGACTTGGTAATGTGTAAGAGTCACCCATGTGGTACTGGTTTTGAAGGCATGAAGGAGTCATGAAGAGCAGCTGAGGCCTGGGCATAGTTGAGAGGCTTCGGAAGACCACTGGTGAAGGTGCAGCCTCAGTTGAAATTTATGGCCCAGGACTGAAGGGGTCATGCAAAGAAGTTGAGACTCAGTGTTGTGAGAGGCCTCAGAAGGCCATTGGTAAAGGTGCAGCCTCAGTTGCAGTTGATGGCCCAGAACTGAAGGGGTCTTGGAGGGAATTTGAGGCTTGGCACCATGGGGAGAGCCTATGGAAGGCTGTTGGTAAAGCCCAGTTGCAGCAGAAGACAACAGTGTTTTGGAGATGCCAGTACCATGAGATAACGACCAAGAACAGCAGCAGCAGTGGAGTACAGGCATCTGGAGCCTAAAAGACAAGGTGTGTGCTACAAAGTGCAGAGCTGGAGAAGTGACTCAAGCCCTTGCAGTAATCCAGAAGATCGGGAGTGAATCCCAGACATTGGATGGTTGGAGTTTGATTTTGCTTTTGATTGTGACTGTGCCCTGATATATTTTCCCTCCTGAAGGAAGAAGGTATTTTAGTGGAGCCCACAGTTAAGAGACTTTTGATGGTAAAAAGACTTTGAATTCTAAGAGATTGGATATGTTTAAAGGGATTGAAATTTTAATAGTAAGAATTTTTAAAGACTGTGGGACTTTTAAAGTTATTTAGATCTTGGGGACAAATAAGAAAGTAAGGGTTGAAGCTTAATAGTGATGTGTTTATGTGTGACATTGATAAGGGGTCAATTATACTGGCTGGTTTTGTGTCAACTTGACACAAGTTGGAGTTATCACAGAGAAAGGAGTTTCAGTTGAGAAAATGCCTCCATGAGATCCAGTGGTAAGGCATTTTCTCAATTAGTGATCAAGGGGGGAGGGCCCCTTGTGAGTGGTACCATCTGTGGGCTGATGGTCTTGGGCTCTATAAGAAAGCCAGCTGAGCAAGCCAGGAGAAGCAAGCAAGCAAGCCAGTAAGTTATATCCCTCCATGGCCTCTGCATCAGCTCCTGCTCCTTGACCTGCTTAGTTCCAGTCCTGACTTCCTTTGATGATGAACAGCAGCATGGAAGTGTAAGCTCAATAAACCCTTTCGTCCCCAACTTGTTTCTTGGTCATGGTGTTTGTGCAGGAATAGAAACCCTGACTAAGACAATGGCCATTGAAATGTTTCATGTGTTATAATGGTATGGGAAACAAAATAGCCTCACAAGTACTTATGGAATATATGTGTGCATTAATTGATATTTGATGATGATAATTGAAACTCATTGTTTTATACAGCTTTTATATAATATAGGTGTTGTAGAAATTATTTAATCCCAAACTGGGGTTTCTACACTGTCTTTAACCATTTAGTTCCCAGACAAAAGACACACACACACACACACACACACACACACACACACACACACACACACACACTTTATATTTAGAATAGGCTTAGACAGCACAAGAGTTGGGTAGATATTTACCTTCTATGACATTAGAATCTACTTTCCTAACAAAAACTCTGAGTTATTACTTACTATATTACATCTGGGCTGCTCACAACTCCAATGCCCAGCCTTCATGGTCAAGTTTTTATGGCTCACCTAAACCATGGTAGCTTCTCTCTCCTCCTCCACCTTCTTCTTCCTTGTAGTTCCCTTCCAAGTCCAAGACCAAGAAACCTAAACCCTACCTATGGCTCTCCTGCCCAGCTATTGGCTGTTAGCATCTTTATTTACCAATCAGAAATAACATTGGGGAAGGATATCTTATGTCTATGTGCAACCTCCAGGTCTTGGGGACCCAACTTAGCATTACAACAGACAGTAAGACAACCCTCAACATATTGGGGGTATTATAATAAAATAAAATAAGTGTTGTGATGTTTTGAATAAAAGTAGCCCCTATAGACTCACAGGGAGTGGCACTATGAGGAAGTGTGGCCTTGTTGAAGGAAATGTCCACAAATGGTAGGCTTTGAGGTTTCAGAAGCTCAAGCCGGACCTGGTGTCACTTTCTTCCAGCTGCTTGCTGATCTAGATGCAGTACTCTCAGATACTTCTCCAGCACCATGTCTGCCTGAATGTTGTCATGCTTCTTGCCATGACAATAATGGACTAAACCTCTGAACCTGTAAGGGAGCCACAACAAAATGTTTTCCTTTATAAGAGTTGAAATAGTCATAGAATCTATTCACAGCAAAACAAAACAAACAAAACAAAAAACTTATCTAAGACAGATGTATTAAGTTACAATAGATTCTTTTATCCTTTGATGCTTTTATGTGTCCTGTGTAATGTCTATTGTCATGTACAGTTAATAGATGATGAGATGAAACTCTGACTTTATAGATGAGGCATGAGAATGAGAGGTTTGTCACTTTCTAAGATTTTGTACCTGATGTATAGATGTGAACATCTCTCAAGCAGAAAGTTTTCTATCAATCTATGTTGTGGATTTCATCTATTGCTATATTATGTTAATTGGGTTCCCAAATTACTGGAATTCACACATCTGCATGTAAGACACTGCGGGTCCTGGCCCTTAGTTGGCTCTAATTAGTAAATAAAGTTGCTGGCTCCAATGGCTGGGCAGGTAGACAAAGGCAGGACTTTACATTTCCTGGGCAAGGGAACCCAGTGAAAAAGATTTAGAATAGTCACATCAGGGAAGCAGGAGGATAAGGTTTGAGAGCTACAGGAAAGAAGGCATGTAGCCCTGTAAGATCTGAGGGAAGAGCGGCCCCAGGGGCCCCTCCCTTGCTTCGGTCTGGGATAACAAAGATGGAATAGAGATTTTAGTAAGTAATAATTCAGGAGTATTGGAGGGGAGCCATTAGCAACGTGGAAGTTTGGGAGTGGCCCAACCACTGAGCTGATTTAGGCCTATTAAATATAAGGCTCTCTCTCTCTCTCTCTCTCTCTCTCTCTCTCTCTGTGTGTGTGTGTGTGTGTGTGTGTGTGTGTGTGTGTGTGTGTGTGTGTGTTTCAGGAACACAACATTGGGCAGGTGTTGAGGAACATGTGCCGCCACCGCTGGCAGGGTGGTTTGATTATCATTAATAATGAAGACAACATTATCTACCTATCTATCTATCTATCTATCTATCTATCTATCTATCTATCTATCTATCTGTGTATCTATCTATTTATCTGTTTCTATTTGTTTTAAAGACAGAGTCTCTCTTCATAGTCCTGGCTGTCTCAGAACTCACTATATAGACTAGACTGGCCTTAAACTCACAGAGATCCTCCTGCCTCTGCCTCCCAAGTGTTGGGATTAAAGGTATGCTTCAGTATACCTGGTTCAAAGAGAGGTTTCTATATCTTCTTCCTTTCTTTGAGTTTTGTGTTGGCCTCAGAGTTGGAGCTAGTCTGGTTTTCTCTTAAATAAGGGTAAGGCACATTAGGTCTACCTTGTGCCCAGATCTGGCAAACATAAGAAGTAAACACAATTTCATGTCATCAGTTTACTCAATGTAAATCAATGAACAAAGCACAGAAATAAGTGACTGTGTCACGTTCTCTTGCACATATAGCTGATAGAGTAGACAACTATAGAGATGTACTTGGTAAAAGAAAAAAAAAAACTCTGGGCCTTGGGTGACATTGAGCCTCCAGTGAATGTTATCCAGTTAAAAAGTGATACTCCATAAAGATTGCGGGTAAGCAAAATCATGGCTATGATATTTTTGTACAATCATGTCTTAAAATACTCCAAGTTTTGAAGCTATAAGAAGGAAACATTTAAGCAATGGTAAGCTGAACTTCTTACTTGTCACCAAGTTGTATGACTATCATAAACTATCAAAGACTACTAAATTAATGGCTATTTTACTTTAAATGTGATGTTATATAGACATGACTGGATTCCAGTCATCTGAAGTTATAAGCATAAACAGAAATAACACTGTTCTTTTAGTTCATCTGCATTATGAATTTAGATATTTAGAATACATGGTTTGCTAAACATACACTATGAAATTATGACAATATCAAGCTCATTAAAATATATCATCTCCTGTAGTTAATTGTCTGCTTGGAACATGCTTCAGACAGCTTCCTTTGTAAGTTTCATTTTTGCAATATGATATTATGAATGGTTCTTGTCATGCTGGAAATTAGATCACAAAAGTCACTAATCCTATGAGAAAAAAGTTTGTACCCTGATTTAAAAAAACAAACACCATTCCCCATCCCATTATCCCCTGGCAATTGTACTCATTGTTTCATTAAACCCAGAGGACATTATGTTAACTGAAACAAGCCAGGCACAAAAGGCAAACACTGGATGACACCATTTACATATAGAAATTAGAGAACTTGACCCCTTTTCCAATTTTTACAATCCATTGGTTATCAGGAGATAAGAGAAATATTTGCCAATGTGCTTTCTAGCTTTCTAGGTTAGTTCAAAGTGTACTGGTAAGGTTTCAGTAATCTCCACTTGTTGCTAATGAATCCATATAACTCAAAATGATTTGAAAGTACAGCTCAGTCGGGCAGTGGTGGCGCACGCCTTTAATCCCAGCACTTGGGAGGCAGAGGCAGGCGGATTTCTGAGTTCGAGGTCAGCCTGGTCTACAGAGTGAGTTCCAGGACAGCCAGGGCTACACAGAGAAACCCTGTCTTGAAACACCAAGAAAAAAAAAAGTACAGCTTTTGCACATTTAATAATGTGCAAAGGAAATATTCTTCCATCATATTATCCTTGGAAAATTATGAATCTATCAATTTTATGAGCCTGGCCACAAATTGCCTCCTTAATGAAACTGGCTCTCATGTCTTTACTTGAGCAGAGCGTCTCTGTTTTTAAACTCTGACATAAAGTACCCAAAACTGAATTAGAACTTGAAGGAGAGTGAGAAGAAAGGGAGACACTTCCCATCCCTCGAGACTTGATGTGAGGCAGACAGCCGTCAAACACGCACAGGTTTATTTTTAATTGCAGAAGTGAATGAGTGTTGGGGAAATAAAGAAATTAGGTGTCATAAGAAAGACTGCATAATTAAAAAGCTAAGACATCTACAGAAGAGACAGTTAAGATTTTAAGTTGGCAAGAGTTAGTTAGGCTAAGTGTGGGGGTGAGTAAAGCCAAAGGACTTGGTGGGCACTATTCTGAGACTGGAGGCCCTGAGCCTATTCGGCATGGTTTCTTCAGCATTCTGAGAGATCAGATTGATGTGGCCCCTCTCACAGGATATGGTATAATCTTTGGAGTATGTCTCTTTAGAAAATTTCAGAGATAAATTTGCTAAGTGATATATTGAGAAACAATGGGGCAGAGAATGGAGGGGTCTTTTTAGGGGAGAGTTTTCCAATGGCATTCTTTCCGCTGCACTTTCATATAATTTATAGAGAAGGACATTGGGGGAGGGGCCTTTAATTAAGCTCACTCTGTGTGTGTGTGTGCGTGTGTGTGCGTGTGTGTGTGTGTGTACGCAGGCACGCACGTTTATGCACATGTGTTGTGATTCAGCCGCACAGACCACTTCCTTGAGTCCTTTGTAATCCTAATAGCAACACCAACAAAAGCTAAGAATTAGATAGTTCTGCCCGGAGCCACAATGATGTTCTTTTATAAACTGTGTAACTTTATGTTTTGTCAAAAGTCACTTTCTAGTACTACATGTGTTAGCTTCTTTTTATTAGCTTGTAAGGTTAAGAACTTTTTACTTTGCTGGCAAAAACCATGAGTTAGAGGGAAATAATTGTCTGCAGGTTCTCAGGATTCCAAAAAGTAACAAAGATTGTAGGGAGCTGCTGCTCCGCCTTAAAGATGGCGCTGGTTTCCTGCCTGACGCCACCCTGCTGGTGGTAAATATTTTCCTTATATGGCTGTGGGTGGTGAATTACATAGCTTCCGCTTTAGAGTAGCCTATCTGCAGAACCTACGTGGCGGATTATGGTTGGAGGATTGTAGACTATTTAAGCGAGAATGGGAAGGGGCAAAACAGCAGAAGAAACAAACAAGCTTGTACAAGGGACCTGAATAAACTACTCGAAGAAGATCTCAGCGTTGCGTCTTTCTTGCTGGTCGAGGAGAGGCGACAAAAGGTGGGATTCAAACCTACTCGCATTCCAATACCCATACTCCTAACCACTACCTTGTGATACAATACAAACTAAGCCCATTTGCAAACATAAAATTGGGACTATGATATAAATAAAAATAAATGCAAAATAGAATTAGAAACAAAAGTAACTAATTTAGATTTTGGAAGAGAGGAGCTGGAAGGAGGCCTGGGAAGGTAAGAGAGAAACTTGACTATATTTTGCTTATTAAATAGCATCAGGTAACAGCAACAACAACAACAGAAAGAACTGAAGAAATGAGCCAAATTCAGAAGTCCATTTTTCAGAAAGTGTTTTAAATGTTAGCTAGCTCTTATTGTCCAAGACATTCAGCCCTACTGCATGCTATACACACTCAGGGTGGGGTGCCTGTCCCAACATGATAAATAGTGTGTGAAGGCTTGCTGAATGATCAGCTGAAGCTACATCTCACTTCTTGATAAGCTACTGGGTAGCAAAGGTGACACTTGGGTCTCTGTGATGTTGGTCATAGGTGGCCATGAGCAAATTCAAGTCCGTGCATATGCCTCAGCATCGATTATTAATGCCTTTAGCATCTGCTGTAATGGTTTTCTCAACTGTAATTTATATATAACAAAAGGCTTCCCTGAAGATTAAATCATTGCAGTGCCTGAAAATTGATTTATTGTGCCATAACGTTTATAAAACCTGGTTTGTCTTTGCCAAAAGTAATGTATGTCCATGATTTTGGAAGTTAAGTGGTACTGTTAAGTTATAATGAAAACCAAATATCTTTACCCAGTTACTCCCTCTTTCCAATTTCTACCTCTATAGACACAATTTTTACCTTACTGTCCACTGGCATATGCCCCTTATACCTAAGCAATATGCTTATATTGTTATTTATTTTCTCTCCTTAATTTTTTTCATTAATTTCTTAAGAGAAATGTCATTTTGACCCCTCTCTGCCTTGCTGTCTCCATACACATGTTCATTTGTGTGTGCAGCTCTCCATAGCCTAGCAGTTTAGTTCACCATGCCTTCTGAATGTATCAGTGTCCTTACCTTAAGCCTATGCAATCTGAGGGTAATTTATACTTCTGCCACCATGTGTTTTACTATGTCCTGCCTCATTCTCATCCAGCACAGCTCGGAGAAGGTAAGTGCCTATGATTTTAACTACTTAGATTTTTTTCCCCTGTTCCTATTACTAAGGAACTCATAGAACTTTGAAGTCACTGTTAATATGCCTGTTATTTTGAACTGAGAGACTTATCCTTTAAGCCTCTGTCGTCTTCTCTGCTTCCAGAGATCTGGACTTGCTAGATTTTGGAAAGCGCTATCACGATCACCTGAGAACTCCTTATTCCAGCTGGTTCTCAACCTGTGGCCTTTGACCCCTTGGGGCTGCATAGGAGACATTCTGCATACCGGCTATTTACATCATGATTCCTAACAGTAGCAAAATTACAGTTAAAAAGTAGCAACAAATATGTTTATGGTTGGGGCTCACCACACCATGAGGAAGGGTTACATGATTAGGGAGGATGAGAGTACCTCTGTTCTAGTGCGCCCGACTTCCTTTTTGATACTTCAGTTTTGTGAAAGAACAATCTTCAATATTTTTCTTTTCTTTTTTCTTTTATTTAGTCTTCTCTCATATAATACATCCCTCAGCCACAGCTCCCCACCCCTCATTTCTGTCAATCTCTCCACCCTGCTCTCTCCTACAGATCAGGGCTCCTCCATTTCCCTTCAGAAAAGAGCAGGCCTCCCAGGGATAGCAACCAGACACCACAGAACAAGATGAAATAAGACAAGGCATAAACCCTCGTATCAACGCTGGACTAGCCAACCCAGTAGGAGGACAAGGGTCTAAGATCAGACAAAAGAGTCAGAGGCACTCTACTCCCACTGTTAGGAGTCCCACAAAGTCCAGATGCTAAACAACCACAGTATGTGTGCAGAGGACTTAGCACAGACCCATGCAGGCTCCATGGTTGCTGCCCCTATGAACCCTGCTTAGTTGACTCTCTTCAGTAGTTTTTCAAACACAAGAGGAAACAGAATCTTGTTTGCTAGTTAGTGTGGGTCATTGTTCTCTCAAGCTCACCACTATTGTCAGTGGGAACATAAGTCTGCTGTGTGTTCTCTCCTGTGTACTGTGATATTTACTGTTGCTTTGGCATACATCAATTAGCTGCTTGTAGCACTCCCGTGGGATAATCAAAACTGTCTCCTGGGAATAATGTAAACCTCAGTGGGAACTACCAGGCTATATAAATAAAAGAACAGGTGAATAGCAGTCACTCAATCTGATTGTGTTTATTGTTCATGGTGCATGTCCAGTAGAGGTTGGCACAATATCTTGTTCCTTATATTATTTTATAAAATTATTTAGAAATCAAATGAAAGATTTAATATCATCTTGTACTAGCACAATACTTAAAACTTAAGGTTAAAGGAGCAAAGAATTTTCAATGTCTTTGTTACTGATAAACACCAGACATTCTATTGTAAGAATCAGTAAATAGGATTCGTTTTTTTAATTTGCAAGAAAGAGAAGGAACCAGTAGTTCTCGCAGCCTCCTCTTATAGAAATATTTTCATTCTGCCCCTGCTAATTGTCTGCTTAATAATTCTCTGCAAGAAAGCAATTTGTGATAGAATTTCCTGTATCTCCATTTAAGAGATGAAGCGCTCTAAGAGATGAATGGCCCACAAGTACTAAAAAAGAGACTGAGCCAATTGTCAGGTTTTAAACCTGACAATTGGTGTGTGCTCATTACACCTGTTTCATTTTCCTCTTGAGTACACAGATAAAGCACATTTGCCAGCTTCCTTCAGGAAGTCCGGGCTCTGGGGCTGAATTTGGAACAGGAGAATCAAGCACTGATCTATTCTATTTATAAGCCTGGTCCATAAAACTTCTAAGTGTAATTATAATGCCTATCCCCTCTTAGTTAACCTTGTTATTCATAAGTTGAATGGTGGCACTGTAAAAATGAGGAGAAAAAAACCCTCAAATTTCAAGATGATGTTTGTGAAACAACTTTCCTCCAGTCATGTTGGTCAATTAATGATTAATAAATATTGGTTATGTTAAACTAATGAGGTTTGAAAACTCACTGTTATGGCAGCCAAGGATACTTACCCTGTTTAGCAGAGAAATGAGCCTAGAAACAGATCATTTCAGTAACACTTAAAAAAAAAAGACCACCAATAGTATGTTTGTTGTGGTGATCAGGCAGCAAGAAGCACAAAGAAACTTACAATGAAAACAAATTCATGGTACAAGCTATAAAGATGAGAGAGCCCATATTAGGTAGCTGCTAACCATTGGTAACGCTGTTTTGTCTAACAGACACCAAATGTGTGTTTTCTATTCCAGTAGTGTTAGGAAAAGTCTGAAACAAAATGATTGCTAGAATATAAAATTACAAGAAATGAAAACTGGTTCCTTTGATAGCCAAAGTAAAAGCTCTCCCACCTCCTCAAATCCAGAACACAAACTATTGAAGGATGGAAAAAACACAATTGCTTCTATATCACCCAGAGCAGAAAACACAAGAGAGGAACGTCAGCCTTGGGCAAAGAACAGGTTGAGTGCACTGATTTTTAGCCTGGAGCCTCAAGGTGCTAACCATTTTATTAAGCGGGAAGCAGAAAGTGTCAAGACAAATAAACAGAGGGAGCTGAGTTTACAAAAGAGCTTTCAGTTGTCTTAACAAATGGAACTGTTAGGAAGTAAAGAGACTGGAATTCTACTGAGGTTTTAAAGGAATTATATTTGCCCCAATATGCACAGATTTGCTCCGTTTTTCCTTGCTTGAGTTATCTAACAGCTATCAGAATGGAACATCTCACTTTGTTCTGAATACAATCCATTCTGGTGAGGTTGGGAAGCTGCAGCCATCACTATCTTAGGTTTTTCCTTCCCTTCTTTCCTTTCTTTTTATTTTCTTTTCATTTTTTTCTGTTTTTTCCTGCACTAACATACTATAACAGGTAATTTACAAGGAATAGAGGTTTGCTGGCTCACAACTCTGAAGGCCAGGGAATCTAAAATGAGCCAAGGTGCTGGCAGGTGCTCTTCTTTTGCATCATTCCAATAAGAAGGAGTAAGAGAGAGCAAGAGGGAGAGGAACTGCTTTACTTAGTAGTATCAATCTTAACCTGAGAAGGTAATGCTATCACTTCCGCATTGCCGAGTAACGAGGCCACATCTTATTGCTATAACAATGGAAAATTCCAGTATGAATTTTGGAGAGGATCAAATATTCATTTGATAGTATTCATTTAAAATCTAGACAAGGAAGGTAAAATAAAAGGAGAGATGTCAAAGAAGGTATAAATACTGAGAAAAGTAGAATAATTTAGTCATTGAAATGACAGAAATGGCACAGGACATACCAAGATCAAATTGTCAGCATGAAAATTTATTTGCTTCAGAGGGACAAAGGGCAGAAATAGGAGACAGAGAGAGGAGCTAAAGGTGAAAGGAGAAGGGGAAAGGAACAAGAGAGAAAGAGTGTCTTAGGGATTGATTACTATGAACAGACACCATGACCAAGGCAACTCTTATAAGGACATTTAATTGGGGCTGGGTACAGGTTCAGAGGTTCAGTGCATTATCACCAAGGAGGGAGCATGTCCAGGCAGGCATGGTGCAGGAGGAGCTGAAAGCCTTCATCTTCTTCTGAAGGCCACTAAGAAAAGACTGGCTCCCACATGGTTAGGATGAGGGACTCAAAGCCCACCCCAACAGTGACACACTTCTTCCTAAAAGGCCTGACTTATTCTAATGAGGCTACACCTTCCAATAGTGCCACTCCCTAGGTTAAGCATATCCAAATGACCACAGAGGGGAAAAGGGATATTTGCCCCAGAGGGACAAAGGACTGCCTCTGGATAGAGAAGAGACAGGCATAGCCCATAGGCCAATGGAAGCTTATAACGGGAAAAGGGGAAACTCTGTGTTAGGATGACATACTTAATTTTAATTGACAATGTTAATTAGGTGAGCCAAAAGGAGGTTTATGATAGCTGGACCTTGGTGGACAGCCTCAGAAGGAGGAAATGGCCAAATATGAGAATAAGCCTTGGTGGCTAGGTTTAGGAATGTGTAAATTGGGAGGTTTACAAAATGGAGACCATTGTAATACTTATGCAAAAGTATGTAGTTATTGCTGTGAACCAAGGTTCGCCTAGCTAATAGTAGGATGACTGGATCCCAGACGGTCTGTTCAGTAGGCTAACTGTTCATAGGCTTCTTGTCATGGTGGTTTCAGGGTTCTCATGAAAAACTAAGAATTTGCTTCAGTGCACAAGCACTTTCCAAGCTTCTGCTAATATAATGGTAGTAAATATCTTAACAACAAAGTATATCATATGATTAAATTAAGATTTAATGCATAAGACAAATAAACTTACTGTTTTGAAAGGAAATTTTATGTATCACCTGGAAACTGGGAGCACAAGGGGTTGTGAGAAATAAATGCACCTGTTGTTTGTGAAAAATTCAGCATCTTCTCCTAAGACTCTCCCAAGTGTGATACCCTAACAGAGATGCTAGGGTCTTGATAGAAACCACTCAAGGGTCCTTTTGTTATGGAGGCTTCAGAGATCATGTGTTAAACCATAGCAATTAGACAATATGGAAGATTTGTGTTTCTGTTCTATAACTCTGAGCTCAACCCATCTTTGAATTTCTCAACACACACACACACACACACACACACACACACACACACACACACACACACACATCTGACATCTCACACCCATGTGTATACACACATAAACATACATATAATCACTAATATATTCTCATCCTGTTAAACTCTGGAATGGTACATTTGGTTTATTTCCCACAATTTATAAAACATACCGATTAAATGAGAACTAAAGTTTTGTTTTGCCTTAGATATTTGTCTCAAAAATACAATGTCCTGAAATCATAATAGCAGACTGGTGTGGTTTTAAAGAACCATAACAACAGCTTTTGGCAGTGCCTATAGTTGTTCAACTTGTCTGAAAGGAAAGGCAATTAAAATAATAACCCAGAGCTCATCACATAGTAGCTGACTGGAATATGATGGATTTGGAGGATCCGGCAGGGAGTAGCCATGGGAAATTCTGGGGAAGATATGACTGTGAGTCACTTGCACAGCAGAGTATTGAATAAGTTGCATGGCAGTCAAGACGAAGGTGAGATGTAGCTTCAAGAATGTGGATATTTCCCTACTAACACCGATCATTCTGTTCCTGAGTCCCCTGCCTGCATACAGTAGAAGACTTGCTTAGTATTCAATATACCATAATGACTTAAGTGAAAAGTCAGCCATCTGGGTTTGCTGTCACTTGGATTACAGATTTGGCTTCCCTATGCAATAATTCTTTGATATTGGTCTCACCCAGGGATAGATGCAGTGATGGCCTTACTAACCAGACATCTCTCAGGACATTTTGTTTTACAGCTTTAAAGGTGAGGGGCTGCCTCCTACCACTGGAATTCACCGGCTTAGCAGTATTTCTATTGTTATCTATAATTAGGAACCAACTAAGTAGACTGACTTATGTAGTAAATATGTGCTGGATGGTTTCATGTCAACTTTACAAAAGCTAAAGTATCTGAAAGAAGGGAACTTCAATTTTAAAAAACCTTCATAAGATCAGGCTATACAGTAGGGCATTCCTTAATTAGTGATTGTTCAGGGAGCATGGTTCTGGATTTTATAAGAAAGCAGGCTGAGAAAGTCACAAAAAACAAGCCAGTAAGTAGCACCCCTCATGGCCTCTGCATCAGCTCTTGCCTCCAGGTTCCTGCCATGTTTGAGTTCCAGCCCTAACTTCCCTCAGTGAAGGACTGTTACATGATAGAATAAGCTGAAATAAACCTTTTCCTCCTCAGGTTGCTTTGGTCATGGTGTTTCATTGTAGCATTAGAAGCCTTAACTGAGACAGGATTTTTGGAATGGCAAGAAACACCATTAAAACTTGGGATTACCTATTTGATGGGAAACATTCTTAGAACTTCCAACCAATGTATGATTCTCTCATGTATCAATGTATAGATTCTAGAACTGAGTGAGGAAAAAAAAAGATAACTCATTATTCTTAATAAAATAAGTTTTAGATACTTTTCCATTGCTTAGGTAAGACTCTATAACCAAGGCAACATAGAAGAAAGAGTTTATTTCAGGTTTACAGTTTTCGATATGTAGAGTCCATGATGGTGGAGTAAAGATATGGTGACAGAAACAACTGAAAGCTTACGTATTGATGTTCAACTAGGACCAACTGTGGTCCAAGATGAGTGCCCATCCAGTTTATAGGTAGACTGCATTGACTAAAAGCTGTGTCAACTAGTCTAAGAAAGAGTGTTGTTTTATTGCCTGGGTATCAGATCCTGTTTGTGAAGGTTAGGTAAAGCCAATGCTCTATGGCAGAGTGTGGAGAAGGTAGTTGAAATCAAAAGTTTTGTTGGCATATAATCTAGTACCTCCATGCCTAGAGGTCAAACTGATGGAAAAATGAAACAAGTCAATACAATCAAGACTGCTTCTGTTTCAGACTTTCAGGGATGGAGATTTCAGCTCTTCTATTGAGTTAAGAGCCTTTATCAGCTGAAGTTTTAGCTTAGAGCCTAGGGAACATGAAATACATGTTAATGAATGGAGGAAGTTGGTAAATGTGCACATTTACTTCTCTGCATAACAAACTGCTTTTTTATTTCTTGTTATATTAAAGGTAGTTGGTGTACATACTTCTGTTTATTCCTTAAATCACAGAAGGAGAACATAACTAGACTACAAGAAGTATGAGTTTCAGCTAGAAATGGATACAATTTCTTGTAGGACTTTGGGAACCTTTTTGTATCAAGAATAATCATGGCATTGTTTGAGAAGTAGTTAATTACTATTCATAACAAGGAGGGTGTTGTGGTCATGTTGATCTGGAGTTTAAACATCTGTGCAGGCTATGGGTAGATGATCAGTATCCAAAGAAGCAAATAATGACAGATATCCTCAAATCTCAGCATCGCTCCTGACTATTTGGTCCTTCCCTGTATACATGACCTGATTTGTAGAATAGATTTGATCAAGAGTTGGAATTCACTAAAAATTTGGAAGGTGGAAGAGAAAGATAATCCATTATGTTTTGACAGCAGTTCTGGGTAGACAATATGCACAAAATGCTCTCTAGATTTTTGAGAAGACACAGAAGCATTTGCTTCTGTACTATAGGTGTTAGAATCCATCCATGTCAGCTTCTTGCTTGTGTGCCTTTTTTGTGTTTAAAAATTTAGCATGTCTCTTGGTTTTTCTTCCTCATTCTTCCAAAAGCTTACAAGCATTTAATTTACTCTTGCAATTACGTTCTAGCTCAAAATAGCTAGCATAATGTCTATTCTCCTGATCAAGTGATGGTAAATATCCATTTCCCTTTAGTTGTTCTCCCTATTTCAAATTTGCATTTATTCCTGTGGAATGTGTCTTCGGCATGGCTATGTCTGGTGATTACATGCTATATATTAAGTCACTTCAAATTTAGTGTCATAAATCAGCCACCTTTTAAAATTATTATTACACTTAAAATTCCTTGGGCTAATATTTTTAGAACAATGGCTTATTTCTGTGGCCTGACATTTTGGCTCTGGTATCCAGCAAGATACATAAGGTAGAGGCAACATTACAACTGGAGAATAAAATCACCTAGAAGACACCCTTACTCTTGTGTTTGACACATCAACTGGGAAGACATTAAGACTAGTATTGCTAGCTACAATGTGTACACGATGGACTTTCATATGACTTTGCTTCCTCACAGTAGGACATTGTTTCTGTTCATTTGAGTTAGTCAGTTGCTATCACAAGCCCTCCAGATCTAAGAGAAGAACATAGAGCCAAAACTCTTAATAGGAATGTCTAAGAACTATAGGTTACAAATGCAAAACAATATAGGATGCAAAAACAACACAACTCTCATCTCAAAGGGACTAAGAGTACATTTATTTTTGGAGCTAAATTTGAGTGACTATAGGCCAAAAGCTAAGTAGCTCCAAGTTCCATGTTGCCATAAGGAGGTAGTTCATGAAGTGCTCTCCCAAAAGGCTCTTGCATGCTTGGACCGCATCTGGTAGATCGAATAAGAAGTGACTCTTGCCTGCTCAGTAGATCAGTGCACTCATGTAGTCGTTGCATTGTTGACAGATACTGCTGACAGGTGGACAGAGTTGGGTTCGAGGACTTAGGCTACTGATAACATGCCTTTGAAAGCTATATCTTGACTTCTACATGATCAAGTAAGACCATCAACTACATGATCAAGTAAGCTGAACTAGCACAAAGGCAAGTAGGACTAAAAACCTTCCCACATACAATTCTCTTCTGCAACTGATTTATCTGATTCTATTTTGTTATTCCATTATCTGATGCCATTATTAATAATGTCAAAATATCCTTGGAATATGTACAGTTAGCACAAATGCACCCCCAGACAGACACACTAAAAACAATGCTTGGTGCCCATTTCAGGTTTGCTGTGGAAACAGAGAACCCTGTTGGCATTTCTAATTTCTGCTTTTGAAGCTAATGATTTTCCAGCTAGGATATATCATGCCCTCCCTCCTTCCCTTGTGTCTGAATGAACTGTACCCTTTAGTAAATGGGGCTTTGTTTTCTTCATTCTTGAATAGTTCTTCCCATTGGCTATGTTTGATCATTGCTTAATCAAGAAAATAAAGTCAAACACCAACTCATTCTATATCTTCTGAGGCTCTAAGGTATTTGCTTTTTTGAAAGCGTGTTTTCATTAACAGAAAAGTAAATTGAACTGATTTTGTGACTCAGCTTCTAAGCATGTTGCCACACATCTAATTTAAATTTTTCTTTATTCTTATGACAGAGCGGCAGACGAGCCCTCTTTTCTCCTTTAGCTATGCAATGACCTACATGAATAAAACTACCTTAATAAGATGTCATAACAAGTAATCAGAATTTTAAACAACTTAAAGCAACATGCCCTGAAACTACATCTCCAGAAAAGATCAGCATTTTCTAGAAACACTGTGGTAAAAATTAAACATAAAAGGAAGGCAGAATGTGTAGTATAATAAGTAACGCTGCTTTGTGAGTAATTTTTATCTCAAATTATATATGAAGACATAATAGTAAATTTTAATGAGAAACATGTTTATCATTTATATATCAGCTTGTTAGTTTTCAGTACTTTCTTTTCTGCCAATTGTTACCACCTCCAAATGAAGGTAGTTATGATATCATTAGAGGTAGTGACTGGGGTCCAGTAAGCACCAACATGGATTTACAAGATCTTAGGTCCCTGAACAAGAATTTTGATAGAGAGGTGTGAATAACAGCAAGGAAGAAAGTTCATTAAGGGAAATAAGTGCTTTTGAACGTGGAAGTGAGTTGGAGATTCATGGCAGTGTCGTAGTAGCAATAAAGTACATTAAAAAAATTCTTTCTAGTCAGAGAATAGAATCTGTGGCCTAGGTGGAACTCTACCATTTGCAACTGGGCTGAGTCAAATATCTGATCAGGAGCTCACCTCTAAAAAGGCAGGGTTGTGTTAAGCCATGCCAAAGTGATAGGCAGAAAAATTAGTCTTTCAATGAGATGCTATGTCTTTTCTTACCAAAAACCTACCCCTAGAGAAGTAGTTTCAGGGCTTCAGGCATGCTGCTTTCTATGTCTGTACACTTCACTAAATTATTCAGGGAAGTATAACTTCTCATGCTTTCTGTATTATCCAGGATTCTCTAAGAATCAGAATTGAAGGAATGAATATATGTGTATGATATATATGTATATATCATATTTGCATATCAAACACACATATATATGTAAAATGGTTTTTAATAAACTCTACTAATTATTAATATGACCCAGCAAGCCCCCAATAATTGATTAAAAGTCCTACTATATATTTAGCTTTGAACAATTACTGGGGGATGTCTCATAATCTAATTTTTGAATGACTAGACTGGCTACTTCTCCATCTGTGGCCGCCCGCCCCCAATACTTGCTGTTTGAATCTTCCTGGGTTATTTCTATTGCTGCAGTCTATCCTGGGGGCATTTCATTCAGGCAAGTGCTGCTGAGCTATCCCATCTAATGGAGACCTCCTCTTTTTTCTCTTCTTCCTCTTCTTCTATGTTCCTTCTCATTTTTCTCCTTTCTCCTTCTCCTTTTTCCCTCATGGTCCCTACCTGTGACACTAAGCCAGGTAACGGCAAACCCACCTACCTCTATTTCCTCCAGTAATTGGCTATAACTACCTTTATTTAGCCAATAGTTTTAAGTTGTCGAGCAACAATAGCTGCTGTATGTGAGAATTTGTCTCTTCTTGGAGCAACCAGATCTTAGGGCACAGAATTTATCATTTGAATACATAGCAGCACCAGACAAGATAATATAATATCAATAATATATTAAACACACACATATACAAACACACACAGAGACACACACAAACACACACATACACACATAAATATATTTGTAGTTAGGATTTTACTGCTGTGACCAGACACCATGACCAAGGCAACTTTTATAAGGACAGAATTTAATTGGGGCTGGCTTACAAGTTCCAAGGTTCAGTCCATTATCATCAAGGCAGGAACATGGCAGCACCCAGGCAGGCATGGTATAAGAAAAGCTGAGAGTTCTACATCTTGTTCCAAAAGCAAACAGGAGAAGACTGCTTCCAGGGAGCTAGGATGAGGGTCTTAAATCCTATGCGCACAATGACATACTTCCTCACCTCCTTATAGTGTCCTTCCCTTGGCCAAGCTTTCAAACCATCATATATATATATACACACACACACACACACACATATATATGTATATATATTCACATATGTATATATATATATATATACATACACATATATATATACACACACAGAGACATATATATATATGTGTGTGTGTCTTACAGGCTGTGATCTGGTTAGACAATGTCTATCTCCTGAAACGTAAAACATACCCAGTACTTGCTCAAGTCATGACCCAGCTGTCCTAATTTGGTGCTAGAGTTCCAGAAAATTTTTAGAGAGTTGCTGGCCTTCAGTCTACTTGGAACCCTAAAGTAGGCTCTAATATTAGTTAAGGAGTAGAATAGGCTCCCAGACCTTGATACAGCTGACTCAATGAGGAAGTACCATTCAGGCTGTAAAACTAAGCATATAGACAGCACCATCATCCAAACCAAAAGTAAAGACCTAATCCACCAAAGTCTGTGGGGCAGTGATCTGTAACACCCGGTTGAGCATAAGCTAGAAGCTCTGGGAGACCCGGTGGTACACCAGAGACTAGAATTTATGCTTCTGGCCAACGCTCCTGGGAAATTCTTCATATCACAACCCCTGTATGGAAAGAGGCCTGGCGTGTGAAACTTGTGTATAGGCAAATGAGGCAACGATTAGGGCTCCCGAGCTGGCCAATGGAAAGTATCAACTACCAAGCCCCGCCCCCTTTCTCAGAACTATAAATAGAACACCTTGACCCAGGTAGCTCTCTCTCTCTCCCCTCCTTCTCCACCTGCCTGCCCTGGGAGCACTGCCTGCCATCTAGAACAAATAAAGATAGAAACTACTTTGGCATCTGAGAACTTTGTCTAAGGGAGCTGTGACTCTTGGGGTGCAGGATGGCAAGTGCTCTGAGCACAACGGAGGAGCCGGTGGATGCCCACGGCTGATCTCGGTCCGCTCCCTTCCTACACCTCGGCCAAGCCACTGGCCGAGACCGGCAGTGCTCGGCAGCATGCAGCGGCTTGGCCACCGAGTCGGTGAACTCCATCAGCGTCAGGGGTGCTCCACCCTGGCGTCTCACTCCAGAGGTGGCATCAGGCCCCGAGGCATTTGCATCGAAGAGGGCTGCGGTGGTGATCCTTGAAGCCTAGGGCATACTCTGCGGACCCAACCCCTGGCGGTCCCCGGACCCAGAGACTCTACCCTCATTGCGCTTCCCCCAATGGGAGAGAGCACGACAAAAGTCTGTTGTTCTGGGAAAGTTTCTAAAATTTAGGATCTATAGTTCCAAAATGCAACTTTTGGCTAACTGTTTTTGTTAACTGAAATATGTCAACCCAGAATATGACTTTTGTGCTTAGATGTTCGTGTTGAGAAAGGCTCAGTGCTACACTGGGATCCCAAAAGGCTAGTGTAGCCATTGGCCATCTAATAAAAACCTTCTATTTGCTCAAACTCATGTCTGAGTAGTCTTCTCTGCTTTATACTCCACAACAGGAGAGATAAACCTGCCAGTGATAGGCCAAGCAAGCAGAGAGCAAAAGCTTTCTTATTCATGTCCTACTATAAGGGCTGCCTCCAGGTGTGAGCCAGATATAGGGCAAGTCTTCGTAAGTGAAATGATCCAGTCAAAAGAAATCATTTATAGGCATGCCACACTGCTTGGTTTTACTTGATTCCTAATCAAATTGACAATCAAAATCAGCCATCACACTTTCTGTAATAAAGTCTTCCACAACATTTTTGGTTTCTGTACCCTTTCTCTAAAGCTGCTTTCCCCACCATGTGACTGCTTACTTAACATGAGTGTGACCACCATGCAAGTCTAAAGCAATGGCATTTTTGCCCTCTCTCCTTCATTCTCCTCTTCCAGGTAGATGTGGGATTCACAACTGGCCTGCCTTGGAGGGTTTCTTTTTTGAACTAAGAAAATTGTCCTCAAGTTTAATATTCAGTCCATTCATTAGTTCTTTTATTAATGAGATTAATAACTCAAAGAGGGTGTTGGTTTTCCCTGTATGCTTATCCTGTTCTGGCATGTTGGGATATTTAGTACTTGTACTTTTTCTGACCATGCCCAGTAACATGTCAGCCAAGTGGGGAGGGGTTTCCAATCAGGTTTCTTTAATATGCTAATTTCAATCTCTCTTTCTTGCCACAGCACTGTCTTCAGTTAATTCTCTCTTTCTTTCTTTCTCTCTCTCTCTCTCTCTCTCTCTCTCTCTCTCTCTCTCTCTCTCTCACACACACACACACACACACACACACACACAAACACACACACACACACATACACACACACATATGGGGGGGAGAGAGAGAGAGAGAGAGAGAGAGAGAGAGAGAGAGAGAATGTTGTTTGCTCTCATTCCTTGTATTAACTAAGGGATATTTACTGGAGTGAAATACATAGTTATAACATTCAAAAGATAACCAGCCTAATGATTTATTTTTGTTCTTTTTATAGAAGGGGATTCAAATTTACCTAAATGAGGTGGATTGGGATCCATGTGTTGTACAGTCATGTAGCATGGGAATCATCCTTGAGAACGGCTTTTCAGAGCATCTGGTGAGAGAGGTGGTGATGGCTCTTTAAGAGTATTTATTTCACTGATTCTGCTGAGCAGTGTCTGGACAGAGTCACAGCAAACCTGCTGGGAAGCCTAGCACAAGCCTGGGCTACAGTGATTACCACTGTTCCACAGGCTTGTCTCACACAGCACACATCTTTTATAAGCTCTGAGCTCATTTCTCTCCAGGGTTCTTCTATATCCATCCAGGCTTCTCTAATGAAGTGAAATGCCCAGAGATCTGGATTACTTTCCTATCATTGGGGTATTGGGCTTGTGTTGTTTATCTAAATGGAGACATTTGGGAATCAAAACTCAACATATCATTTTCTGGGCTCAATCTTGTTTTTGAGGAACTGGAACAATTTACTGAAACTCTAAAGGGTCTCTTAGCTCTTGCAACTGACTCACTTCTTCACTGCATTTTTTAGTCTCCTACAATAGCGCAGTAAACAATTTGAGGGCAGGGTGATTTGTTCTCTTCTACTTCCTTGGTACTTCACCTAGCATCTACCAGCACACACCTACAGTCCTATTTAAATAACAATTATCTCACAATGAGTCAGAGGAAATAACAAAGCTCACTCCAGTTTCACTTCAAGCACAGGGAATTGTAGGGTCAAAACCTAGGGGGAAAATACCCCTAAAAAGCAAATAATTCATCTCTTTCAAGCTCCAGTAACAACTTGTACAGGCCAATGGCTTAAAGTTACCTACAAAAATATTTATCCATTTAAATCCCCAAATCATGCTTCTGTCTTTATTTGGAAGTGGATCTCTCATATAGTCATTGATGGTCATGTAGAGATAATGGCATGCTTGCCTAGTATTATCCTCATTTCCTAACACTTTACCTAAACCAACTCATATTATTTTTACAACACCCTATAAGTTGCTATAATTATCTCTGTTTTACCAAAAAAGAAACTAAAAAAAGATCAAGGGTTCGACCCTAGGTGGTTTTGTTCCTAGATTCTGAACACTTAATATCCCACTTCTGTCAGCAGTTGAGCATATTTTTAAATTTTTTATTTATTCAGTTTTTGAGGCAGGGTCTCAACTCTGTGGCCTATGTTTTCTTTGAACTTGTAGCAATTCCCCTGTCTTGTCTACTGAAGTGTTGGTATTATAACCATGAGCCACTATGCCAGGTTTTTACTTATCAGTACAGAGAGATGCTAGGGGAAAAGAAGCAATAGGACTAAACAGTCCTGGTGTAGGGAAATTTTATAGGAATACAGAAAGAGAAAGCAGTCTTTGTCAGCCTGGTTGATCATAGTGGAGACAGGACATCATCACTGATGTGTTTATAAAAAGATAAAGATGTATATGTTGTATGGGTGTAGGGCAGATAGGTGTGGGGGAAGGGTGTGCCTCAGCAGGCCCAAGCAGAGGCATGCCTTACCCCTGAGGGACCAGCCACACTTGAAGGTATAGTATAGAACAGAGTTTATTCAGGGCACAGGGATGGAAGTTAAGAGGGTAGTAGAGGCAGAGAAAGGCAGAGAGAAGAAGAGAGTAGAGAAATGGAGAGGTGGAGACTGGCCATGACCACTTGGAGAGAGGGGGGAAGGGAATGGGGAGAGGTAAGAGATAAGAGATGCAAGAGAAAGAAACAAGAGATAAGAGAGAGAGGAGGGGCAAGTAGCCCCTTTTATAGTGGGCCAGGCCCACCTGGCTGTTGCCAGGCAACTGTGGGGAGGAGCATACCTGGCTGTTAACTGTGGGGTAGAGTTTAGACAGAATGCTAACATTCCCCGTTTTGGTTTAATTAAAAAGAAAAATTAGAAAGAAGCAATGGCAAAGCAGGAATAGGGTCGTCGTAACATCTGACTGCTTCATGCTGGCATTGGGGACACTGTGTCTCAGGGGAACCTCAAAGAATGGGTGTGGGAGATGTTTCTCCAGTCCTAGGAGAGTTGGCTGTTTCCTTGCTGTCCAGGGTCTGTGGAGCCATCTGAGGGTAGGTCAGGAGGAACAAGTCCAGTAGAAGTGTCTGTGTCTGAGAGGAGATTGGAGCATCTGATGCTCCAATCTATTGCTTCTCTGGAGCTGTCCTGGGTGTAGTAAGTGCCTGGACTTGACAAGATGTTTAAACACATTATTATAGGTAGAAAAATAAGGTTAAGTATGTTTGGGAGAAAGAAAAAAAATTTTAAGATGTACATTTTAAACCCAGAGGAATCCCACCCTTTGGAATAGGTAGTAAGTGGGAACTTTGGGCAGATGTACTTATCTGAATGGAGTCTATTGGGTCCATGAGAGGCAGATCTGAGTGTATTTTCTGTAGCTTAACAACATAAGTTAACAACATGTGAAAGACCTCTGAGCTGGGGAGACCCTCGCTCAAGTCAAGATGGTGCGACTCCCCAAGAACTCACGAAAGACCGTCCTTGCTGCAATCACATGAGGTTTATTGGGGGCCAGTGCACTGGGGTTATGCTCATAACCCACGCAGGGGCAGAGGAGTCCGACCCCGAGCAGCTGAAGTT
>CM052712.1:39144334-39172718 GCA_028551405.1 Uromys caudimaculatus | reverse complement strand
CACGAGTCAGTTGCACAAACATTTCTAGTTCCTGAAACATTGTGCCTCTGGCCCTGGGGCCAGGCCAAGGTCACCCATTTCTTAGGAGAAAGAATGTAGCTGGGTGGGGTTTGATCAAGCAGGCAATTTCAGGCCTATTTCTGTTTCTGGCTCCAAGTGTGCTAGGGGTCTAACTTTCCTCATAAGGGGGTCAGGTCTTACACATGAACAGTCTTTAAGATGAACCTTTTGTGGAGCAGAAGGGACAAGATTAAAAAGTTGAAAAAGCTGGATCGTATAGTGGAATGTTTTATTAGAGTCAGGCAAATTTTTAGGAACTCAGATAACATTAGGGCAGTGGCATAGCAAGAAGAGGAAATATGAAGCATTTAATTAATGGAAACCAAGTTTAGGTAAGGAGATAACAGATTACATCTGTAAAAACTTAGCTGTCAATGTAGTCAGAAGTCTGAGAAATAAACAATAATCTAGCAATTATATTACTTAAAAAATGACAGATCCAATAGTCAACAGTTCCCTGGTCTCTGTGGCAACTTTATGGCAACTTGGATAGAGTCAGTCTGACTTTCAAGCACAGAAGACGCAGGGCTTTTTCTCTGTGGAATGGGTACACATGACATGGGAAGTAAGCTTACCTTGGTTTAGTAGCCAAGCCCCTCGACCCAAGGTATCTGGTTTTGTCCACTGTGTTTTCAGTGATTGTAATATCACAATCTAGGCAGTATCTTGTAGCTGTGTTCACATCTTCTGAGACCATCTACCATCCTGGGCCAACTATCAATGACTTTGGGAATTCTGTCTGCCATAAACATAAGAATTAATAAACTTCTGACAGGATTGAGAGTGAGATAGATTGATTATAACTGATAAATTTAATATTAATTTATTAGCAGTAGCAAAGAGACATATGGCTAGGACCAGAATAAGAAAGCTGGCAGTAGTGGCATGGAAAGAGAGGGAGAGGGAGAAAGTCCCTTGTGTGTGCTGGAAGGTGGAAATTCAATCAGGGATTAGGGACTGATGGAGCAGGAGCTGGCTGAGGGAGCCCAGCAGAAAGCGAGGGGGAGGGGAAGCAGCAGAGTTTCTGGCAGGGGGCGGAGACAGAAGGGGCTCACATGTGCAGAAGCAGCTGCTAAGACAAGGCAAAAGCTGTTTTAGGGGCAGATAGAGGATGAGCAGGACCAAAGCTGAGTTTCCTGTGGCTGTGAGCTTTGGCGGGACAGCAGATAGTCAAATGCGCATCAGAAAGTAAGTCTAAGGTAGGAGGCCTCCGGCAGGATGCAAGGGGCAAGGTCAGACCCACCTTTCCCGCTGAGAACCGAGAGCAGAGCTAAGGAGCAGAGGGAGAAGGACAACAAGTAGGGTCCCCTTCAGGGTACACGATCAGACTTGCTTTTCCGGCAAACTAGCTGAACCAGTTGTTTCAGCGAGCCGAAAATAAGACAGGGAGAGGAAAGTCTGTACTACAGGTCCTTAGCGAGAAAGTACCAGTTTAGCCGGATTGAGAGAGATTTAAACCAAGACATCCCATTAAATAGGGACAAAGGCAGCAAAGACCGACCCTTGAGAGAGACACATTGGGGAGGGGACTTATGCTCAGAGGCAGTGCTCCCGAGAGAAGCAAAAGATAAGAGAGAGAGGAGGGGAAAGTAGCCCCTTTTATAGTGGGCCAGGCCCACCTGGCTGTTGCCAGGCAACTGTGGGGAGGAGCATACCTGGCTGTTGTCAGGTAACTGTGGGGTGGAGTTTAGACAGAATGCTAACAATCACAGTTGTAAAAAGAAGATTTTTAAAAAACAATTTCTCTGAAAGAGTCAGGATGGTGTTAGAAAATATATGGATAAAACTAGCTGTTATGGGAATTTACCCTACTCAAGATAGAAACTTTTGGATGAGAAGTCTTAAGGTACTCTGGCAGGTATTAGGGTTGGTAGAAAATATGAGAGGATTGACTGACACATGGTAGCAAGTAGGTGGGAGCTTTGAGATTCCTATGTGCACCCATGGGCTTCTCTGTCCAATCTGTTGAGATTTTGATTAGATTAGACTTAGCATTGTATGTAGAAGAATTATAATCCAACAACGTGGCTGTTCTGGAAAGGGATCACATCCAAAGACCTTTTAGATCTGTGTGATCCAGCTGGAATGACACACTTTTAATTTCTCTTTTTGGAATCCAGACATGCCCTTAAGTACATACCTTTAATCTCAAACAGTGAAGGTAAGGTTAGTTTGTAGAAGAAAGCAGCTATGTTTCAAAAATGACATATAATTGAGAAGACAAAATGATGAATCGTAGAAAGATTTGACAGGATGAGTTAGAGATAAAATATGCCCAACTCTCAGGAGGACAGAGAAAAGAGGTTACTTAAAGAGCAGTGAGGGAGAGAGAGTCAATTGAGTTCAGTCAGTGGTGGTCAGTTTAATTTAGTTCAGTTTGCAGCAATTCAGTTGAGTGCAATTGAGCTAAGTTCAGAGCAGGGCAGTTGAGTTTGGAGCAGTTCAGTTCATGGAGTTTAGACATAGTCTTTCAGAGCAGAGCAATTCAGTCAGAAACCTAGAGAAGCCAATTTGAATTAATCAGTTTGGAGAGGAGTTTGAACCAGAAGAGCTGAGTTGAACCGGCTAGCCAGAGCTCAGAGAGATCTAGAAACAGTGAGTTCATTTAGCAATAAGTCTTAGAGGCTGAAACATTCTAGGTCTAAAAGGATGAAGCTTTCAAGGCCTGGGCTTACAGAAGATTAGTTAGTTTGAGGTCAATCAGAGCCATTTAGAATCAATTTAGAACCAATTTGAATCAGTCAGCTTGGAGAGTAATTTGGACCAGAATGGTTGAGTTGAACCAGCTAGCCTGAGTTCAGAAAGAGCTAGAAAGGGATAAACCTCTGAGATGACAATTACCTCTTACATATAAAAGTTAAATTTACAACTGTATTTAGGAGCCTGTGTGAAAACTACAGTGGCAATAGGTCTCAGCAGGTCAGTGAAATAGAAAGAGCTGAATTAACAGTGGGGACTACTAAGACCCTGTCAAGCTGAGAAAGAAGAACTTTTCCTTATACTTGGTGGCTTCTAAAAACCCCTACAGTGTGAATCTATAGACGAAAATCAAGTTTACTCTCCACCATCAGAGTTACAGTAGAAAGGCACTAGGTGCTCCCATTTTGGGCAACATTTTAACTGGAAAAAGTAAAATGAATTATTTTAGCCTTGTATGTTGCATTCAAGATTGACTGTATGATAGCTGGTCTAGCCCTGCAAAAGGGCCCAATCTCAGAGGAAGTAAAAGCAGGTTGTTAATAGACATCAAGTTATCTCCAGAGATTTTAATGAACTTTCCATTGTGTTTTAATGTATTAAAATCAAAGCTTTATTTCCTGTCACTGTTGAAGTTGGACTCATTCAGAAGGAAGCTTAGAGAAAAGGATATAAATATGACTCATTTGCTTTTAGCCTGATATTTTAAATACTGATTTTAGGGCAAAGTTTTATTTACCACAGTGATGTAGTATATCAACTTCTGTTCTATAAACCGCAGTGTGAGGTCACCTTTAAACTGTTTTGTTAATTTTTAATTTAAGGTTGAACACTAGGTCAGAAATTAGTTTCTACTAATGGTTAAAAGGATTATAAATCTACCCTGTTGACCAGTTTTGCTAGAGATTTATGAAAAAATCCTTAAGCAGGAAGTCAGCTCGAACCTTCTTGTGCTTAATACAACTGTTACATTATCAAGACTTAGACCACTTCTAAACTTTAACTGATTTTATTATTTCCTGTTGCTATTAATGAGTCACCCTAAAATGTAATGACATAAAATAACAATCACTTCCTTGTGAAGCTGTGGAGTGCAAACTGGGTTCATCCCCTTGTCTGTTTTGCTCTTCTTTCTTATGGTGGTTCATGTAGCTTCAGGGACCAGGTTTCATCCAAGTCTAAGAGAGAAAGCATAGGATGGACTCAGTTTAATGAAAGCTATACATAAAATTGTAAAAGTAACTTTTATTCCCCTGATGTAATTGTCTCTGAGAGTTACTGCCTCTGTCTGTTAACATAGGCCTTGTCCTGGAAGCTTCTAGCTTCCATACAATCGTATCTCAGCTTAGAATGTTTTCAACCTCTGATACTTACTGCTGAATAAGATTACCCTTTCTTGTTCTTTCTGATCTGTGGCTGTTTGGTTCAACTCAACTGTTCTGGCTCAAAGTCCTCTCCAAGTTGAGTGATTCAATCTGGCTTCTCTCTCCCCCTCTGATTGAATTGCTCTGTTTGGCTTCATACTAACTTTGGCAATATATGTTAATCTGGCTCCTTCTTATTCTCTGGCTCACTCTGTCTTCACCTGTATCTAGCTTTTCTTTTTATTCACCCTGTCTCTCTATAACTGTTCTGGTAAAACTGCCTTCTCTCTCTCTATGTCTGAGAGTTCAAATAGCTTCCCTTTCTCCTCTCTCTTTACATAAGAGTTGGGTATATTCTGTTCTGTCAAATCTTTCTTTGATTCATCACTTTGTCTGCCACTCAGACATCATGTCCAAACATTGCTGCTTCCTTCTACAAACTAACTTTAACTTCATTGTTTGGGGTTAAAGTTATGTACTAAGGATGTGTCTGCATTCCAAGCAGATCACACAGACATAGAAGGTCTGTGACTGTGATCAGAGCAGCCATGATGGTGGACTAAAATTTTTCTATATAAAACTGACAACGGTCTTATGATGGCTCATAGTGACACTTCACATAGTCTCTGGTAATTCAATAGTCTCTCTTGCATTTCTGTATATTATGCAAAATGTGCCAAGAAAACGAGCAATTCATTGAAGACAGTTACAAGTTTCTGGAGACATAGGCTCTGGAGCCAGAATAGTTAACATCCATGGCAATCTATTATTGCAGCAAGTCAGAACCCTGTTCCAGATTCGAGGCTGACAGGGGAATACAAGACACTTTGTGTGTAGAGCCACAATAGCATATCATGGCAATATTTTTCTGATCTCTATATAATATCTACTGCATGTGATTATGGGGATGTGGTTTCTTTCAGGTTTAATTTAATGAATATTTTGAGTTTCACCAACCATTAGTATGATTAACAGTTTTCTGGAGGGAATATCTATTACATGTTTATTTATTTTAAACTTTATTATTAAAGAGTTGCTAATAATAAACAGCACATTCCATTATTAATCAGACCCAAAGACTATACAACTCAATGAACTGCTTTATAGTAAGAGTAGGAGCTTGAAATGAAAGCTATGGATATATATATATATATATATATATATATATATATATATATATATATATATATAAACTTTTGATACTTTATTTACATATCAAATGTTTTCCAAGTCTCCCATTTGGAAACCCTCTATCCCACCCAACACCCCTAACTCTATTAGGGTATTTCCCGACCCACCCACCCACTCTCGTCTTCCCTTCCTGGAATTGCCCTATACAGGAGCATCTAACACTCTCAGACCCAAGGGCCTCTCCTCCCAAAGATAGCCAACAAGGCCCTCCTCTGCCACATATGTGGCCAACACAATGGGTCCCTCCATATGCATACTTTGGTTGGTGGTCCAGTCTCTGGGAGCACCAGGGGACCTGACCCGTTGACACTGTTGCTCCCTCCCCATGGGGTTGCAAACTCCCTCAGCTCCTCCAGTCCCTTCGCCAACTCCTCCATCTGGGATCCCACACTCAGTCCAACAGTTGTTCTGAATTGAATCATGGGTCTTCTGAACTTTTGGGCTAATATCTGCTTATCAGTGAGTACATACCGTGTTTGTTGTGACTTGTGACTGAGTTACCTCACTCAGGATGATATTTTCAAGTTCCATCCATTTGCCTTCGAATTTCATGAATTCATTGTTTTTAATAGCTGAGTAGTATTCCATTGTGTAAATGTACCACATTTTCTGTATCCATTCCTCTGTTGAGGGACATCTGGGTTGTTTCCAGCTTCTGGCTATTATGAATATGGCTGCTATGAACATAATGGAGCATGTGTCCTTATTGCATGTTGGGGCATCTTCTGGGTATATGCCCAGAAGTGGTATAGCTGAGTCCTCAGTATTCTTTCCAATTTTCTGAGGATCTGCCAAACTGATTTCTAGAGTGGTTGTACCAGCTTGCAATCCCATCAGCAATGGAGGAGTGTTTCTCTTTCTCTACATCCTCACCAGCATCTGCTGTCACCTGAGTTTTTGATCATAGCCATTCTGACTGGTATGAGGTGGAATCTCAGGGTTGTTTTGATTTGCATTTCCCTGATAACTAAGGATGTTGAACATTTCATTAGGTGCTTCTTAGCCCTTCGAGTTTCCTCAGTTGAGAATTCTCTATTTAGCTTTGTTCCCCATTTTTTGATGGGGTTATTTGGTTTTTTGGAGTCTAACTTCTTGAGTTAGCCCTCTATCAGATGTAGGATTGGTAAATATCTTTTCCCAATCTGTTGTTTGCTGTTTTGTCCTATTGACAGTGTCCTTTGCCTTACAGAAACTTTGCCATTTCATGAGGTCCCATTTGTCGATTCTTGATCTTAGAGCATAAGCCCCTGGTGTTCTGTTCAGGAACTTTTCCCCTGTGCACATGTGTTGGAGACTTTTCCCCACTTTCTCTTCTATTAGATTCAGTGTATCTGGTTTTATGTGGAGGTCCTTGATCCACTTAAACTTGAGCTTTGTACAGGGAGATAGGAATGGATCAATTTGCATCCTGCTACATGTTGACCTCCAGTTGTGCCAGCACCATTTGTTGAAAATGCTGTCTTTTTATCCCTGGATGGTTTTAGCTCCTTTGTCAAAGATCAAGTGACTCTAGGTGTGTGGGTTCATTTCTGTGTCTTCAATTCTATTCCATTGATCTACCTGTCTGTCGCTGTACCAATACCACGCAGTTTTTATCACTACTGCTCTGTAGTACAGCTTGAGGTCAGGAATGCTGACTCCCCCAGAAGTTCTTTTATTGTTGGTAATAGTTTTTGCTATCTTGGGTTTTTTGTTATTCCAAATGAATTTGAGAATTGCTCTTTCTAAATCTATGAAAAATTGAGTTGGAATTTTGTAGGGGATTGCATTGTATCTGTACATGGCCATTTTTACTATATTAACCATGCCAATCCATGAGCATGGCAGATCTTTCTATCTTCTGAGGTCTTCTTCGATTTCTTTCTTCAGAGACTTGAAGTTCTTGTCATACAGATTTTTCACTTGTTTGGTTAGAGTCACACCAAGATACTTTATATTGTTTGTGACAATTGTGAAGGGTGTCATTTCCCTAATTTCTTTCTCAGCCTGTTTATCCTTCAAGTATAGGAAGGCTACTGATTTGTTTGAAGTTATTTTGTATCCGGCTGAAGTTGTTTATGAGCTGTAGCAGATCTCTGGTGTAGTTTTTCCGGGTCACTTAAGTATACCATCTTAACATTTGCAAATAGTGGTATTTTGATTTCTTCCTTTCCAATTTGTATCCCTTTGACCTCCTTTTGTTGTCTAATTGCTCTAGCTAGAACTTCAAGTACTATATTGAATAGAGAGAGAGAGAGGACAGCCTTGTCTAGACCCTGACTTTAGTTGGAATGTTTCAAGTTTCTCTCCATTTATTTGATGTTGGCTACTGGTTTGCTGTATATTGCTTTTACTGTATTTAGGTATGGGCCTTGAATTCCTGATCTTTCCAAGACTTTTATCATGAAGGGATGTTGAATTTTGTCAAATGCTTTTTCAGCATCTAATGAAATGACCATGTGGTTTTATTCTTTGAGTTTGTTTATGTAATGGATTACATTGATGGATTTCCTGGTATTGAACCATCCCTGCATCCCTGGGATGATGCCTACTTGATTGTGATGAATGATCATTTTGATGTGTTCTTAGATTCAGTTTTCGAGAATTTTATTGAGTATTTTTGCATCGATATTCATAAGGGAAATTGGTCTGAAGTTTTCTTTCTTTGTTGGGTCTTTGTGAGGTTTTGGTATCAGTGTAACTGTGGCCTCATAGAATGAATTGGGTAGTGTTCCTTCTGTTTCTCTTTTGTGGAATAGTTTGAAGAGTATTGGAATTAGATCTTCTTTGAAGGTCTAATAGAATTCTGCACTGAATCCATCTGGTCATGGCCTTTTTTTGGTTTGGAGGCTTTTAATGACTGCTTCTATTTCTTTAGTGGTTATGGGAGTGTTTAGATGGTTTGTCTGATCCTTACTTAACTTTGGTATTTGGTATCTGTCTAGAAACTTGTCCATTTCATCCAGATTTTCCAATTTTGTTGAATATAGGGTTTTGTGGTAGGATCTGATGGTTTTTTAAATTTCCTCAGACTCTGTTATTATATCTCCCTTTTCATTTCTGATTTTGTTTATTTGGATACTGTCTCTGTGCTCTCTAGTTAGTCTGGCTAAGGGTTTATCTATGTTGTTGATTTTTTCAAAGAACCAGCTCCTGGTTTGTTGATTCTTTGTATAGTTCTTTTTGTTTCTACTTGTTTGATTTCAGCCCTGAGTTTGATTATTTCTTGCCTTCCACTCCTGTTGGGTGTATTAGCTTCCTTTTGTTATAGAGCTTTCAGGTGTGCTGTTAAGCTGCTAGTGTATACTCTCTCCAGTTTCTTTTTGGAGGCACTCAAAGCTATGAATTTTCCTCTTAACACTGCTTTCATTGTGTCCCACAAGTTTGGGTATGTTTTACTTTAATATTCATTAAATTTTAGGAAGTCTTTAATTTCTTTCTTTATTTCTTCCTTGACCAAGTTAGCATTGAGTAGAGCGTAGTTCAGCTTCCATGTGTATGTGGGCTTTCTGTTGCTTTTGTTGCCATTGAAGACCAACCTTAATCTGTAGTGTTCTGATAGGAGGCATGGGATTATTTCAATCTTCTTATATCTGTTGAAGTTTGCTTTGTGTCTGATTATATGGTCAGTTTTGGAGAAGGTACCATGAGGTGCTGAGAAGAAGGTATATTCTTTTGATTTAGGATGAAATGTTCTATATATATATCTGTTAAATCCATTTGGTCAATAAATTCTGTTAGTTTCACTGTGTCTCTGTTTAGTTTGTGATTCCAAGATCTGTCCATTGATGAGAGTGTGGTGTTGAAATCTCCCACTGTTACTGTGTGAGGTGCAATGTGTGCTTTGAGCTTTAGTAAAGTTTCTTTTATGAATGTGGGTGCCCTTGCATTTGGAGCATAGATGTTCAGAATTGAGAGTTCTTCTTGGTAGATTTTTCCTTTGATGAGGATGAAGTGGCATTCCTTACCTTTTTTCAAGATTTTTAGATGAACGTCGATTTTATCCAATATTAGAATGGCTACTCCTGCCTGTTTCTTGGGACCATTTGCCTGGAAAATGGTTTTCCTGCCCTTTACTCTGAGGTAGTGTTTGTCTTTAACACTGAGGTGCATTTCCTGTATGCAGCAAAATTCTGGGTCCTGTTTATGTATCCAGTCTGTTAGTTCATGTCTTTTTATTGAGGAATTAAGTCCATTGATTAAGTCCATGAGATATTAAGGAATAGTGACTGTTGCTTCCTGTCATTTTCGATGTTATTTTATGTTTGTGTGGCTATCTTCTTTTGGGTTTTTTGAAATATTACTTTGTTGCTTTTTCTAGGGTGTGGTTTCCCTCCTTGAGTTATCGTTTTCCATTCATTATCCTTTGTACGGCTGGGTTTGTGAAAAGATTTTGTGTAAATTTGGTTTTGTCATGGAATATCTTGGTTTCACCATCTATGGTAATTGAGAGTTTTGCTGGGTATAGCATCCTGGACTTGCACTTGTGTTCTTGTAGGGTCTATATGAGATCTATCCAGGATATTCTATCTTTCATAGTCTCTGGTGAGAAGTCTGGTGTAATTTTGATAGGTCTGTCTTTATATGTGACTTGACCTTTTTCCCTTACTGCTTTTTATATTCCTTCCTTGGTTTGTGCATTTGTTGTTTTGACTATTATGTGATGGGAGGAATTTCTTTTCTGGTCCAATCTATTTGGAGTTCTGTAGGCTTTTTGAATGTTTATGCTCATCTCTTTCTTTAGGTTAGGGAAATTTTCTTCTATAATTTTGTTGAAGATATTTAGTGGCCCTTTAAGTTGGGAATCTTCACTCTCTTCCACACCTATTATCCTTAGGTTTGGTCTTTTCATTGTGTCCTGGATTTCCTGGGTGTTTTGGGTTAGGAGCTTTTTGTATTTTGCATTTTCTTTGACTGTTGTGTCAATGTTTTCTATGGTATTTTCTGCACCTGAAATTCTCTTTTCTATCTCTTGTATTCTGTTGGTGATGCTTGCATCTTTGACTCCTGATCTCTTTCCTAGGGTCTCTATCTCCAGGGTCGTCTCCCTTTGTGATTTCTTTATTGTTTCTATTTCCAGTTTTAGATCTTGGATGGTTTTGTTCATTTCCTTTGCCTGTTTGATTGTGCTTTCCTGTATTTCCTCTTTAAGGGCTTCTAGCTGTTTACCTGTGTTCTCTTGTATTTCTTTAAGGGAGTTATTTATTTCCTTCTTAAAGTCTTCTATCATCATCATGAGAAGTGATTTTAAATTTGAGTCTTGCTTTTCTGGTGTGTTGGGGTATCCAGGGCTTGCTGTGGTAGGAGAACTGGGTTCTGATGATGCCAAGTTATCTTGGTTTCTGTTCCTTATGTTTTTGCCCTTGCCTTTCATCATTTGGTTATCTCTGGTGTTAGCTGGTCTTGCTCTCTCTGCTTGTGGCTTGTCCCTCCTGCAAGTCTTTGTGTTAGTATTCCTTGGAGACCAGCTCTCTCTGAGAGGAATTTGGGTTTGGAGAACTGTGGTACAGGGACAGCTTTGGGGTGTAGACAGCAACCAGAAGGATCCTGTCCCCAACTGTTCCTTGGTTCCTGTGTCCTGATGGCTCTGAGAAGGTCCCTCTTGATCAAGGAATTTGAACTGAAGTGGTGGTCTTCCTGTGCCACGTGGAGCCACGTGGCACAGACCACAGGCATAAACTGGAAGGCTCCTGTCCCAGGCTGCTCCTAGTTCCCTGTGTCCTGAGGATTCTGGGTGGGTCCCGCTGAGCAGTTGTGCTTGTCCTACCTCCACTCACGGGCTTGTCCACACTCCTGGGATGCTTGCTTTCTTCTGGCATTATTTGGCTATGGATCTCTGTGGCACAGACTGAGGTCCCCAGCTGCAGAAGGAAACCAGAAGTCTCCTGTTGATTTTTATATTTTCACTAACCAATATATTTTTATGCTGTTATTTAACACTAGAAATGAAATATTAGCTTTTAATGCATTAACTTTTCATTTATATTTTAATTCATGTTCACCTTTTCCGTTATTTTTCATTCTCATTTCCATTTAAGGCAAAAATCCATCTATGCTCATTTTTCTTTTCTCAGAATGACCATCTCAGTATTTCTAATATTTCCTTTAGTGCTGTCTTTTGTTGACTAATTCTTGTTCTATTTGTCTGAAGACCCTCACAGTTCATTAATGATTTTGGAAGTACTTTGGCTTCTGATCCCATTACTGTGAGTGAGAACACAGATGCCCACCTTGTTTCTGCTCTCTTCTTATGTGCTTTTAGGCTGTAGTGTAGTGATAGCATTTTATTCTATCCCCATGGCCATTCTTCACTCTGGCCATGTCTTTTCATTAAATTTGTCAGGCTAGGATGTAACTTACTGATGGTGTGCTGAGTCCTGAATTTGATCTCAGAAGCATATGTCTCTCATAATTTGGGATAGTTAGCCAGTTTGAATATTCTCTTTCTCACCAAGACACTGTGATATTGTCATATGCATTAGCATTGTGATTATAAAATCAATAAAATTAACTGTCTTCCATCTTCCATGTACTTGAACAATGATCTATCATATAAAGTCAAATAACACAAGGGGCTTGATTAAGGGGCATAAAATAAACAGGATAAATACACAGAATATATATTAATATAGTCAGTGACTAAGTGGTAAGAGTAACAAAAATGCTAATAAAAAGTTTACTATGCCAGAAGAGGAATTATGAAGAATTTAAATTTTTAAGTAAGTTAGCTTTTTATTTTGTTAGGACTACTATAATAGAATGTCAGCCCGGTGGCTTGGAGGTGATGGAAGTACTTGTGGAAGTTAGGACATTTGATATCAATTGCTAGAAGATTCAGTATCTTGGAAGAGATGGCTTATGGTCCATTAATCTGTATCTTCTTACTGTAACTTCTCATAGTAGAAGAAATGGGAGATTTTTCATGTCCTCCATGAAGGTAATACTGCCATGCTGACTCCCCATATTCCAGAGGCTACAATTTTAAAGACCCATCACCTCTCAGACTCCCCACATTCTAACATTATAACCTGGGGTGTAGGGTTCACAAACAATTTCAACAGTAGCTAGAATTTTATATCTTTGAACAGGAATTTTATGTATTTGATTTATTGCAGTGTTCTAGTATGCCTGGGATATAATAGGTACTTAATAACTACTTGTTCAATGATTAAATTAATATACATACAAATACATGTGTTCATTCAATCATTATATACTGAGTGCCTATTCTACTACAAAAGATCATATACAATAGCAAGATTCTCATCTTTACAGGCTTGACAAACAGTATCTTCCATATGCAAAAATAGAATTTCCTTGGCACATGCTTCGTTTTCTTTTAAACATCCACTGTGACCTTCTACACATAACAAAAATAAAATAAAATAAAATTGGTGAAAGTTGTTGTTGTAAATAGCATCATGATTTTATTTTAACAGCATCATGGATTTATTGATTCATAAGTATGAGTAAATATAAATTGATTTCAAGATCTGGCTACATCCAAGCTTTTTATGAGAATTGGCTAATGGTTTTTCTCTTACTTTTGGGATGGTTACCTCCACATTCCACAGTGTTACCTTAATTCTCAGATATCCCTTGCCCAAAGAGAGTAGGAATTGGCTTGAATCCTCTGGCCTCAGGTAACACACTCCTATTTTGCAAATGTCTATCACAGGTAGATGCTTTCCTGAGAACTGTAGGAAGCAGTAGAATGGCTCTTTCATTAATCCACTGAAGATTACATGCTTGCCTCCAAGCTAGTGAGTGGCATCACAGTGACGACGACTTCTGATTGTCTCTCCCTGAGTCATGAATCAGCTTTGGAGTCAGTACATATTTGCAGATGAAATATTTTATAAGTAAAAAATTGTAGCAGGCATCCCAAATATTATGCTCAAGTGCTTTATGCTTCTGAATAGTGACATTCTAGAATTAACTTGGAGGTAGAAACGTTCATCAAATCAGAAGTAACATTTAAAAGAAAGTTCTGTTTCTTTGAAATGAATTTCACATGGACAGAAGTGCTTTCCTCTTTCGTTTCTTTTTTTCTTTTTCTCTTTCTTCTTTTTAGGCAAATTGGGATAAGGAATGCACAGAAAGAGCTTGCAATGAACATTCCCCCCATTTTTATGTAGAAAGGATAATTCCTGAAGTGTGTAAGAGTGACTGAAAATGCAATTATGTAATTGGTTTTAGGCACATTACTAGAACTCTTTCTGAGCTATTAGATTATTTGGAGAAATTAACATGGATTCTAAAATAATGAGATTTTAATACAAATGCAGATAGGAGTTGCTAGTAGCTTTAAATAATCCTCCAGGAATTGTTGTCCCTTGAAATCACTAGTGTAGTTGTACAAATGTTTGGAGAATCTTCTTAAAGCAAAGCTTGAAAGGCTTATACCATTCAGTCATTTATTTAAATTGTGCCAATTCAGTTTGAAGCACAGATAGTTTTCCCACAAAGACATAGAAGAGTTTTTTAAAGACATGGGGTTATTTTTAGCAATAGGATTTCCTACTGTCATGGAATAGTATATCTCTTAAGGTGGCCTATAGCAGGGCCACTAAAGTAGAGTACTTGTCTAATACAGATATGCAGAGATACTAAATAAAGAATTTGGTAGCATTCAAAAACTTTTATAATAATGAAATGATGTTTATAGCGTCCAAATTCACACTTTATAGATTCTTTTTTTTTTTTTTTTTACCTTAATATGTGAGGGACTAGAGTGTGTATACTTCAAGTTATCAAGGTTCACCTTCCAGGGTCTGCCTCACAGTTATAGTACACAGTTATAATTCTGGTAATTTGCAAATGATTCTGGAAGAAGTATATAAGCTGTTATCTTGTCTCAGATAATTTGAAAGGAACAAATTTTCCCAAATTGAAAGAATCAGAAAACTATATTGAAGGTAGTAAAGACAATTCAAATATGGAGGAGAGACAACATTAGCCAAGACTTGAAAAGGTTCCTTAAAGTTTTGTTGTTCTTCTGTTTGTTTGTTTTGTGGTGTGTGGATCCTGCTTAAAATTATACAGGCACATGAACATCAGGAGATTTGATTAGACATTTAGTTGACAAACTTATTGAGAGTCAGGGCATAAAGTAGATTTCTTAATTGTGGAGTTTAACATTATGATGTTTACTATGCTTGGAAGAAGGGTCAATCTCAAAATGTGAGAAAGCACACACAGAGCTGTATGTACTCATGCACATTCACCAACATAGAATTTAGAGAGGGAAGAGTTGATGAGACTACATGCTACTTGAAGAAAAAGTGGCTGAGAAAATTTTCCAAATTGGCAAAATATTTAAAGTCATAGATTCAAGTACAATGAACCTCCAGCCAGATAAACACAAAGAAAGATACACAGAAGTGTATCAAATTGTTTGAAAGCCATAGATTAGAAAATCTTCAATACATTTGTTAAAACAAAACAAAACAAAACAGAAATAAAAAAATGCTATCTTCAAAGAGCAGTGGATAGGTTAACAGCTGATTATCAATAGAACTAGTAGGTGGAGAAGGCAAAAAGGAAAATTTTAAAAATGCAATAAAACAAAAAATGACTGTTAGCTTACAATTCTATGTCCCAACAGAACAAAATGCTTCAAGAGTAGCCACACAAAGAGGGGATTTTTAGATAAGGGGAAAAGCTAGAACTCGTCACCAGAATAGAACCCCAGAGAAAAGTTGAAAAATGCTTTGAAATAAAAATAAATGTGGTTGTATGTAAAAGCTGAAGGATTTAGGAAGCTATAGAGAGTAGCATTAGAGTAAACAATCTGATTGAAATGATCACAGAGAAGATCTTGTGAAATTTTAACTATAGGGAGAACTAAAACAGCCAGAGTCATATGGTAATGAGCCAGAGAAAGTATAAATAGCGATAGATGATGGGGCTGGGGATATGGCTCAGTCAATAAGTTATTTGCTATAAAAACCCCAAAGTATGCTATTCTGTGGTGATAATCCTTGAACTGGCAAGGCGAGGACAGGGGAGCCTTGGGGCTTGTTGTTCATTTTACCCTAGTATATTCATTAATCCTCAGATCCCACCGAGACATCTTCTCTTCAAAAACAAAAATGAAACAAAACAAACCCAAAACAAAAACCTAAGGTTCTCAAGCAACCACACCTGAGGTTAATTTTGGCTTTACATATATGCACATATGTGTTCATAAGCTCACACACTTATGTACTATTACAAGCAAACATGTATACATAACCACATATATACATACATAATTAATTAAATGTTAGGACTTTGTATGATAAGTAAAATAAAAACTCTACATTAAAATATATGTGTTCAGTGAAAATTTAAAAGCCCTTATTTATAATAAATATGATGAGTATCTAGTATGATTCTCCATCATTGTTGACTTTGACCTTTAAGGAACCATTAGCAATATCTAGAAGTGTTTCTGATTGTCACAATAGTAGAAGGTAAGGAAGCTACTAATATCCTTGCAGAGCATAGACAAGTCTCTCTTATGACAAAGAATTTTCTGGGCCAAATTTTTACGTGGTCTCTTTCATAGTGTCTGAGTTGTAACCAAATGATATAGGCACTTGAAGAACAGAGAATGTGGTCACAGTTCAGAAGATTCACAGTCCTCATTAAAGAACAAGTCTGGTAGGGGATTATTTCCAATAGTAGGGGAAATAATAACAGTAATACATTCAAATGGGGGACAAAGAGAATTATTGGAAGCCAACAGATATTTTAAAAACTACATCATTATTTGCACTAAGTACAGATAGATTCTCTACTTTAAAATTGTATATGGTACAAAGTTAGCAATTTTGTATTAAATTTTGTAATAAATATACCTCAAGATAATAGTTTGTATTTCCCTCTTTGCTTATTCATGTATTTCACTCATGTCTGTACCATGACAATCAGTCGTAACTTCATACTCATATTGGTGATATTGGATAATCCATACCCCATTATTTCTCTACTGTAAACACAGCATCTGCTTTATACTTGGCATACAGCAAGCATGCTGTATATAGATCACATTGAAAGGTTTGCAGTTTCCCCCCAATGCTTAGTACTAAATTCATACCCTTCTGTTAGGCCAGCACTCTACCACCAAGCTACAATCTCAAACCTTGTTCCATTTATAGTTGGCAGTTTTTAAAGCTCATAGTACATTTCAAACTTTTTTATCTTAGACTCCTTTAAATTATTAAAAATACATGAAAGATTCCTAAGATCTTCTGTGTTCAGTCATGTCTACCAATAACTGCTATATCAGAGACAAAAAGCAGTGTGATTTTATGAATCATATTTAGTAACAAAATTAAAGACACTTCCATATGTTAACATAAAATATACATTTTAATGAACTAGTTGTATTTTAAAAAACCCAATGAAAGTAATAGCATTGTTTATTGTAAATGTCTTTAACTTCTGGCTTAACAAAAAATTGTGTTTTTTTAAAATATAAGTAATATACATTCCATTTTGCATGTTAATTTAGTTGAGATGCTAAAGAACGTTCAATTTTTTCATAATATTTTATTGATTATTTGGGAATTTCATATAATGAACCATGAACATACTCACTTCCCAGTCTTCCCATGTCACATGCTTATAAAAGTAAAGAGGGGACTGGAAATATGGTTCAGTGGGCAAGAGCACTGGATGCTCATCCAGAGGACTCAGGTCCCATTCTAAGCACCCACATATTGGATCACAATCATCATAATTCCAGTTCCTGGAGATAGATCTTATACCCTCTGACCTTTGTGGGCTTCAGGCACATACATGTGCATGGACATACATGTAAGCAAAACACTAACACACATGAAGTGAAAATAAATTTTAAAAGACAAAATTAAAGAACTTTATTGATTTAATTTAGACAACATATCAAAACTTGGAAAACATTATTTCCTTAAATGTTAGTTGCAATACGTACAGGAAATAAAATAATTCAATGACCATTTTTTTATTTTATTGTATTGAAATTCATGGCGCATTTACATTGAAGGGATTTTTATCCATGAATAATTTTCTTTTTTGCACATTTTTTTCAGATTTATTTATTTTATGTTATGTACTGGGTGTTCTGCCTCTGTGTGTGTGTGTGTGTGTGTGTGTGTGTGTGTGTGTGTGTGTGTGTGTGGGTGTGGGTGTGGTGCCTGCACAGGTCAGGAGAGGGTGTCAAACCTCCTGGAAGCCAAGTTGCAGATGGTTGTAAGCCACTGTATACGTGCTTGGAACTGACCCTGGGTGCTCTGCAAGAGGAACAAGTCCTCTCAACTGACAACCATCTGTCTAGCATGCAGTTCATACGTTCCTAACATTCCAATTTGGAATCAACATATCATCTTCCAAATGTTTACACATCACATGTTACAATAGTTTACCAACTATCTTTGTAGGCATACTACTTTCACCAGACACTGTTGGCAATCAACTAAGCTCATGTGAGGTATACATTTCTGGAATTATTCTGGATTTCACTGGAAGCTCAAGTTTATCATGAGTAACATCTTTTGGTGAGTTATATTTTTTCTTTGAAGTATCAGACTCAATTTCCTTCATGTTTAGAAAAGACTCCCAGACAGTGAAAATTCTGTGTAGTAATTCTTCATCTCTCATCATTGTTTTCAAGGGGAAATGCAATTCTATGAAGATGAAAGCAATCGTCTACTTCAACACATAACTCCCACAGTTGCCCCAGTACGTTTCCTTGAGGTAACTGTTGTGTTCCAGTAGATGGAAGTACTTGATGTACATTTCCAGTCTTGTCAAATGCAGATTTAAAAGATATGCACCCAAAGATCAGGGTTTCTCAAAATAAGAATTTTAATTCCTTGTCATTAAGGGTGTTAAGAAAAATTAAAGAATATGTGTTTATATCTGCAACAAAACCTTTCTGAGATCTCTTTGTGCATTCTTTTAGTTAAGAAAAATTGGCTTCATGCAGCAGTATGCAGTGTCAGTGAATTCACATTTCCTCTTTTGTTCTGTGACTTGGTCCTTCTACTTAAGACTTTATGAAATATGCTCTTGAATATTGAGAAGAAGCCTAAGAGTAGTTAAGAAGTTACTGATGAAATCTTATAGGTTGTAAAGGAGGAATGTTTGACTCAAATGTTACATAGGCTTAGGTGGCCAGCATGCTTCAGCTATTTTAACATTCTTATTTGAGATTACTTTGTAACAACGGACATTGTTTCTGTGTAGACAGTCTTCACAGAGACAATTTTACAGTGTGCTTTCAGCTGGCAAGAGACTTCAACTTGTCTGTAACGGTTCCTTCCCTTACCGTGTCCTCCTAGCTCCTCCCTTCTTTGTGTCCCACCTCACAAGTATTCAGATTTATCGCAAGGATGCATTCACTTGTTTTACAAGTCTTTACATTGCAGAATTGTAAACTATAGAGTGGAAACAGCTTTGGAGACACAGCAGTGACAAGATACATAGCCCCTACCCTCATAAGTGCTTGTAACCCAAGATGAAGAGGTCAGCTATTATGCTGGGCATAACTGCTGGTATACCTGGAGGTAGAAATAACAATGGATTGTTTTGACAGTTTGTGTCCAGGTAGGGATGTGCAGTGAGAAACTTGAAATAAGACTCTAGAGAGTGAGAGAATAGGTTGAGGTAGAAGTTAGAAAGGGCGTGTCTACATGTGTACATTTATAGATAGGAATGAGGCCACTTAGGAAGTATTGGGTCAGAGCCTTTGACTCCAGAGATAAATTTTAAAGCTCAGCAAAGGGGGAAAATGAGATTCTGTTGTGGTGAAGGTTGAACCATATAACATCTCATTATCAAAACAACCATTTGTTCCCAAGTGGCTATTTCAGGGAGATCTGAAATCAATGTTTCCTTGGTATTTGTAGAAGACACAAGAGAGATGCACAAAAGAGACCTGCTCACAAAGAGTGTACATGAAGTTTCTTCTTTTGATATTCATGAGATTGCACTTTTGAATCCAATGATCTGGCAGAGTAGACTGCTAATATTGGAAACTGGCATGTTAGCAAGGATTTACTGAAATTTATGAGAGAAGTTTCTTGCTTCAAAAGTACTGCAGCATCCACCCCTGACCACTGTACAGATGTTATGCACACAAATAAAAGGAATGACCACATTTAAACCCCCAGTGAAGTATAATAAAATGGCCGACAGAGGAAGGAAGTGGCGGAAATTGATACTTGCAAATGACTTCATGACTTGGCAATGTTTTAATGGAACTGTGGTATTTGGACTATAGTTTCTCAGTTTCCACATGACAAAAGCCAACAAAAGGCCATTAGAAGATTTTATGCAGTAGAGAGAGCCGGGACAATTTTGTTTCCTAGGATGATAAAAACGTTCTTCAAGTGACTGCAGGGAAAATAGATAATTTATTGTAGCACTGAAGTGTAGGCTGGCTTGTTCTTTCTGCCTTGTCTTCATTTGTCCCTCCATTATTAGCAATGCTTTAGCCTTCTTCAACAAATGACCTAGAATATAAAAACACTCTTGAATTTATTTTCTTATTCACAAAGCACATCTTGAAACTTGTTTCTTTAATCACCTGCAGGAGAACAAAGAACAGCATGTGATGGGCTAGACAAAGGGACACTCTCCAGTACTAGGAAAAGTAATAGTAATATCTTTTTTTGAAAAGAAGACTATGCACTGCAGGCTAATTGCATTTCCATAAGTCCATGCTAAAAAATACAAAGCCCTCACCACTAAGCAAGCTACTCAGCAGTCTTGATCTTACTCAGACATCTTAAGACACAGCTAAAGAGTCTGCAAAGAGATGGGATGGGGTCTTTGTTTAGTATTCATTTCTGTTTACTAAACTTTCAATTACTGAAAACTCTTGTAGGATTACTTTCTATTGATCAAACTTATACCATATTGTGTTTGGCACATAAATTGGCTGTGTGGAAAGTGAACATTAAAAAGTAGCATATATTTCAAGTATATAAAATAGTATTTTAATATATTTGTTCAACAGACATTTATTCCCAAGGTAACTTACCAAAAGAAAACTGAAAAGAGAAAGCTTTAGCTGTTAAAGGAGCAGATATTCAATGGGACATGAGGTTTTTATGACCTGAATGTGTTGATTTCATATCCAGAGCAAGAAATTTATATCAAACTTTCCCCAAACCATATTAGCTTTGCTTGAGTGAAGATAAACTGCATTACTAGTTTGTATCTTACAATGTTGGCTTCAGTTTTATTTAAAATATGATATAAGGAATATTACAGACCTCATTTTTATTTATATTTTGAAATTATTTGTATGTAAAATAGGTCTAAGATTCTTTTTTTTAAACTAATGTATATGGCTTTATACATATACATATATGAGCAGTTGGGGTGAGCCTGAATACTGATGGGTTTTACAAAGACTCTGCAATGATCATTGGTAGCCAATGATTAAAATATGAGTGTGGTAGCTGTTCTTGGTTCTCACCATGTGGGAAGAAAGAAATTCAGTTGAGGAATTGTTCTAAAAGATTGGGCTGTGGGTATGTCTTTGAGGCATTTTTTTTTTATTATTATTTATACTTGATAGAAGAGGGAGCAGCACACTGTGGGTGTACAGTCCCCAAGACAGGTGGGGCTGAACTACATAAGAAAGTTAGCTGAACGTGAGCCTGAGAGCATGCCTGTAAGCACCTTCTTCCATGTTTCCTGCTTTCATTTTCACCTTACTTCCTTTCCTGACTTCCTAGATGATAGACTATACTAGGAAGTCTATAGGAAAACAAACCCTTTTCTCTACAAGTTAATTTTGGACATGGTATTAATTAACAGCATCAGAACAATTATCAAAGTTTATTTAAATTTTTAAAATCTATTTTGAGAATATAATATATTTTTTCACATTTTCTTTTTCCTAACTCCTGCCTGTTCCTTTCCCCTTTTTACCCACCCAACTTCATACTCTTTTTCTTTCTTAAAAAAAAATTCAAAACCAAATCAAACCAAAGAGAACAAAGACCACACACACACACACACACACACACACACACACACACAATTTGTGTAGTCATGGAGCCTATCCTGGAGTGTGGTTGGCATACTCAATGTCACTATTAAAGAAAACAATTTTCCCTTTTTCCAGCAGCTATCAGTTGTAAATAGTTTCTTGGTTAAGATGTTTTCAAGGATAGGGCCACTTGTGCAGGTCTGGTGCATGCTGTCAGTCTCTGAGTTGCAATGTGCATCAGCCCAGTTGTATCTGGAAAAATGCTGTTTCTTTAAAGTCACCTACCATCTCTGTTTCTTCGATCTTTTCCGCCCCCTTTGTCTCAGTTAGGGATTAATTCATTGTTGTGAAGAGGCACCATGACCAAGGTAACTCTTCTAAAGGACAACATTTAATTAAGGCTGGCTTACAGTTAGAGGGTTAGTCCATTATCATCGTGGTAGGAAGCATGGCAGCAAGCAGGCTGGAGGAGATGAGGGTGCGACATTTTGATGTGACGCAGCAGAAAGGGGCTGTCTTTGACAGGCAGCCAGGAGGAGGCTCTCTTCTCACACTGAGAGGAGCTTGGACACTAGGACCCCTCAAAGACCACCTGCACAGTGATGCACTTCCGCCAACAAGGCTACACCTATTCCAACAAGTCCGCACCCCCTAAGAGTGCTGCTTCCTGTGGACCAAGCATATCCAAACCCACATCCATCTTCCACATAGATGACTGAGCTTTGAGAGGAAGTATATGACAAAGGCATCCCATTTAGAGTCAAGTACTCCTAAGCTTCTAATTTTCTGTGTGTCTAGTTGTGAGTCTCTGTGTTAATTATCACCTACTACAAGAAGAAACCTTTCTGCTGAGAGTTGAGCAATGCTGATATTTAATGTTAAGAAAAGTGCAAAGATAATTTTGATAGAATTAATGTGTATTGTGGCTTCTTTTTGATTAGTTTTTATTTGAAATGAGCATAGAGGCTTGAGAGAGAGAGAGAGAGAGAGAGAGAGAGAGAGAGAGAATAAAAATGAGGTAGCAGAAATATCTTGTGCCCATGAATGCACATATAGTTTATTACATACAAGGCTTTTTAAAAAAATGTTCTTTTGGAATCTTTTAGACTTGCTGAAAGTTTGGAAACTAGTACAGATGGTTTGTATACTTATTTTACTCTCTTTCACATTAACTACTTTCATAATAAAAGCATTGGATCTTAACGAACTCACTGATGTAACATTTATGTGTTTCCTAGTCCCTGCCTCCATGGCCTCTTTTCTACCCTAAGAATCAATGTAATTATTGACTTCTCTTAGTTTCTGCGAGTCTGGGGAAATCACTTTCTTGTTTGTTTTCCATTGCCTTGAAATAATTGATACAAACTGAATTCTTCTGTTGCTAGACAGTCCACATTTTAGTACATCCTTGCATCACTGACATTAAACCGAGAGCGCACTTAGTACTGAGTCCTGCTCTGGACTATGTTTTACTGAAAAATAAACTACCATTGCCGAACACTCATGTGATTTCTCTTATTTATATTTTTAAGTAACAATAAAGGGAATGATTTTCTTTCAAGTTAATTTATGCACATTTGCATATAAAATAAATATATAGGCTACATGACCAGAAGAGGAACCACATGGTCAGGGTTTATGTGTATATTCACGTTGATTGCACTTAAAAATTGTATGGTGATCTGTACCCTTTTGAATACAAAACATAGTATTTATTTTCTTATGTGCTAATACTTTTTAATCTTTGCCAATAAAAGAAAGAAAATTGGTTATTCATTGTATCACATTTCTTCTCTTGTTTCCAGGTATTGAACTACTGCATTTTGGTGAACTCTTCATTTCTGAGGCCTGTATCACAACTAGTGAGTTCTTTAAATAAGGATATAACCCCCCTACTGGGTTACTTGAGTCACACCACTTTTCTTCAGTCTTTCATTTGTATTCTCGACATTCTTTACACATCTTAACAATTGTAACTGGTATTAATTTCTCACAATAACTGGAGAATAGCATGCCTCTTTCTGTCAAGGATTTCCTGAGAACAACCACATAAGGTGTCATGTAGTCATAATGTGGAAACATTCCCTCCTTTATCTTAGTAAATGCTTTTGAGTTTAAAGCTCATCATTCTGGTAATTTGTAGATATGATATGAGGATGTATATTTTAACTTACTTGAATTTTTCTTTTCTTTCCTGCTTTATGTCTGAACAAAGTAGTGACTTAGAAATGGGTAACAAATTTTACTCATGAAAGAAAAAGTTTGTGGTTGCTGTTTTATTTGTTAATTATTATTATTATCATTATTATTATTATTATTATTATTATTGTGTATGTGAGTACATGTGTGTGTGTGACTGTGTGTGTGTGCGTCTGTGTGTGAATGCCACAGTGTGCATGTGGAAATCAGAGTACAACTTTTGGGAGTCAGTACTCTCCTTCAATGTGTGTTCCGGGGATTGAACTCAGGTCCTCAGGCTTGAGAAGCAAGTGGTATTTCCATTTGAGCCATCTACCCATCCTGGTAGCAACTTCTTTTAGCAAACAATTTTACCGTCACAGTTACATAATGATCCAACATCTATTTCTGTTATTATAATTGATTCTTCTCTGAAGCCTCAACTTGTGCGATAGAGTGAAATGTGTGTGTGTGTGTGTGTGTGTGTGTGTTCTTATATTCAGATGCTTTATATACACACATTCATGTAGTTTTCTCTCCATTTTAATTGCATAACTATTTCTCACTTTTAGTTATATTTAAAAGTACACAAATTGAGAGGAAGCACCTAGCTTCCTAGACACTTGAAGTACCATGGTTGGGGCATATCCAGGGGCCCTTCATCTGCTCAGAGAAGAAGGGGTAGGGGATGAAGGAAGGATTGTGGGAGGGGTTAACTGGGGAGGCTAGTGAACAGGATGTAAAGGAAATGAATAAAAATTAAATTAAATAAAAACTAAAAGTAGTGCTAACATCAAATAGCTACTAAGTTACTATATATTATTTTTTAAAAGTACAGAAATTACAAGCTGAAAAATACTTCTTTACTATGAATTAGCAGCTTCTGATGAAGCCTCCAATCTACTACTACTACTACCACTACCACTAGCACCACCACCACCACCACCACCACCACCACTACTACTACTATTACTCTTTTTCTTCTTCTTTTTCTTCTTCTTTTTCTCCTTCTTTTTCTCCTTCTTTTTCTTCTTCTTTTTCTTCTTCTTCTTCTTCTTCATCTCCTCCTCCTCCTCCTCCTTCTCCTCCTCCTTTTCTTCCTCCTTCTCCTCCACCTACTCTTCCTTCCTCTCCTCCTTCCCCCTCCTCCTCTTCGTCTTCTTTTTACTGGAAAATACATTTAAAAAACTGTGGATGTATGGTGATACTCACATATATAAAATAAATTTTACTTAGAACACGTTGAAGCAGCACTTTTGTCATGTACATGTTTCTTGCTTGTGATCTCATCTTATGCCTGCCTGCACCTGAGTCCATTTGTTTTTGACACTAGGTGTCAAATGTTGGTGTGCTGGGCTTCTGAATCTGAGACCAGGATGCATTTGGCTACTGAAAGGAGAGATCAGTTATGGTTTGTTGACTTTTGGAGGATGTCCATTATGATCAAAATTGGATGATGTCTACATGACAGGAGGATGTTCAGATCTCTTTTATAAGCAGATTGTCATCTGTATCACAGCTGGGGCCATTAGACTGATCCTACCATGTTCATCCTGTTCTAGGCACAAACACACAATTTGAAGAGCAACTTGAATGTCTAGTCAACATTATGAGTCTAATTTTGAATCTGCAGTTCTCAACCTTGATAATAACCTTGTCTGAAGTAGTTTTGATACATATGAGAACAGAGACTGCAATTTATTCAAGCTATATAAAATTGTGTCATCCTTCCAACAGTTAGAATTATAATTTCCTAAGGTTGTTGTTCAATAAATGTGAATAACTCATAAGCAGCAATAAAACCACAACTAGAATCACCTTAAAAGTGAAATAGAACATTTGTTTTGAGGTTATTGAGTACAATGCTTGACTTCAGGGTTCTCTGTGTTCATCTGGCATTTCTGTTACTGTACTATAGAAAACAATACAGCAATAACAGAAAATTTATTTTTGGTCATTTTAAACATTATTGTTACTTGGAGACCATGCTGAGTGAAATAAAACACATATAAATCAGGATAAATATTACATGGTACCATTATATATAAAATCTAAAATTGTCTAATAAAATAGACTAGAATGGTGGCTCCCAGAGGCGTCAATGGTTACTCGGAGAGGATAAGAAGATGTTGGTATAAGCAGGATTTTAAAACATTTATTACTACATACCTTCCTATACATCTGTTATGAGAGGTTATGTCTCAGAAGTCTAAGGGAAAACAATAAAGATGAACTTGCTCACAATGTAAAGACAGATGTGTATTTTGCTAGTCCTAGTACACATAATTTATAAAATCAAATAATATTCCTGGCTTAGGCTGAAGATATGGCTATATAGTTCAACAAAATATGCCTGTGAGTGCCCACGTTGTACTGACTCATATAACTTTTCCTATTAAAATATTTAGAATTTCCATCTGTTTGTGTACTGTGTCTAATTTTCTGACTTTCTTGTCCTTATGTAGTTTTCCTCATAGATCGTTTTTTTCTAGGATGTCCAAGGAAGTGAGATGTTTAATGCTGTTGATTATTATTATTATAAACAAATATAATTTATTCAGAAATATACCAGCAAATGACTCCTGAATGCATCTCTAAGCAAGCAATATGCTTGTTCTATTATGGAATTTTACTTTTATGAACACAAGGCTCCCTAGGCGATAGACAGCTGTTTGTATAGGATCACAATTAATGTTTTCCCATTAAAGAGGATTGCTTTGCATATTTGGAAAAAAGATTAGTACAAGAAGTGATCTTGCTTTCTAATTTTAAAGTAGCCTCACTAAAATATATGAGACATCGACTAGATAATTTACAAGACCCAAGAAATTCATACAGAAAACTGTTTGGCTCTAAGAAAGTGCATTTCTAAATTAGCTTGCATCATATGGAAGATTTTTAAAAATATAGGTTCTAACTTAATAGTTGAAGGATTTGTCTCATATTTCCCATTCTAACACATTTTTCTGGTAGTGTGGTTTGAATATAACATGCCCCACAGGCTTATGTGTGTGCCTGTTGCTCAGTTGGTAATGCTGTTTTGAAACATTGGAGAACTTTTAGGAAGTAGAACCTTGCTGACCAACGTACATCACTGAGGGTGGGACTTTAATTTTATACCCAGGCTTTACTATCAGCTCTCTCACTTCCTCACTTACATATAATACAACCAGCTATCTCGAGCTCCTGCTGTTATTCTTCCAGCTGCAGTGGACAGTGTGAATCCCTCTTAAATAATAAGCCAAAATGAATACAATTTCCCTTAAGTTGCCATGTCAGGTGTTTTGCCATAGCAATGGCAAGGATATGCCCCATGTGATTCTAAGATCACTGATGTAAGGATCACATTTCAGGAAGTAGAAGTTTCTGGTAGTGTCATGTGATGCAACTCATATAGTGTTTTGCTGAGGCAAGACCTGTGGGAGGACACGTGATGTTTGTTGAGAGTATAAATAGGACTTGATGAACAGTGACACTGTGCTTGCACAGGTAGCTTTGCAACACTTCATTTCTCTAGGCTTCATTGAGGGAGGCATGGGAGTAAACTTCTGGTGTCTGGTCTGGTCCTGGTCTCTCCTGCTGACTCATGTGGATTCAGCAGAGGCCTGGAGGTTTCTGCTAGATTGTGCCATTGCTGCTGACTCATGTTTGGTATCCTGACACTACTGAACTGGACTGCTTGTATTTTGACAACGGAGATTGGAATTATCTGAAAACTACTTCTAAATAGGTCCCCATCCCCTTGTCCTATTTACTATTTTTCTCCCTTACCTTCGTATAGTGGGATCAAAGGGGAATCTAAGTGTTTGAGAACCCCAAAAGTAGGTTTAAAAATATAAACCTACAAGTTTCTCTTTGTTTTATATGTTACATTGAATATCTTTAGAACTATGTTATCTATAAGGCCAGGGAGGTACCTAGGTTGGCAAAGTGCTGGACCTGAATCCCATACCCAGAATTATGTTTTAAAAAAGAAACAGTGGACCTTCCGATTTCCATCTGTGGGTGGAGACCTCTGCCTGGGCCACCAGGAGTCCATAGCCAATGAACCTCTGAGAAAGGTACCCTCCCAGGAGCTTGGAAAAGCTGTGAGTGGGGTTAAGGGAGCAACACCACTCACCCAGACCCTCCCGGATCCGGGGAGATCCAGGGCCTGAGAACCCAGGGGCAGGAAACCTCTGAACCTTCTAGTTTCCATCTGTGGGTGAAGACCACTGCCTGGGCCCCGAAGGGTCTGTGCCTGGGGACCTCAGCCTGGGCCACAGGGCTCCAGGAGAGAGCGGGTATCCCAGGAGTGCTGACACACCTTTGAGCATAGGCAAAACCACCACTTCTGTTCAAACTCACTGGATCAAGAGGGACCCTTGCAGAGTCATCAGAGCATAGGAACCAAGGGATAGCTGGGGACAATATCCTTCTGATTTCTTTCTGCACCCCAGAGCACACCCTGTGCCACAGCTTTCCAAACCCAAACACCTCTCAGAGAGAGCTGGTCTTCAAGGAGTATTGACACAGAGGCCTGCAGGAGGGGCAAGCCACAACCAGACAGAGTAAGATCAGCTAACATCAGAGTTAACAAGATAGCAAAAGGCAAGGGTAAGAACATAAGGAACAGAAACCAAGAGTACTTGGCACCATAAGAACCCAGCTCTCCCACCACAGCAAGCCCTGGATACCCCAACACACCAGAAAAGCAAGACTCAGATTTAAAATCATTCCTCATGATGATGATAGAAGACGTGAAGAAAGAAATGAATAACACACTTAAAGAAATACAAGAGAACAGAGATAAACAACTAGAGGAAATACAAAAATCTGCCTTTCAAGAGGAAATACAAAAATCCATTAAAGAATTACAGGAAAACACAATCAAACAGGCAGAATTTCAAGAAAACACAATCAAACAGACAAAGGAAATGCACAAAACTATCCAGGAGCTAAA
>CM052712.1:39101860-39143834 GCA_028551405.1 Uromys caudimaculatus | reverse complement strand
TCCCAACCAAAAAAAGCCCAGGTCCAGATGGGTTCACTGCAGAATTCTATCAGACATTCAAAGAAGACCTAATACCAATATTCTTCAATCTATTCCACAAAATAGAAACAGAAGGAACACTACCCAATTCCTTCAATGAGGCCACAATCACACTGATACCAAAACCTCACAAAGACCCAACAAAGAAAGAAAACTTCAGACCAATTTCCCTTATGAATATCGATGCAAAAATACTCAATAAAATTCTCGCAAACCGAATCCAAGAACACATCAAAACAATCATTCATCATGATCAAGTAGGCTTTCTTCAAGGGATGCAGGGATGGTTCAATACCCAGAAATCCATCAATTTAATTCACTACAATAAACAAACTCAAACTAAAAAACCACATGGTCATTTCCTTAGATGCTGAAAAAGCATTTGACAAAATTCAACATCCCTTCTTGTTAAAAGTCTTGGAAAGATCAGGAATTCAAGGCCCATGCCTAAACATAGTAAAAGCAATATACAGCAAACCAGTAGCCAACATCAAACTAAATGGAGAGAATCTTGAAGCAATCCCACTAAAATCAGGGACTAAACAAGGCTGCCCTCTCTCTCCCTACCTATTCAATACAGTAATTGAAGCTCTAGCTAGAGCAATTAGACAACAAAAGGAGGTCAAAGGGATACAAATTGGAAAGGAAGAAATCAAATTATCACTACTTGCAGATGATATGATCGGATACTTAAGTGACCCGAAAAACTCCACCAGAGAACTCCTGCAGCTGATAAACAACTTCAGCAAAGTGGCAGGATATAAAATTAACTTAAACAAATCAGTAGCCTTCCTATACTCAAAGGATAAACAGGCTGAGAAAGAAATTAGGGAAATGACACCCTTCACAATTGTCACAAACAATATAAAGTATCTTTGTGTGACTCTAACCAAGCAAGTGAAAGGTCTGTATGACAAGAACTTCAAGTCTCTGAAGAAAGAAATCGAAGAAGACTTCAAAAGGTGGAAAGATCTGCCATGCTCATGGATTGGAAAGATTAATATAGTAAAAATGGCCATCCTGCCAAAAGCAATCTACAAATTCAATGCAATCCCCATTTAAATTCCAACTCAATTCTTCATAGACTAGAAAGAGCAATTCTCAAAAATCATTTGGAACAACAAAAAACCCAGGATAGCAAAACCTATCCTTAACAACATAAGAACTTCTGGGGGAATCAGCATCCCTGACCTCAAGCTGTACTACAGAGCAGTAGTGATAAAAACTGCATGGTATTGGTACAGTGACAGGCAGGTAGATCAAGGGAATAGAATTGAGGACCCAGAAATGAACCCACATACATATGGTCACTTGATTTTCGACAAAGGAGCTAAAACCACTCATTGGAAAAAGACAGCATTTTCAACAAATGGTGCTGGTTCAACTGGTGGTCTACATGTAGAAGAATGCAAATTGATCCTTTCCTAACTCCTTGTACAAAGCTCAAGTCCAAGTGGATCAAGGACCTCCACATAAAACCAGATACACTGAATCTAATAGAAGAGAAAGTGGGGAAAACTCTCGAACACCTGGGTACGGGGAAAAGTTCCTGAACAGAACACCGGTGGCTTATGCTCTAAGATCAAGAATAGACAAATGGGACCTCATGAAATTGCAAATCTTCTATAAGGCAAAGGACACTGTCAATAGGGCAAAATGGCAACCAACAGATTGGGAAAAGATCTTAACCAATCCTATATCTGATAGAGGACTAATATCCAATATATACAAAGAACTTAAGAAGGTAGACTCCAAAAAACCAAATAACCCCATCAAAAAATGGGGAACAGAGCTAAACAGAGAATTCTCAACTGAGGAAATTCGCAGGGCTGAGAAGCACCTAAGGAAATGCTCAACATCCCTAGTCATCAGGGAAATGCAAATCAAAACAAGTCTGAGATTCCATCTCAACACCAGTCAGAATGGTTAAGATCAAAAACTCAGGTGACAGCAGATGCTGGCGAGGATGTGGAGAAAGAGAAACACTCCTCCACTGTTGGTGGGACTGCAAGCTGGTACAACCACTCTGGAAACCAGTTTGGCAGACCCTCATAAAAAGGGACATAATACTTCCTGAGGACCCTGCTATACCTCTCCTGGGCATATACCCAGAAGATGCTCCAACATGTAACAAAGACACATGCTCCACTATGTTCATAGCAGCCATATTTACAATAGCCAGAAGCTGGAAACAACTCAGATGTCCCTAATCAGAGGAATGGATACAGAAAATGTGGTACATTTACACAATGGAGTACTACTCAGCTATTAAAAACAATGACTTAATGAAATTTGCAGGCAAATGGATGGAACTTGAAAATATCATCCTGAGCGAGGTAACTCAGTCACAAAGGAACGAACATGGTATGTAATCACTGATAAGCAGATATTAGCCCAAAAGTTCAGCATGCCCAAGTTTCACTTCACAGTAACCGCTGGACTGAGATTGAGGTCCTAGATGGAGGAGTTGGAGAAAGATCTGAAGGAGTTGAGGGAATTTGCAGCCCCATGGAGGGAGCAAGAGCGTCAATGGGCCTGAACCCCCCCCCCCCTGTCATCCTGGAGTTTGGACCACCAACCAAAGAATACACATCTATGGACCCCTAGTTCGGACCACATATGTGGCAGAGGATGGCCTCATTGGCCATCAGGGAGAGAGGAGAGGCCCTTGGGCCTGAGGGTGTTAGAGGCCCCAGTAATGGGAAATGTCAAGGTGGGAATATGGGAGTGGGTGGGCGGGTGGTGGGAGGTGGAATTCCCTCATAGAGGCAGGGAGGGGGAGGGGATAGGGGGGTTCCAAAGAGGAGACCCAGAAAAGGGGAAACATTGGAAATGTAATAAAGTACCAAAAATAATAATAAAAAATAAAAAAAATAAAAAAGAAACATTCTAGCTTGGTTTCATGTATTTATAGTTCTAGCACTAGTAGGGAAGGCAGATCTCTAGGACTCATTGACCACCCAGTCTCACTTAATCAATGAATTCCAGATAGTGACCATATCTCAAAAATATGAAAGGCACTGGTATTAACTTCCGATTTTCACATGTACACACTCCCATGAGTGTATACCCATCTACACACATAAACCCACATCAGCAGGTACTCTCTCTTTCTCTCTGTCTCTCTCTCTGTCTCTGTCTCTCTCTCTCACACACACACATACACACACATACTTGCACACTCACACACACAAAGGAAGCAAACATAAATCAGTAAATAAATACACAAATAAATAAATACATGCATAAAACAACTGCAAATAGTACTTCTAGTGATATCTCCATGTCAAAAATCTCTGGAAATTTTGAAATATGAAGTATGAGAAAAGAAAGTTGAGAAAAGTCCGATCATATTTGATTAGTGTGGTGGTTTGGATGAGAATGGGCCCACAGGCTTAATTTACAGTTGATGGAACTGTTTGGGAAGGATTAGGAAAGGTGGCCTTGTGTGCTATTGTGGGTAGGCTTTGAGGCCACACCATTCAAAGTTCTCTGTCTCTGTTTCTGTTTCTGTCTCTCTGTCACTGTCTCTCTCTGTCTGTCTCTGTCTCTGTCTTTTCCTCTGCCTCCTTCTCTCTGTGTCTGTCTCTCTGCCTTGTGGTTGTCACACCATGCCTGCCTGTCTGTTGCTATGGTCCATGCCATGGTGGTCATAGACTGACCGTTAACTCTCTGAAACCTTTTCTTCTGTAAGTTGTCTTGGTCATGGTTTATCCTCACAGTGATAGAAAAGTAACTTAGTCAATTAGTAAGGTACAGCAGCTCAAGATAAGGAGGCACAGTTGAAATGGGCATTTCTGAAAGTTTCATTGAGCAGAGCTGGTGGGATTGAGAATAATCAAAACAATACTGTTAAGGACAGACAGGAATCACAAGAATAATAAGAGAGGATTATTTTAGGAGACTAATTTATGCAAGTCCAGGGTTTGCAGTAAGCAGAAAGGAAATTGAGAATGAAAATTTGCAGTGAAAAGCAATTCTCCACTCTCATCCCACCCACATGGACAGTTGTTAGAAATTTGGTCAAACGACAGTACCAACCTTTCAGTATCTGCAAGAGCTTTCTCAACTGCACATGCTCACCTGGCCTTAGGTCATCATCATCCCTCAGGCAGGTTTAGGGATCTATAAGAGAAAGACTACTTAAATCTTGAGATGGGCTTACTGGACAGTATTCTATGTAAGCCTCCCCTGGGAGCTGCTCAGCACTGCCAAGTTTATATTATCCGTTGACTTATTTTTATGCTCAGTTTTTTTTTTTTAGTTGTCCACTAAAAACTACTCTGCAAATTAGTGCTCATCATGTGTATGACTTTGAATTCTAAAGTATGGTGTGTGGTACTTTTTCTGGGGGTCAGGGATAAGAAATAATCTCAACTCAAACAGAAGCTTGAAGATAAATATTAGAAGACAAATTTGGCAGCAGTCTCAATAGAATCTGGTGTAGAGACAGGTGGAAAGGTTTTGCTATAAACAGAGTATAATCAAAGCACTGGACATGACTCGAAGGGTAAAATTTGTCTGTTAGAGAAACTGAAAAGAATTTCTAGTACTTGGGCAAATGCTGGATTTGATGAGCAAAGGAGGAAATATAAAAATCCCACTTCTCACTTTACATTCAAGGGGCTATGGAAATAGCAGGATCCTTAACAAAGGAAAAGAAGACAAGCAGAGTATTCCTCAGAATTAGGAAGAAAGACCACCTGTGATTTACCCATTGTTGTATGGTTCTGCAGCTCAGAATTTTCCATAAATCTTCACAGGGGAATATGTTAAATCATAGTAATTGTCATAACAAAATTCCTGAAGTCTTCTCCAGATATTTTTGGGCATCAACAGGACCCTCAGATGTGTTCAGTAATTTTATATTCTGTGATTTTTTCCCTCTCTTGCTGAGGCCTGGTATGCATTAAACAAGTTCATATTGCTTGGGATTCCTGGAATGTTCTCCCACAATGCTTCATTCCCTGTCCAAGGTGCTGACCCACTGAATGACACCAACTTTGGCATTTTTATCTCCTTATGGCTTATTGGCATAAATTTCATTTACACTGCTACGTCTTTCACAACTATTTTTAAAACTTGGCCTATTTTAAATAAATAATTAGTTAACCTTAAGATGATTTCTTATTTAGTGCATTTTAGCTTCTCAGCAGAGCGGAATAAGAAGTTGAATTTGGTTTACTTGTATTTGAGGATTTCTGCATGAGTGTCCATCAAAAATATTGACTCATAATTCCTTTTTTTGTGGTGGTGTTGTCTGTTTTTTATTTTTGGTAGGCTCATCCTGACCTCATAAAATGAATTTAAAGTTTTCCCTCTTTTTAAAAACTGCCAGAAAGACAAATTTTGGTGCTTCTTTTATTGGTAAAATATAAACACAAGGCCACCAAATCCTGAATTCTATTTCAGTCTGTTCATGTTCTACTTTTCCATGATTCAGTTTTGCTAAGCTCCATGTGTTTAGAAACATCAATTTTTAGACACAGTTTGATCTTTTTATTTCCTCACTGATCAGTTGTTTGACTGGAAATAATTGTGAGTTCATCTTCTTTCTTCAATGCTATTGACTTCTAATTTCACATAGTGTTCATTAGAAAATATGTTGTATATTGGTTTAATAAATATTATGAAACTTTGTTTTGTTGCATAATATTTGATCTCACTTGAAGAATGTGTGTGCAAGCAATACACACACACACACACACACACATATGATGGCTATATATGTGTATGTTATATACATATTCCTGTTTTGGAAAGAATGATTTTATATGCCTGTTGGGTCAATTTTATTTCATTAGTTCATTTATTTTCTTTCTGCATAATATTTCATTGCATTGAATAATGTGTGTCTATTTGCCTAAGGGATATCATTGTTGCTTCTAAGAGTTGGCAATTACCAGTTAAGCTGCTATAAACAAATGTGCAGATTTTACATTAACAAATATTTACCTCACTGTGTAAATACAAACCAGCTTATTTGTTTGATTTCTGGCGAATACATTTAGTTTTGGAAAAAATGGATAAGCTGCTTTCTAAAGCGACTGTCACTTTATGCCAAGAAATGAAAAGAAGTTTTGTTGATCACTATTCTTTCCAACACATGGTATTATCAGTGTTTTAGTTTTGAACTCTTCCAATAGGCCTACTATTATTTGATTTGCAATTTTCCAATGATATATGTTGTTAGCATCTTGTTGTATACACGTTTTCATGTGTGTCTTTTTTGATGGAGTTTCTGCTTCGGTGATTTTTCCATTATATATCTGGGATCTTTCTTTATTGTGCATTAAGAACTGTGTATCTAGTTGTGAATCCATTATACCTGTATCCTAGACATCTCACTAGCATTTCTTCTACTATGTGGCTTAGGGCATTTGGCTTCTTCTTCCTCTTTTTTAAATCCAAGTTGATGCTTTGCAGTCATGAAGCTGACTCTCCAACTCTTGGTTAATCAATGTACTTCTTTTTCTCTTATCTTTCTCATTTTAAATATTTCACAACAGTGGACTCACACAATATTTGTTGCTTTCTGTCTGGCTTGTTTCATTTATAATAGTGTTCTCGGGGTTCATATGTCATATGTAACACATGCCAGAACTTCATTCTCTTTTAGGACTAATATCCACTGTCTGTATATGACCTATCTTATACTTCTGAAGAGCCCTTGGTTTGTTTCCATTATATAGCTATTGAGAACTATGATGTAGTGAGAATTGACATGCAAATACCTCTTTATACTCTGCTTTATAGTTCTTGTGGGTATACATGTAAGAATGGAATTGATGAATTGTGTTATGTTTCTATGTTTAGCTTTTTGAGGAGCTGCCAAGATTCTGCAAAAGCTGCACCGTATAACAGAATCCCTCTCTGTCTGCTTGTGGGAGGGGGTAACATCCTTTCTCCACCCCAGTGGCACTTTGCCATGTACTTTGCAGAAATAATTGAAAGCCCTGAACTTTAGAGGTTTCATTTTGAAGTCTGTTACTCAGTAGATCATAAACTCAATGCACAAAGAATTTTCAGGGTCAGCAATGGCTTAGCCAGTGAAGGTTCTTGCCACTGAACCTGACAACCTCAATTTGATCTCTGAGACCCAACTGATAGAAGAGAACTTATTTCTGTAAGTTTTCCTCAGAACTCTGTATGTATATTTTGGCATAAGCCTACATACACACATAAAATGAATAGGAAACAAAATGTAATATAAAGAATACTCAGGAACAATACTGTTTGAATCTGTCATTTATTTTCACCTACAGAAAAGTTGATGTTATTACTCAAAGCAAAAATAATTTTAAATTTGCATTTATGAACAAAATTACTTCAACTCTTTTTTACACTTGCTTGTTCATTTATAATGGCTATTTTCTGCCCACTGTGTAGTCGGTCCTTTGATGACAGAAAAGCAATGAATATAAAGAATCAGAATATATTTTATGAAAAGCCAGACAAATTTAGGTGCAGATAAGGTCTAGTAAAGATAGCAGTGCAATAGAGTCATAATCCTTCAAGAAACTATTGTGGATAGGTTAGCCTTTAAGACCGATCTGCAGTGACTTAAAATTAGAAGGAAGGGTGGGGCATTTGAGACAGAAGGAGCAGCTTACCTCATGGAAAGGAAGGTAGGGATGATTCCAGCATGTTTTGGGGACATGCAGAGGAACAGCTGAAAGACTCCTAGTTGAGATATGACAGACATGAGAAGACATAGTGAGATATACAAGATTCCATGTCACTGAAGACTTGCAACAGGTGGGAATGCCTTCTAAGGACAGGAAGAGTTAAAGTGACAAAAACTGCTGATGCTTCGAGAAGATGCTTGTCATCAGTGCTGATCCTACTGCTTCTCCAGTCAGGTACAAGTCAGGCCCATTGTAGTCATAGTGACAAAAGAGACTTTCATGGAGCCTAAGGTGGTAAAAACACTTCCCATAAAAGCCTAATATCTAGAACCTATGGTTGAAGGAAAGAATCAATTCCTGAGAAATGTTCTCTGACCCACACCTGCATGCCATGGCATGCCTGCACTCATATGTGTCGTCGTCGTCATCATCATCATCATCATCATCACCATCATCATCATCATCATCATCATCATCATCATCATCATCATCATCAAACTGTTCATACTATTGGAGATTGTTGCATCAGAAGATATATTTTTATAACACTAAGACTCTAGAAATAATATAACTGATAACTTTTTAAAACTAGTTTAGAATTGGGATATAAGGTCTGTAGCTACCTGGTTGTATACACGAGCATAGGATAGAGGTGATCCTGGGCTAATAGAGGGAGAGGTGGGAGTCAGGAGAGTGAGAAGGTCAAAAAAAGAGAAGGGAAAGGAAGGGGAGGGAAGGAAAGGGAAAAGTGGATGAAGGAAGAGAAGGGCAGAATAAAGGAAGGAAGGGGAAGAGAAAGAGAAGAGGCTCTATCTCTTCTAAGAGCTGAGACCAACTTCTTGCTCTGTGTGAAACACAGCATGCCTTTAACATCACCCACAGTTTCCCTTAAACCAATTTAATAGGCTTTTTTAAAAAATGGGAACAAAGCCAAATAGAGGGTTCAATGGGCATGGGATAGGGTCGGGGTAAATTTATTGGGTACATTTTTATGTATACTATTATGAGCAGATGTATTTAGAATGGAGCGTCATATGGCATTCCTATATTTAGAATGATGCTGCATTCAGCTTAAGTGTGTGAATTCTCCTTTCTCAGAAAATGAGTTAGAACAAGGGATAGAAAGGGGGTGACAGATAAGATTTTCTCATCAACATGCCCTTAAATGCCCATGAACATTCACTTTCAATAGAAGCTGGAGTGAAGTCATTCCTCCTGTGCTACTGTGATGATACCAAATTTCCAATCAGCATTCAATTTCTTGCTCTGTGTTCTCACACTGGGGACTTCTGAGGACACTTTCAGTTCCTGAAGGTTTTTGATATTGTTTGCCTTAGTTGTGCTCTCTTATTTCATTTACCTTACAATCCATCACGTTAGAAGTAAGGGCAGGAACTTGAGGCAGGAGCCAGAGAGTGTGCATGCCTGGACTTTTACACATATATCACATACATACACACATAAGCATACACACACACACACACACACACACACACACACACACTGAATAAAGAAATAAATAATAAGATCACAGAAATGATCCACACATCTACATGATTCTTATCAGCTATAGCAAATAAACTGTACCGCACCCCCACTGGGTTGTTATAGTATTAAATATTGTCATAATCTACAAACACACATATCACAGCATGGAAAATTTGTAAATAAATGTATTTATAAACTTATAAATATATTTATAAATGAACAGTAGGTAATTTATAAATATAAATAGATAACTAACACTAAAAATTGCTGAAATGCCTTTCTAAAACTTATTACAATGAAAACTTTCTGATACCTGTACATGCTTCAGTATAGTTAATCTATAATAGCAAGGTATGGCTTCTCCCAGACACCATAGGGTATCTTATAATATAAAACTCAATGGTAGGTATGCATGAACTTTTCTTGGTCAATGGGGTCTCATAGACCCCTTCCCCAACATTTCACTCTATATCACTGAAATTTCTTGCTGTCTAAGATACTTTTTTAATGAGTTGATAAAACAACATGGCAAAGACAACTTAAGAAGAAGGCATTTAATTTGGCCTACCACTTCAGAGGGTTAGAGTCCACAATGATGTAACAAAGGGATGACGGCAGGAACAGCTGAGAGCTCACATACATATCAGCAAACAGGAGGAAGGAAAGGAAAGAAAAAAGGAGGGAGGGAGGGAGAATGAGCATGGTAGAATCCTTTGAACTCTCAACCACCCCACTCATGACACTCCTCCTTCAACAAGGCCATACCTTTCAATCCTTCCCAAACAATTCCATTAACTGGAGACCAAGTATTCAAATATATGAGTTTGTTGGTGCCATTCTCATTCAAACTACCACAGTTACCTTCCAGGACCTGGCAAAAGCAATAAGACCCTATTCTACTAGAATTTCTCAGCTACTAGCTCTATACTATTCAGGTGTAATCTTCAGGCTAAGGAGACTTAACATATCATGGAGCATGAAGTGTGGCTCTATCATCTCTGGACTAGTGTAGGAACACACTGGATTGTTTCACAATAAAGCAGTTGCTCATGGCTGTGTATGCCCCTTTCCACTCCTGTGCAGCCTTTGCTACGTGATTTCATTGCTGTTGGATTTTGTGGGCAGTTTGCATTTTAGTGCAAGGCCCATGAAGCAGTATTTCTGCATCTGTCCACTTGGAAGGCCTTCATCAGCAGACTCCATGCCGTCAAGCTGGCAAGAAGAGGCTGCTGGCTTTCCTAGCATTATGTGTAGATAGTTAGATGTGGGGTCCAAATTCGAAAACTGGCTCCCATCTCTTTGTGATGTGTCATTTTGTAAATGGCTCAAAGCAAAGCAAAGGAGAGAAATTGTAGGTTCTGTCTTCTTCTGTTTTCTATCCTTCTCTTCAAGCAAAATATAAAGAAAACTTGCCTTCTGGTTGCGTGTTTCTAGAAGATGTAATGCTTCCTGGAATCAGAGCTTCACCAAAAATGGGCTGCGTGAGTGCTGTTAGTTTGTTCATTAGTCTCCAGGTCACATCTCCTTAGTGGCCTCCCCTCATGTTTCTAAAAGTGCTCAAGATATCTCAGAAATATTATGAGTTCCATAGCATAGCATGGCTATGCTGCTTGGTGTCTTTCCCAGTACAGAGTGAGAGAAACACAGACAGGTGATGCTTTGTACATAAGGTAGAAGGAAGGGCTCAGGCTCTGTGTAGTTCAGAATGCATGTTTCCTACAAATATATGACAATGCTTTGCAGTTTTAGAAAAGAATCTCATATCACCAGGTTTCTGTTCTATCTCCATCTTCCTAGACTTTGTCATACATAGTGACTCATACGCAAACTTGTTTCTTCCAAAATAGCTTGGGATGGAGAAGCAGGAGATTGTGCTGTTTTCTTTTATTTCTGGGGGTGCTTCTTATTACCACAGTTTTTAATATAAACATATGATAAACATTATCAACAAAGTATTCAAGGGATGACTGGTGCATGATCTCTCCTCTCTCTCTCTCTCTCTCTCTCTCTCTCTCTCTCTCTCTCTCTCTCTCTCTCTCTCTCTCCTATCTCTCCCTCTCCCTCCACTCTCTTTCTCTCCACAAAATTAAACACGGGACCACATTTCTCTCCACGTAGCTTCCCCATCCATCACTTCTGTCATGTTACTAGGTTTCTCCATCCACCCCCACCCCATGAATCCCAGACAACACTTAACTTCATATTTATTGCTAATTTAAAAAGACCTCAGTAAAACTTCAGTGGCATCTTTGTCATCTTCTGGCTCTTATTTTGAACATCTGTCCTTTTACATTGGTATGATCGTTTCTTTTCCTGTAGATTTGCCTGTTTCCTTTGCCCTATTCTAGGAGACTGTAGAACTGTGGGATTAATTCCCTGTGGATTACTGATGTTAGAATCGTAGCATAAGGCATCAAACAGGCCATCTCTTTTTCTGTTACCTTTAACTCCTTCAGACATATTTTCTATCTTGCTAGAACCAGAGTCTTTTTATACATGTCTTTACTCTTTATGTTTTCCCGATGAGTCTCTTTACCCCACTGTGTACTGATGAAGGGATGGCCTCCATCTGTCTCCCCAGGGACCTGCTAATCTCACAAGTTGTCTGATAGTCATAAACTTACAAGTAGTTCTTCAGGCCACTTGATGTCCTGTGACAGATCTATAGCCCTCTTATCCCCGGAAAATATGATCAATGTGAGAGCCCTGTTTCCAGAAACAAAATTTCCTTTGGAATCATATGCTAAGGAGCTTGAACAAATATGGATGTGGCAACCACTTCTCCCTTAGAGCCACTTGATGCACATTGGTACCTTGCACTCTCATTCATTCAGAGCACTGGAAAGAGAAAGACAATGCAAAAAGTATTTTCATCTTAGGCATACTATTCATTTTATACTTGTAGATATGGCCATTGCACCACGCAAAAGAGAACAAAATGTTGGAATGTCCTATTTTTAAATAAAAGTAGGGAATACAGAAGCTCCTGGCATTGTTTATAAAATTTAGGACAATCTCTCCCTGATTTTTTTAGATATTAAAATAGCATTATGGTGATGTAACCTGCATGAAAGAATTCTGTTTGTCAGCTGGCACTGGGCATCCTAGATCAGCTAAGGACCATGCTCTGTGGAGCCTGGACATGGTTAGTGAGTCACAGTGATGAAAGGTACATAATTGACTGATAAATATTATAATGTAGGCTTAGAGGGAACAATGTTGTTGTCAATAATGTTTTCTTATTATAGAGAAGTTGCTTCTCACAGAAATCATTTGTCAATGTAATACTATGAAGGTTTTGCAAACATCTTCGTTTTGAACTTTGAACTCTTAATCTTGAATTCATTTTATTTCTCTCAGACAACCACATTTTAAAGTCTTCGCTTTAGACTAAGCTTGTCATAAAAAGCTATCCTGATATACTGTCTGTCAGGGAACCTGACCTGCATTGAGTTGTAACTTTGATTTCCTTGTAAATTATTAAAGGGCATATTTCTTCAGAGTTATCAGAAAATACCTAAAATAATGTTTATCACTGTATTTCCTGTTTTGAAAATTTATTTATTTTATGTATATGAGTGTTCTATCTGTGTGTTTACCTGCGTGCTAAAAGAGGGCATCAGATCTTATTACAGATGGTTGTGAGCCACCATGTGGTTGTTGGGAACTGAACTGAGGACCTCTGGAAGAGCAATCAGTGCTCTTAATCACTGAGCTATTTCTCCAGTCCCTATCATTGTATTTCCTAAAACCAGTAATCAGTTTGGATATTAGAATACAAATCTATAACTACCTTTTCTACTTAAGAGAATTGACTTACTTAAAAAATTTCTAATTTTTTTTTTTTTATTCTTTAATCATTTTTTACAGTCCAGATTTTATCGCCTCCTGGTCCAACCTCTGACTGTTCCACATCCCACACCTCCTCCTTTCCCCACTCCTGTCTCCAAGAGGATGTTCCCCCCAACCCTCCACCCCCCCCAGACCTCCCCACTCCCTCTCAAGGGTTAGGTGCATCTTTTCTGACTGATTCCAGACCCGGCAGTCCTCTGCTGTATATGTGTTTGGGGCCTCGTATCAGCTGGTGTATGCTGCCTGGTTAGTGGCTCAGTGTCTGGGAGACCCCGGGGATCCAGGTTAGTTGAGACTGCTGGTTTCCCTATAGGGTCACCCTCCTCCACAGCTTCTTCCAGCTTTCCCCTAATTCAACCACAGGGGTCAGCAGCTTCTGTCCATTGGTTGAGTGTAAATATCTGCATCTGACTCTTTCAGCTGCTTGTTGGGCCTTTCAGAGGGCAGTCATGACAGACCCCTGATTGTAAACACACCATAGCACAAGTAATAGTGTCAAAACGTCTAAATATAAATAAAAATCTGAACTTAAAAATTTATATGGAGAGCACATTAACAAAGTACAATGAACACTAAAATGGACTTTTGTTTTCTCTTAAGACTACATCCAAGTTAAGGAACCATTAAAGTGATATTAAAATGCAATATTATATTCTATTACAATGTATAATTCTCACTCCAATTAATATGTACTTCAGAATTGATATATCATACTCATATGACAGGAACTGAGAATTTTTTTCCTTATCTTCAATGCCCAATAAAAATGATTAAAGCAGCAACTTCAGACTTATAAAGTCATTCTGTGCCATTCATGTTCATGGCTTCAATGTCTGAGCAGATTTAATCACCAACATGACTGCTTCTTCATTCCTGAAACCCAAATTTTCATTTTCCTGCTAACTACACACACAGTAAATCCTTTGAAAAATATTCTTTACTTAGCAAGTACATACTTTAAGCTCCTGAAGATGTCCTCTCATTCTTTGGTACTTCTATGCTCATAGTATTAAAGCATAGAGAAAATATAGTTATCTAAAATTCTTATTTTGGTCATTTTCAAAATAGTTCAATTCCTGTCCTAGCATCTTTCCATAACAGGCTCTGTCCACTTGTTGATGGACAGATGGTGATGACACATGTCCCACTGTTGTCTGCTTTGCTCCTTTACCCAACCAGCCTCTCCCCTTTCATAAGCAGTATCTTAGTGAAGAGACTGACATTGAAGATGCTATGTTGGCAGCATTGGCACTGAGGGCATCATTAAGCTGACTACTTAACTGGTGTTACCAGCCAATCATAAAATGCGCACTGATGAGTTTACAAAGCTGATTAAAATAAGGCACAGGAAGCCTGAATAATTATGAAAAAGTAGATAATACTTACAAAGAGTTACATCAATTTTCTCTGCTTCTTTCAGCAATAGCTTCCTGAAACCAGTCTTTCAACCAACCATAGAAGATAGCTAGAATCAGCAGCTATATTTTACTCATGAAGAAACTTAGGTTCTTGAGGGACAAAGACTCAATATCCAGTATTGAAAAACAGGTTGAATGGAAGCTATAAAAAAAGGTCTCGTTCCCAAATCTCTTAACTTAGTGGCTGTGTTTAAAGGTGGATCATGTGTTAAGCTTCCTTGGTGACAGAGGAAGCAAATTCTTGATGATGGATTACTAAGGATTGCTCTGTTTTGACACTGCTTATAGCTCCAGAAGCCAATATACCATGTGAGCCTCTGATGTCAGGAAAAAAATCTGGCCAAATATTTGAGAAATCCCCATAAGTGGATAGTTGTACAATGAATAAATGGGACATGGTGTGAACTGCATGTATGTGCCCCTGACACCTTCATATAAAGAAATTATAGCCCACAATTGGATGGTAACATGAGACAGGACCTTTAGTTAGTAAACAGAACCCTTGTGTTGGCATCAATGAACGGGACATCACAGAGCCTTATTGCCCTCATTCTACCCTATGAGTACAGAGCCAGGGGATGAAGCCTGCAAGCCAAGAATGGGCCTTCTGGGAATTGGTATTAATTATGAACTTGACAGGATCTACAGTCACCTGGGAGAGGGTCCCTGACTTGCATTTGGGAATTATCTTGATTGCACTAATTAAGGATCCATTGACTGTTGGGTGGCATCATTCCATGGGGAGGCTGCTGTCCTATAAAAGTGAGAAAGACGGTTGAGCAGAAGCATGCATTTATTGCTGTTGGTTTCTTGCTGGGCAAGAGATGAGAGTAGCTGCTTCAGCTCTGCTGCCTTGGCTTTCTCACAGTGATGGGCTACACTTGAACTGTGAGTCAAAGTAAGCTCTTTCTCCATTTCCTTAGTCAGAGAATGATATCCCAGCAGCAGCAAAAAAGGAAACAGATCATCTCTTAACATTCCCTGACCATATAGGTACCATGGCCTCAGACTTCTCTCCCCTGCAGCTGTAAGAATTATATTTCTGTTGTTAATAAGCTATTCATTCTCTTATATTTTGTTAAAACATCCCAAACCAAAGTAGAATATAGACATTACAAAGTATACTAGCACTGTCAAATAATCAGGTAAGAGTAGCTGAGTTGAATGAGGGTCTACCATCTTATTAAGGAAGACCAGACAGAGTAGTGTTTTTAATATATGTTTATATGTATAAAGACAATAATAACACACAGAACTCTTTGTACAATAGATTCTTCTTGTCTTTGAGGACAGTGAGAAATTTCATCATACTTTGTAGAACAGTTGCCAAACAAAACATATATTGATTTTATCTAGGGATCTTCATTTACTACTTTTACAACTTGTTGACTATCAGGACCTGAATCCTGGAAATAAAGCATTAAGAAAGCAAAAACTTATCATACATGCATATTTGTATTTATATGGAAATCTAAATTATGTGCTCATATGGGCCAATTTAAAGTCTAGTGGCTGTGATAGAAAAAGATATTTAGAGAATTGTTTTAAACAAATAATCAAAGACTGCATCACACAAAAACAAATACATTAAAAAGAATGAAAACACCCTACCAGGTTCTCATCATGCTGCTTTGGGCATAATTTAGAAAGTACTTGGAACTTTGACTGACAAAGCTTTTGAATGATAGAGCTTTAGTCCTGCGGAGACTTGCTGATAGAAATGAAGACTGTCGAGGTAAGATCTGGGAAGTAGTTTTTTTCAGGGCCAACACCCAGAAGCTGTGGTCTAATGGAAGCTATGGCTGCATCTCAAACAACTAAGTTACTGTATATCAGCATCAGAGTATCTGAAAGGAGGCCATTGCTGTAGATTCATATTGAGTTGCAGTAGAGACTCCAGTATATTGTAGATTCTAGGATAATGGATAGCCACCAGAGACAGTGATAGATGTGGTGTGGAGCCAGATTCAGCCTATGAAACAAGTCCTGAGTACTGTGGAGGACATAGTTGGGAAAGTGAGACTTCCTAAGCTTTTTGGAGTGTAGAAATTCATGAGTGAGTCACAGATATCAGATATTGAATGGCTTATACTACTAGATCATGGCTTTCTTTGACTTGACTGTAACTGCAGCATGGAAGGAAAGAGTGTATGACTTATTTTCGATTTTATAGGATGCCACAGTGAAGAGACTTTGGACTTTCAAAGAGACATAGAACTATAGAACTTTTGAAGTGTTGAATTTTTTAAAGACTTTGGAACTTTTAGAGATAGTAACCTATGCCTTTAAAGATAAACAAGAAAAGAAAGTTGTGGCTTAATTGTGACATATCTCTGGATCAAGTTGACAAGGGATCAATTGTGCTGGTTAGATTTTGTCACTTGATAGGATCTAGAATATCCTGAGGAAGCTTGTACAGAAAAGTTGCTCTTATTGCCATAATTGATAGGAAGGGTTTCAGCCCACTGTGGCCAGTGACCCGCTGCTGAGTTCATGGTCCTGAGTTCTATAAGGAAACAAACTGAATAAGATGTGGACAGTGAGTCAGTAAGCAGCATTCTTCCATTGAATTGTTTCTACCTTCCTTCTTGACTTAAGGTTCCTACCTTGACCTCCTGTCCTGGCTTTTCTTAAAAATAGAGTATGACCCATAATCTCAGTAAATTTGATCCTACCCTAAGTTGTTTTCAGTCAGGATTTTATCACAGGGATAGGAAAATAAACTAGGGCAACTCTGTTTTTATATAAAGTATATATGCTTTAATGAGGGCTGACGTATATCTTTGAAAATTGGAAATTTGAGTTTCTGCCACTCATTATCATATAATGTCAACATTTTTGGAAATTGTTAAAATCAGAAAATCACATTGAGTCCTAATCTAACATGACAAATGTTCTGTAAGTACCCCAAAATGGTTGCATGGTAACAAAGGTCATCTACAGAACTTGTAGTGGTTGCAGGCACCAGGAGTTAGGCAAGAAACTCAGAGAAGATGCTATCCTTAACAGCTCCATGAAGGAGGGATGCTGCTACCATGTAGGTTCACACTTCCAGCACTGTAACCCTGAAATCCTGTCACTTGTGTTTCATTTGAATCAGTTAGATACATATTTTTACAACAGCTTTAGCATGGGTATACCACATTTATAAAGAAATAAGGGATAAAGGTTGTTTAATTACCTTCATTTGTGGAAGTGCCAAGTTACAAAATAAACAGTCTAAGTATGATGTATAGAGAGCATACATCTAGTAACGTAGAGAGAGTGAGAGATTTAGTTTTCTACATACATTCGAGGTAAAATACCAACTTGACCACTTATTGTGTATGAACTTAGGTGAGCTGCATGTTTCGTTATTTGTTTGAGGGAATAATCGTGTCTATATCTTACGGTTGTTTGGATAATGAACGGCAACTACATGGGAAGCTTAGAAGAGTCTCTTCCTCCTCAGAGCCTCTCCATTTGTTCTCTTCTGTCTCTGGAAGACAGTGACACAGGTAGCTCTTTACTGTGCAGGGAGGCCACTATCTTGGATGACATCCCCTAGCCCGCCATTTCCTTCTTCATTATTTATACCTACAACTCTCCACTTGACCATACCAGTAGATCTTTTTACAGCCTCACATTATTGAGTCTTTTGCATAGTTGCGTACTTTACATTTTCCTCATAGTACATTCTCTCCACCTGAGCAACAGGTATCTATTCACCATTGTGCCTAGAACTTTGCTGGGCATAGAGCAAGGTATCTAAACCTGGGTTTTGAAGGAGTATCCAAATGAACAAATATGCTTTGCACAGTAGTATCACACAACATATACATGGGGGAATGTTAGCTATTCTTCCTTGTAAATATTTGCATATGAATTGTCCCCCTTGGTAACACATGAAGTAGGAGAGAACTATTATATTATTCTTACTCTTACCATTGGGAGGATAGAGAAATACTTTGCTGGCACAGACAAGAAATCTGATCTGAGTCTCATTGGAATGTAGTATTATTTGAAAATGCGTTTCGGGATCACACTCAGCATAACCTATTCAAAATTATTATAATGAGCTTAGGCAAGCAAATAGCTCTCCAACAACTTTCAAGTACCCGCTTTACAGCCTGATTTCATTGGCTCAGTATGTGAGGAGGCTAACTATGTTTAAACACAGTGCTCTTCATTGACAAATGTCACAGAACTCCATATGGAGGATGATAGGGGGATGCTGAAAAACAGCATATGGTACTAATAATTGTTGGACAGAGTGTCATCCTAAAACCAGAAAAAATGAATAGATCGAGGTAAACTAATTGTGGTGGTCCAAAGGCAATTTATTTGGCCTGGTAATCTATTTGTAAGAAATGTTTTCCAAGATGATGTTATTGGCATGTGGTACTAGGCACATGGATTCCACGCACCTAGTTTTAGCTAGTGCAGACGAGAGTTATGATTTCTTCTGTAATTCATTTTACTCATAGCCACTAAGCATATATACCTGTGTGCCATGCAGTTCCTTAGAAATTTAAGAGTATTTCAAGTTTTTAAATTTAGGAGGCTGATGGGCCCACATTTAAAGACTGTTGTGATCCTTTTTTTTTTTTTGGGGGGGGGGGTTGGTTTTTTGAGACAGGGTTTCTCTGTGTAGCCCTGGCTGTCCTGGAACTCACTCTGTAGACCGGGCTGGCCTCAAACTCAGAAATCCACCTGCCTCTGCCTCCCAAGTGCTGGGATTAAAGGTGTGCACCACCACTGTCCGGCTTGTTGTGATCCTTTTAATGGAAATGTTCACTGACAGGAGATGGCTCTGGCCCTGGGAACATCTCGCTGTTCCTACTGCCAGAATTCCTCTCTTATGCTGAGTGAATGTGGACATCTTTCAAACAAGGTCCTGCTCATCTGTCTATCATCTGCTCTGGACAAATAGTCCTTCTTCACGTTGGTGCTTTTTCCACAATTGAAAGATTGCATCGTCTCCTTGTCAGTCTTCAAGCTGAAATCTTAAACAACTTCTTGACACCCATTTCTTTGGGCAACAGAGGCTGAATTGTCCTTGTGTCCCATCATAGATATTAACAGAGGAAGAAGGGCTTACAAAATATGAAGCTGCATCATTGGAAAGAAGTTAGCTGTCACCTCTGCCATGTGGGCAGCTACTGACATTTTCTGACATTCTTTATGAAGATTAGGGGAGATATTTAGGATAAATACAAACGTATACACTAAGTGAACCTCCACATGGAAATCATTTTGCAAATTATTGACCTATTCACGCACTGGTCCAGGACATTAGTGGACATTAAATTGATTGCTGGATTTATTTATTCAGTAAAATGTGAAATTGGCTTTGAATTGTGGATTTCTCTTTAAAAATACACTTAAAAAAGACTCTTGTTATAATTCAATAAGAGGCTACCAAACTGGATTCCATGCCCCACATAGTTTTAATACATCAGCATGCATTTCGGACTCCACATGAAGACCAACAGAATCAACTAACCTGCACACTTGGGGATTCCCAGAGAATCAACCACCAACCAAAAAGTGAGCATGGGCTAGATCTAGTGCACCCCCATATGTAGCTGAAGTACAGCTTGGTCTTCTTCATGCCAACAACTGGAGCAGGGGCTGTCCCTGAATCTGTTGCCTGCCTATGGATTCCATTCTCCTAACTGGGCTGCCTTGTCTGGCCTCAATGGGAGAGGATGTGCCTAGTCTGGCTGTGACTTGATGTGTCAAGGGGGAGGTGATACCTGGGGGTTCCCACTTCTCAGAAGAGAAGGGGAGGGGGATATGGGAGGATCTGTTGAGGGGGTACTGGAAGGAGATGGGGGCTGATATCGGGATATAAAATAAATAAATAAATTTTAAAAAAGAAAGATACCATGAATCTATCTTGTAAGAATCTAGGGTCCAATAAATTTCTGTTTTTACTTCTCTTTATTGTATAATGTAAAATATGATATTTAAAACTGGAGAACATCCAGGGTACTTTACTCAATTTGATCACTTCCCAGAGAAATGCATTTTATACGTACTCTCTACATATATGAACATGTCATTGGATAGTTTTAGTAGAGATCAAAATGCAGTTTTTAAATATTCCATTTATAGATTTGAAGTATATATAACAAAAAGTGTTACGTTGTTATTTTTGAGTTTGCATAATACAGTTATTTCACAGCACAATTAAAACTCAACTATGATATTATTTTGAAAATATGCTTACTTTTTAAGATGGTTATATTAGAACTGTATAGTAATATCTTTCTTTCTAACTTTCTATCTATCTGTCTCTTACACTTTTTAAATATAATTGACTCATTCCTTAATATACATTAATCATATATATATATATGCTCAATTTTTGTAACATTACATTTATTTATCTATCTGCTTGTGTGGAGGTGTGCAGAGAGTGCTCATGCTATAATGTACATTTGGAGGTTTAATGACATTTTCCAGAAGTCAGTTCTCTTTTTCTACCAAGGTATCGAACTCTGGTCTTTAGTCATGACCACAAGCACCTTTACTGGCTGAGCTATCTTGGTGGCCCAATATAGGCTATTTTGATGGGTGTAATTAAAGGCCTTTCAAAACCTTCCCATGCATACACAGCATGAATTAGTAGAAAACCAAATACACTAAAATGGTAAGGTGTGATACTGTCATCACAACATATATCAAGAAGGTATAGGGTAGAGGAGCTGGGTGTTGTTCGGTTGATAAAGTGCTGACCTCATATATGGAAAGGCTGCGGGTTGATGTTCAGCACATAACCTGGGCATGGTAGTACATTCCTAAAATACAACATTTGGGAGATAGAAAGAAAAGGATTGAAAGTTTAAGGTCATCTTTGTCTATGCATCAAGCCTACATCATGATATCCTTTATCCAAACTAATGTGTATGGGGAGGGGAAAGAGGGAAGAAAGAAGAGAGAGTTTTAAAGGAAATGCCTCTCAACCTGTAGACTAGCTAACGTGCATCTAAGTTAAACAAGTTCCCTAGAAAACAATAAAATTGTGTTTAGAAAATTTAATATAACTTTTAGGTCATTTTATTGTTTATTTAATAGAGTCAACAAATTGAAAATTCAGAGGATAACATGAAAGTTTATTATTTTTCTTTTGAGAGAGGTAAAAAACTGTAAACAAATGAATATCTAAAATTTTAATTTTCCTCTCAATGATGCAAATTCACTGGGTCTGTTCTGATGGATTATACAACTAGAGTATTGTTATATGGAGCCATCCTATATTGAAGCTTCGTTAGTGTTTCAGTGCAAAACTATTAGTATAGTGAGAATGTTTGTTTCCTTTTGGGATTCCCAGGTTAAAAACCTAATTCTCAATGTAATGGTGTTGAGATGGGGGCCTTTGGGAAGTGATTAGGACATGAGACCAAGTCAGGTACCATCTTTGTAGGAGAGTGATCCCTCATCAGACAATCTGTTGACACCATGATCCTAAGATTTACAGCTCCCCGAGGTATGGATAATGCTTTTCTGCTGTTTATAACTTAATTTCTCAGTCCTATGGTTCTTTGTAAGAGCAGCCAACATGACCTAAGATGGCAACTGTGATTCTGTCATCCTCCCAAGTTTAAGTGGTGCACATGCTGTCGATTGAGGTCTCAAGTCCTGTGTATGTCTCTACTCTGTGATGTGCAGTAGATAAAAGGTCTCATGCCCTTTTCCAGAAAAGAAGTTGACTTTATTTGTAATTCAGAGGTTCATGGTAAGTATAGTTTCAGCCTTTGCAAGTGATCTCTCCTTCTCTGCCTCCACTGGGAACAACAGGATTGAACAGACATCCATTCCCCTTCTTAGTTTTCTTTCCCTCTTTAACCAGTTTTTAGATGTTGACTACTTCATTTTTCTCAGGTGACAAAGGACCCCATTAAAGCAAGCAAAACTTTAACACTGAGACTTTATCATACCCACCCATTGACCTTGTATGTTTGAGACAGAGCCAAACACTAGAACTTAGGTTCAGCTGTCACCTACATTCCCTTTGGAGTACATCACAGTATAGAGCATCCTATAGTATTAAAGCAAAACTTTTCCTTTGATGGGACTACATGAAAGTAGGCAGACTATGAACAAATCAGAGGATTTATTTTGAAGTATGTGTGGTAATGTAAATTTCTTATATCTTGATATTCTCTTCTTCATTACACTGATGTTACTCACCTGCAGTTATCTGTGTCCATGAGAAGCACTGTTAGTTCAGGTAATGGAGAAAAACTTAGCATGTATATTGTAACTAGGAGCCATCTGCCTTTTCAGCCGAGGAACCAGAACAAGAATTATTAACCATCTCCCTTTGGCAAGGTCTCAGGACAAAGGAGCATTGAAGATCAAAACTTTTCAGAACTTATACTTTGAGGTTCCTGAGAAATGGTGGTTCTATAGCTCAAGCAAAAACAAGAGAATTCCTTAAAAACAGGACTTTAGTTATGAAACAGAACAAGTCCTAAGGAACAAATTAATGACTTTATTTACAACTAACTTTCAAATTCATTATGCAGACTTTGAGTAAATGTATGCAGTAGGAATTATTTAACCAGCAGCTTTATCCTATTAAGTTTTGTGTCAAAAAAATTCTGTTATTTTTCAAGGGAAAATGATTGGGTTATTGTTGTTCATTGCAGCTTGTCTGATTTCCTAGCTTTCCTATGAAAAAGTCCAGATTTTGTGGTAAGATACACTGAACACTTGAAATGTTTCTCACACTTCTCTTGTTGTCTTTCTCTTCCAGCATTTCTTCCAGAACCAGCCTTGTTAGACTGTGAGTCTTTCTTCCAGCCCTGAGACTGGAACACACAATCATTTACCTCATATTCCTCCCTTATAGACACACACACACACACACACACACACACACACACACACACACACACACACACACACACTTCTCTCTTTTATTTACCACACCCATTTTAAGACATTTCCAGCATCATTGACTCAAAATGATCTTCCACCTTTCCCAGATAAACTGTCACTCCAAACTTTATGTTCACCCAATATTTTGCTCTCTTGATAAGTGAATTGATCAGGTAACACATCAAGTATCTATAACTTAGGTAATATTTAGCAGAGTGCTTCCCCCAAATTTGATAATTTATTTTTTATTGTATAGTGCCTGATCTTTTGTCAGGTATACAGTACATGTATTTTGTGCACATATTCAATGGACATTTTTTAGTTCTTTTGAGCTGATTAGGAAAATGAGACTCAGAGCACTTGAAGAACATCCACCAATATCAACAGCTAAAAAATGACTGAAGTAGGGCTTGGTCAGGATCTCCCGACTCTACTGGTCAGGTCTGTGCCACCACTTCATTTGACCATGTGAGCTAACAAAGGCATATACCCGCAGCTTTCAGCAGAGCACTTGAAGAGTTAATGACTCATGTGTTTCATAAGAATAAGAAAAGGAGTTCATGCTTTGAAATAATATTTTACAAAATAGATTAATAGAACACCCCTAAGGGAAAACCATCCATCTGGGTGTAAATTAGGCTTGCATTAAAAGTCCTTGTTGTCTTGCATATTTTGGTTCAATTTAGACCAGACTTGTTGATTTGTTGATTTAAATCAACTTTCTGCACCTCAGATTACTTTGGCTAGTTGTTTTTAGGGTGGGGGAAGTGTTTTAATATGTAGCTCTGGCTGTTCAGGAACTCACTTTTAAACCAAACTGTCCCCGAACTCTCAGAAATCTACCTGCCTCTGATTACTGAGTCCTGGGATTAAAAGCATGTTCCACCACACCAAGTAGCACATCAATTGGTTCTGAAATAAATCTTAGGAATATATGAAATAAAGTTTGCCTTATTTATTTTTTTGCACACAAATGAAAGATTACTGTTCTGATAAACTGGATCATTCAATGGGCATTAAATTTAAATTATGTGGTTTTGTGATGCCCCCATTAGATTTAGTCTGGGGGTACTTCCTGTTTTCCTTAATCGATTTAATCTTCAGTTATGGTTGTGTGGTTGTATACCATTTCCTGTACCTGAAGCCAATTTCCAGAGCTTACATCTCATTGGAAATAATCTAAAAGCTCTCAAGAAATACTGTCACTTTTTTTTTTTTTTTTTTTAATATTGAGTTGAGATAAAAACATCTGGTGGTTGATTTTAGGGGTTTTAATGAAATACCAATGTTCCTAGTTTAGCCAGGGTTTATTCTGTGTGTGCCTGGAACATATTTTCTCACATTTTAGATGCTTTGTCTCTTCCACAATTAGAATAACTAAGTACTCAGTTGTCATGGAAATAGTCTTCTCTATAAAAATTCTTAAAACAGAAGCTCTCCTGATTTGCCTCTCTGCAAAGAAGGCAATTACTAAGGCTACCTTTATCCTCCTCTCTTTGTGCTTCCCATTATATCTCCAGGAACCTTCCAGTTCAGATTATTCTGTAGCTATCTGTCAGTGCTTGCTCTTTCGATGGTATGCTCTTCCCTCCTGAGGCCCAGTACTGATATTCGGATAGTGTTCTGAGCTCTTAGTAGTTGATAAGAGTCATTGAAAAGTCATAGAGATATAGCCAAGTAATTTTTAGGTTGATTGCTTTTCACTTAAGCCAATTTCAGAATATTTTAGCAGTTCCTCGTTAACAAACTACCATGTTCTTTGTGAATAAGTGATGGCTAGTCTCAGCAGCTGATGCGGCCAATGCAATACCACATGCCACCCATCTCTGTGAGAATCCATACTACATGACTTCCTAGGCCAACTGCTACATCACAACAGTTTGATTAAGATAGGCAGGTAGCTTCTCTATTTTCCCAAAGGTATCAAGAACGAGGGTTTAGGTAGGGAAAATATCGTAGAAAAGTGGTCTCTTGGGGGAAAAGAACAGACACTTTTAATTTACTGTGGACAGAGAGAAAGAAACAAGGAGATGGATGGAGGGAGGGAGAGAGGAAAGAAGAAGGGGTGAGACAGTGAGTGGAAGAGGGAGAGGAAGGAGGAAGACCCACAGTGTTTTGGAAATTATGCTTGGGATGAATTCCCCTAGTGGCAACTGAGGTGTGGCTCGAAGCCCAGCATGCTTGCTACAGACACTAGAGCTGGAATCAGACTTTCTTTGTTCACATTCACCGACTTTGTGGTCTCCATCTTCAGATTCCTCACTCTTAAAATTATGTTTGTACCTCCTTCATAGGGTTGCTACGGGGTTAAATGAAACCATGTTTCACAATGGTATATGGAACATGATAAATATTCTGTGTTTGCAGAACATCAATACAAAATAAAATGTTCAGCAGGAGAGGTGAAGTTTCTACACTTATCAAGCTGAAGATCTTGCTGATAATTATATTTGGTCACTATCGCTCTTCATGACACAAAATAAGCACCAAGTAAAATATATCACTAAGGAAGTCACATGTTCTTATAAAAGGAGAGGAGAAAAAAATGGAACGATTGAATACAAAAGAGGTCACAATGTTGAGCTGCTCAACAATTATGCACCTACACATTTCCCTTTATATTCACCAATGTATTTGAAGGGAGAGTAAGAAGAGAACTGTGTTATTATGAATCCACAGAGACACTTGTATGAATCATAAAAGTAACATCACATCAACACTATGAATGTCTCCCCAAGGGTTTTGGGTACACTGAGGATCTGTAAAGCATATTATATTTTAAATACCCCACTGGAGCCTGTATGAAGAAGCTATAGCAATCTTGTTTAAAAAGGATATTATCATTCCCTCTCTCCCCACCCCTTCTTTCATTCTTCTTTACTTCTTCTACTTGAGCTTTCATAATGAACTTTAAAGTCATGTTTTATGTTCTACATTTTCTGCAGTACAGTTTACTTTAAAATGATTTGATTTACCTAAATGTATTTAACAGCTATTTAGACTATCTTACATGAACACATATACATATTTAAAAAACTATGTGTGGAAAAAGGAGTAAATAAAATTGGAAATATAGCTCAGGGTGGAGCACAGTGGATTCTCTCTCTTGCTTTTGAGTTAAACAGTACTAAATACTTTATCAATGTTCTAGGAAAGACTTAAAAATTTAAAAATAATGGTTGAACACATTAAGATGAGCCTTACCAAGAAAGGATTGGGGTTCAATGTTATCTTCTATTTTAATCCTGTCTTCCATTCTTGTGTTACTTATTTCTTTCATTCCATAGCATCAGTTGGCTGCTTACTATTCTACACTTGATACCAGAGAATAACATGTGGGTCCAAATTCTCTTCATGTTTCAACAAGGTCCCAGGGGTAAGTGTGAATCTCCATGGAGAGGGAGGCTGATATCCCTGCTGATTGGCAGAACTATGGCTGGCAGCCTGCAATGCCCATTTTCTCCAGCTCAACAGAGCACTCAACTCTAATTGGCATTCAAATCATTCCCAATCAACTCTTATCCATGATATGCATGTAAAAATTTAGACACTCAGGCCATCTCTAGATCATCGGAAGCTTTAATTTACTAGCCACCAATTCACTGTTTCTGCCATACTCCAAGTCAACTGGAGATCTCATTTCTAATTTCAGTGTTGGAGGGGTGGGAGGTGGGTTGAAGCTATCATAGAGAAACTCCTCATGATTTTTTTTCTACCAAATACATCCTCAGGCTTCTCATTCACAGCACTTCAGTGGTGCCCCTTTCACAAGATCCTTTTAGCTGTTCTGTGCATCACATCTTTACAAAAAGAAAATAACTTCTCTGACTGTTCCTCAGCCATATGGCTAACCTACTCTTTTTTATTGTTTTCTTTTCTTTTATAAGGATTTGGCAAGCCTTTTTGGATTTTATCCATCTTCTTCCTTTATGGCCACCAGGGTCAAGAGTCTCTGAAAAGTTATATATTTTCTTTTACCCCCTCCTTCCCCTCAGTTGAAGTCAACTCTTGTAACTGCATTATGTTCTAAGGGTGTCAACGATGTCTTTGCCCAAGGCCCATTGGAATCGCATTAATTTTGAGTCTGTTTAGTGTTCTTGCATCACATGACAAGGCTGACTCTCTTCTGAGGTGAGCACCTAATGGTGATTGTTTACTATGGGGCTGTGTATACAACCTTTCACTGGATATCTGCACAGAGATAGTCTTACAGAAACTTAAACTGCACAAAAATAAGTCTTCTGGCTCCAGCCAGACTTATTCTAAAATATAAATTGGATCTTACCACTTTCCTATTTAAACTCATGCATGATTTTTCATTTCCTTCAAGATAAAATTTAAACTCCCTGTAGAGTTTGTATGGAATTCATATGTCCCCAGGTGACTACCTTCAGTGACATCTCTTGCCATTATCTCATTCACACTGGAAAGCCAGTGCTTAAAACCTCATTAAGTTAACTCCACTAACCTGAACGAATTTTCACACTCTCTCCAGGTTTTGACTCTTTTCTGATGATTTTCTTGCTGCCTGGAGTCCTTCTCTCTAAATAAATGTATTCTACGTCTGTGCATGTGATTTTCTGTGGCCAGTGTAGTAGAATCAGAAGGAGCATATTCAAATGCTGTAAAGAACCATTAAGGAATAAATCATGCTTTGTCATGTTTGCTATTCTACTTCTGTGATTTTAGAAACATGGTTTTCCCCCTTAGGTCAAAATATCTAAGAAAGGTAATGAATATTTCTCTGGTTGTGGCTGTAATATGTACTTTTAGTTAGCTGTGACCAAAACATCTAATGGAAACAATGTAAGAGAGAGAAGACTTATTTGGCCTCATGGTTCCAGTACATTATGGGTAGGAAGGCATGGTGGAACGGACAGTTCAGTTTATGCCATCAGAAGTGTATTGGAAAGGCTGGTCACATCATGACTCACCAGGAGACATAGCTCATTATGACTGGAAACAAGAGCTATGTATAATCATCAAAGTTCAACTTATAGTGATGCAGATCAGCAAGTGAGAACTCAGCTACCAACATGTCCTAAAACAGCTCTATCACCTGGGGGAAATATTCAAACTTGGTCTGTGGGAGATATTTCCTATTCTATAATAGGACTAAAGGGGTGTTTCCTAGCTAAATGTGCTGCCTATCGCAGGTCCCTGAAACAAAATGTCCATTGCCAGTCATCCATGTCACTAAACAATCAGTAAATACTGAAATATATGTGTGTGTATGTATATACATATATGCTTATACACATATTTTATTTGAGGAGATAAGGGGTCAGGCTATGTATTTGTAAATATATATACATACATATATATATATATATATATATATATATATATATATATATATACACACAATACAAATATATATATTTGCTTTAAGAAATCTTTAATACACTTGGGAGGCAGAGGCAGGTGGATTTCTGAGTTCGAGGCCAGCCTGGTCTACAGAGTGAGTTCCAGGACAGCCAGGGCTACACAGAGAAACCCTGTCTCGAAAAACCAAAAAAAAAAAAAAAAATCTTTAATAAAGGTCAGTTTCATATGAACTCCCAGAAGAGCTACAAGAACTAGCAACTAAAGGATTTGATTGCTTCTCTGTCTCTGTCTCTGTCTCTGTCTCTGTCTCTGTCTCTCTGTCTCTCTCTGTCTCTCTCTCTCTGTCTCTCTCTGTCTCTCTCTCTGTCTCTCTCTCTCTCTCTCTCTCTCTCTCTCTCTCTCTCTCTGTGTGTGTGTGTGTATAATAAAGTGTTGCTGTACAACAGAGCATTTCCTTACAACAAAGGCATGGCTTAGAAAAAAACTAGTGAAATCCTCAGGAGAAAGTACCAGTATTTTTTTATATAACAGACTGAGTGCTGTCTTTTAAGTTATACAGATTGAGTCACTGTACAATGTTCTTGAATTTCCACAACATGCAGGTGATAGCTTGTTGAGGAACAACCAAGTTGGCATCAGCATCCTTTAAATCTCATGCAAGCCTAGCTTCTCTCTGCCCCTTTGAGGGCACTTCACACATGTTAGTGCTGGTGACCTCCTGCCAGACTTTCTGAATTCTGGGATTCAGGGCTTACTGATTTCCAGTTTTTCTTTGGGATCACAGCCACCTCAGGAAGAGTGAGTATGGCTATCGAGCACCTGTCACTATCATTGTAAATGATAATCTGTGTCAGTTAAAACCTTAAAACAATGTAATCATGTGAACATTCAAAAAGAAGCATGCAATTTTGCTAATAATTCTCTCTTACAACAGAAAATAAGAGAAGTGAAGTGTAATGAAGAGATTATTTTTTCAACTAAATAGAAAGTAAAATTGTGCTGAGAAATAAATTATTCTACAAACCAAATTCAATCTCACATAAAAATCTATGTGTATTGGGCATTTGTCATAAATTTCAGGGACGCTGAAGTTGAGACCACGGAGTTGAGCTGTAGGTTGATGATAGGAAGGATGAGAAATTAATGAGTAAACATTTCAGGACTAGGGACTAGGGAGATGGATCAGTTGAAAACGTGGTTATTCTGCAAGCATACAGATCTGAGTTTAGATCCCTAGCACCAACATCAAACACCAGCCATTGTGGCATGTGTCTACATCCCAGCTCTGGGAAGGTAGAGACAGGATGACCCTTGGAGCTCACTGGACATCTTGTCTTGCTAGATCATTGAGCTCCAGGTCCAGCTCTGACTTACAAGGATCTAACCCTTTAGTTGGTGAACTTAACCACTGTAACATCACATAATTTCCCATCTACTTAATGGGTTAATTTCCATCTAATAATACCATTGTTAAAAGACACACTGTATAAAGTGCATAGTATTCATTGCATTGGCTTACATTTTTATGTAGAATCCATTCTTGAAATAGTCTCACAAAGATACATATATGTCAGTAATGTGAGGGCAAAGGATAAGGCTTGTTACATGAGAGCATATAGTGGTTAAAAAACAAGGTGAGGTATTCTGTTGCGTACTGTGGAAATGGCACCAAAAAGATGAGGAAGCTCAGTGCTCCTGGAACTGTGGTAGGAAGGAGGATGTTGCTTCAGGTGCAAGCATGACTTGATTCTATAACCTGTAACTATGTTATCTTATACAGAAACACAGAACTAAATGAAATATGGAACTCTAGCAGTCAGTCAACTAGGACAGGGATCCCGTGATGGATGTCTTAGGTAGTCCTGTGATCCTAAAATATGTAGAAGAGTTAGAATTAGAGAGATAGAGTAGAGAGGTGCCCATCCTGTCTGTCTATCATCTGCCTGCCTATCTATCATCTATCTGTCTATCTATCTATGTATCTATCTACCTACTTATTACCTATCAATCATCTATCTATCTATGTATCTATCATCTATCTATATACCTACTTACCAATCTAGTTATCATCTATCATCTATCTATATACCTTCCTATCTTTCATCTATCTACTTACCTATTATCTATCTATCTATCTATCTATCTATCTATCTATCTATCTATCTATCATCTGTCATGTATCTATGAATAAAACAACATAACTAAGTTATCCAGGATTATGTGCACGTGTGTGCATATGTGCATGTGCGAGTGTGTGTGTGTGTTGGAAGATGATTGTGGAGCTAATAAATATCCATAAAACATGTTTCACAACTGTGAAAAATAGCAGCAAAGTTTTGAAAGAAACAAGGATAAATGGAGAGGGAGGGATGTAAAGCTCAGCTGGGCCTGAATCTTCCTGTGTGCGTTTGTGGGGAGGGGTGCCAGGAAACCTAAAGATGGGAAGGAAGATTTAGAAGATGGAGGCAGAGCACTCCTGGTATAAGACATAATGTAGAAAATTCACATTTAGACAGAAGGACAATGGGTTGCACGGGGCAGGAAACTGAAGGAGCCAGAGAGGCTCAAACTCCCATAGGCTCCCAGAATTTGAGTTGTAGTTGGAGCTAATAGAGAATTGGTGAAGCTTCTCAAAAGCTTTGTAAGGCTCATGCCTTGTCTATAAAGAAGTGAGGTAAAGAAGTTGAAGCTTTGTTGAAAACAGAAGAGGGCTTAGTTGGGAGAGGAGGTGATTAATGGGAATGAAGGAAGACAAAGATATTAATGGTGATGAATATAATCAAAATACATTATATACATGATGAAGCTCATTATTATGTATAATTAATATGTGCTGATAAAACATTTAGAAAAGAAGATACTTTATCAATATTATGTTTGTAAAAGAGAACACTGATGGATGGATAAACTATACTATTGAAAAGCTTTGGTTTTGAGAAAGTATTTGCTGAGGGGTTGATTTGTGCAGAGGGCCAGAGAGCCAGGAGAGTCAAACTCATCAGCATCTGCTCCCTGTGTAAGGCTCTCATTTCGGTCTCATCTCTTCTCCCTCTGTATGCTGCTAGTGGGAAGGATCTCCAAATACCACTGCCCACACACAAGCTTTGCCAGCATGCTTTGTAGCTTTGTGCAGCTTGTGAATAACTCAAACTCACAGAGCCCTCATGATGTCATTGCTGGCTTATGACACTCTTGCCTCTCTAGCTAGATACAGTGAGCTTGATCGCATAACCCTTAAGCAAGCAGGGGTGGAGTAGTTTTTATTTCTGTCATTGACTGTTCTGGTACACAACCTCCTTTGTCATATTTCATTTTCATGGTGGGAAAGATGAAGAACGAGAGGACTTGGTCGGACCGACAAAACACTCTTATGGTTTTTATGGTTTCTTATGGTGTCTGCTTTTGGAAAACTATTGCAAATAGCTAGATGTGGCTGAGAATGATTTCTGGAAGCATGCATCTTACAATCAGCCCCCATACATATGTCAGTAAAAGATAGCCTGGATGTTGGGCGGGGAGACTTCTAAAGAGCTGCTTCACAGTGTGTGCTCCATGGCAAATAGAGGGGGTCTGCAGTCTGAGTTGGTCAGGATAGAAATGTTAGCGTCTGAAGATCAATCTGTGCTACTCCAGTTTCCGCTACCCCACATTCATCCTGCGTCTTTTCCAGCTATACTGTAGCAGGAGAGAGGAACTCTGGCTGCCACCGTTGGCTAAATTTTGTCTGAACCAATAGTTTAAATGGCCTGATGCTTTTGGTTTTTTGTATTAACTGATTGCTGCATGTGAAAAAAAACACGAAACTTCATTTCTGTAGCAGCCTTCACTTACATATCCATCAACAAGGCAAATCTCTGGTTAGACGGATATAAAGAGACAGAAGGCAAGAAATAGCCCTCTGGGGCCAGTGTCTAATTTCTTAGTACCCATTTGCATATTTTTGGCCATTACAGTTTTATTTGCTGAACTATAAAATTTCTTATTAAAATTCTTAATTACAAATAAATATGCTTCTAGGAATGAAAACTTTGTGTAAAAAAATAAAATTAAGTATATTAGACATAGTGCAGATTAATGTTAATGAGGGTAATCATTCTAATACGTGATATACATCCACGTTCATGCGTCCGTAAAACAGTGAGATATGCTTAGCTTAACTCATAGCCAAGACTAAAATAATTACAGAGGTTTTATGTCTTGCTTTTGAAGTTCTGCTTTGGTTTGACCTCTCAAAATTGTATCTCTTTAGTGAATGCTTTTTGTCCTATTTTTTAAAATAAATTTTCCTATTTTAAAAGTGTGGCCGGGCAGTGGTGGTGCACGCCTTTAATCCCAGCACTTGGGAGGTAGAGGCAGGCGGATTTCTGAGTTCGAGGCCAGCCTGGTCTACAGAGTGAGTTCCAGGACAGACAGGGCTACACAGAGAAACCCTGTCTGGAAAAAAAAAAGTGTGGATTATAGTAACTCAAATGGACTTAGCCACAAGGTATCGTATTTGCTATAGAGTTGGTGAAGACATAAGGAAAAGTCGAAAACAGTGAGCCTGAGTCAATAAAACACTGGTCTGGACTCTAAAAAGGGTGTTGAAAATCTCTGTGAATGTGCCCGCAGGAGCAGGGGACGCTGAGCTTCCAGTCAGTCCCTGTCAGCATGGGTTGATTTGTAACAACTACCATAAACAGATATTTTTTTTCTTATTTTTTCTTATGTCATGTAGCTCTATTAATATACTTACCTCTGAAAAATACTAAGATTTGGTAACTTATAATCTAACTTCACCTACTCTCTTCTTTTCATGATAATCTTGAAAATGTCGACCCACAAGAAATATCTCATTATTTACCTTCAGCCCTGAGGCTGCCTGCGTTTTTCTTTTTTAACACTGTTCAAAGGTGGCAGTAATAATTACTTTTCCCTCTGGATGGCAGATGGAGACTCAGGAAACATGTTAGAATTGACAGCATTTACTTTGTTGTGTCGTAGAGTCCTTGGGCTAGATGGGCTTAGAATGGGAACATGACTTCTCTCGACAGATAATGCAAATGTTTTCACGATATTCCAATTTTGGAGCATGCTGACAGTGTAGTTATGCTTTGTAAGAGAAAATTTTCTCTTGTGAAATAAGGATCTGATTTTCTTCTGATAATAATTTGGGCTAGGCATTGAAGGCTCTTCCTGATTGGCCTTCAGATCTTCATGGTAGGCCAAGGGGGGGGGGTGACATGTGTATTGTGAGGGGTCTGAAAAGTGATGGAATGGTGATTCTGCATGCCCTCCTCTATCAGCTTAACTGAGAAGATTGTTGTTTTAGATACTGCCTGGGAGTTCAAGGCCAAACTAAATATCACCTTGTGAACTCCAGGGTCGTTGCCATTTATTCTTCTAGGGATTTTTGTGAATGGGAACTTCACAGTACACTGAAGCACTGGCTCATCAGCTGGAATATAATCTCAGGAGATGGTGTGGAGATCGACAGCAGCTCAGGGAGGGCAGTTTGTAGCATTCACAAGATATCAGTAAGACCAAAATGTACCCTGAAGTTAGCAGAGATTTGGGGAGGAGAATGTATGTTTTGAGGTTGATCTGAACATGCTTCAGTTGGTTTTCTAGAGCTATTATTAAATAGATGTAATCTGGCAGTGCCTCTCAGTGTGACCCATCCTATGTTGTTAAAATCAGCTTTGACTGTGTTCCAGGTAGAGTTTGTAACAGTTTAGACCTTCAGAATGTGAAAAGAGCAACTTTACTGATGGCTAAGGATATGGCTGTGGCCAAAAAATGATGGCCTGGATTTTCATTGAATGTCTTTGCATTGTTCCAGGCGTGGAATCTGGCTTTGGGTATCCATTTGTGAGAGCATCAGATGTGAATATAATCGATCTGATGTTATGACTCTGTCGTTAGGGGACGTGGGAAAGATATGTATGTACAATTTGTAGTAAAACAGGACCAGAAAGGATCTAAAAACAAGTGGAAGAGTCTTTATTTCAGATTGGGCAGCCAGGAACTTAGCATTCTGGTAACTCTTTGGTTGGGATAATTCTGGCATCATAGGTTTTGGCTTTAGTTTAATTCTGTATATTGTTGTTCCTTTTCAGAAAATAAGTTAATCTCAAACACACTTCATGTCCAGTTCTAATGTTCTAAAACCATTACACTGAATCTGGCTACTAACAACAATATAATCCTCTTCTTACAGCTTATGGCTTGGGTTCAGGATGTGTTGGAAATACCTAAATTCACAGATGCTCAGGTTCCTAGTGTAAAGTGCCTTAGTGCTGGCATATTTTCCTGGATACTGAAATTACCTGAATAAGCGTAACTAAAATGAAAACATTAAAAATTCCAAAAAAGTCCAAAAGCTCTGTTATTTAGAGAGTAATCATGCAAGAGAACTTGCCCATGTTCAGTCACAATGCAGTTGGGTTTTAGCACTTTGAATTGATGGCCAATTGAATCTTTGGCTGTAGAACTCATGGACCCAGAGGGCAGATTATAATGCTAATATTGTATTTGTATCATGTTCGCTTGTTGATTGATGCTGATATGCCTTCATCTAGATGTTTTTTTATTAATTAAAAAGTAAGGTTCTCATGTCCACTGAGAAGCATACTTGTCTCCATGTCGCCATTGTTCTGATGATACCATTTTAATACATTAGTCAAAAGCATCATGCTGCAATGTTCTAAGATCTCACATGTGGTAATACACATCAACACACTTCCTTGATGCAAAGAATACTTGAGGTGGGACTCTTATAGGTTAGTAAACAAATGACAAAAATAAGTCCAAGATCAGTCCAAAGTTAGACAAATATAATTAGCAAATGTGCCTCCTTCAGCCTGGAGCCATGCTACTCTCTGTTAGCTCAGCTTTGCTTCCTGGGAAGATTTGTTTTCAGTGTCAGCTAAATTCTCCTCTCACTTGTTACTCTCCCCTTCTATAGCCTTGGGCTTTTCTTTCTGAGCTTAACTTTATGTATCCACTTATCTGGTCATTTCTGATTCTCAGCCGCCAGATGAAGCTAGTTGGATGACTAAGATACTATTTACATGTGGGACTGTAAAATCATGACAGGAAGCTTGATAAGGTAGAACCGGGTTGAGACCTGGAGACTTAGTGGGCACACACCTGAGACTGGCGACTCCTTGCTCCCTGCTAGACTCCTGGCCTGGAACAGGTGCCACACTCACCACATAAGGAAATAAGACCTATGGTCACATAGGCCCAGAATAGAGTCCTCCATGCTAATAAGGTACCTAGAGGCCATGAGAGCTTAGCTAATAAACTTTCCTTCCCAGACATCCCTCCTTGTAAAAGTTTTAATTTTGGACCCACCCTGAGAAATTGGTACGTTTCAGTATGCATCCATTTTTCTGCCATGAACAGTCACTAAACAGTTTAGAACCATGGATTGTCTCTTTCATTTACCACTGCCATGGGGAATGTGGAAAGTCTTCACCTACAGAATCACAGCAAAATCAAGGACAGTCACCACTAAGCTATGCCTGAGCTCCCCAGTCCTCAGGCCCCCAACTCTGTTCTCTGCTCTTCTGCAGCTTCCAGCAGTGCCTGGATTTCCAAAAGTCAGAGAACCCCTTGGCACTGGCCTCATTGTAGGCCCGGGGACCCCAACCAGCTCTAGCTTTCTCACATCTCAGACTGGGCTTTCCCACCCTGAACTGGTGTCTCAGTGCTTCTCTGTAACCCAGCACCCACACGGCGTCAGCATGGGTTAAGTGCAGTCAAAGTCCCACGATTTTGCCTCCCCAGCAGCCAAGCCCTGATGTGAGCAGAACAGGGACTGACACTTACATATGTATAATATCTGCACAAATCATGAACACTTATGTGTATGTGTAAGAATGTCTGTCCCAGTGTTCAGCAAATGCTAGTTTTCAATCTTCCCTCTCAGTAGTGGAAGAAACATGCCAATGCTTTCTAAGCGTCATACTGGAATGTCTGCATAGCATTAAGAACCTTCCTGTTCACCAATGTACATTTCATGTTGCATTCCTTACTTTTCATGTTGCTGTGGCCGTGGCCAAATTCATGAGAAGAAGCAATTTAAAAGAAACAAGAGACACTGGTTGACAGGTGATGGTTCATTATGAGGACAGCACAGGAGCCTGTAGATCAGGGGAGCAAGAGCACAAGGCTTCAACTGATTTTATATTTCATGGAACAGGAAGCAAGAATAGACAAGACAGGGATGCAGCTATACATTTCAAGGCCATCCCCTGCCCACTGACTCTCTCCCTTTAGCTAGGATCCACTTCCTAAAATGTTTAAACTTGATTTGGTGGAAGACATTTTACATCAAAACCCTGGCACATGCTATAGGTTATCTCTTATTCACTATAGTTATTATACCATCAAAATGCCTGATTATATTTAAGAGCCAGGAGACCATTAATTATCTTCCCAAGTTTAATATGGGACTCAATCCATGTGGCTTAAATTGTTTGAAAACTTACATCCTTTTATTTTGCAAGCGAAAGTTGTAGATGATTAGAATTTTCAGATAATATTAAGTGCCATTTTTGAGCACCTCTCATGGGCTAAGTTCTGTAATTGGTACTTTTCTTTTTATTTCAACATGTCAAGGTTGCAGATGTCCCTTGCATTTGACAAGTGAACATGTCCTGCTCTTTAGTAGGCATCTCAGGTTATAAGCTTTTTCTTTGACAAAACAAATTTAGTGTCAAACTCAGTAAATTTGCAAATTCTTTCCTCAGTACATTTTGCAGAATAAAACCCTCTGCATCCAATCCCTATGAGAAAAGCACAAGTCAATGTCCTGTCTCAGCTGACTCAAGGATCACATTCTAGCTAATCGTTTCAGTGTGGCTCTCATGATTTGGGTGAGTACCTATAAAATAGACATAGAAACAACTTTGGTTCATAGAATTTTCATAAAAATTAAACTAGTTAAATGAAGTATTTTAAAATTATTCCCAGCATGAAAAAATGATTAATTAATGTATTATTAGTTCTATTCTAACATGTTTCTAGAAAATCTTTTCCATACACCAATGAATTTTCTGTTTCTTCAACTCAGAATCTTTCTGGAATACCAGACCCATTTCCACATCACAGTTGGATATAAGCATTTATACATGCAAATATCATGACATTATTTCCATCTTAAAATTTTCTTTGTCTTTTGAATTCTTTAATTCAGAGAATGGCACCATCGACCAAGCAGCATCCTAGCCAGAGCCTGAGAGCATTGTCAGGATTCCTTCATCATCCATTTACTAGTCATTGCATCCTGTCTTATATCTCTATGGTGTGCCTTTTCAAATCACTATCTTAGCTCAAATCATTGCTATTGTTTGGTTACTGCCAAGACCATTGCAAATAACCTTCTCTTTTAACGTAGCCTGAATTTATCCCTTTCTTTTAGGGATTTAGAATTATAAGTATTTGCTGCTACAAATTCTTCCAATAAGATGCTAAGTTCTTTGATCAAAACCTAAAATCGTAGCTTGGTTTTAAGATTTTCTTAGCTAGCCAAACTGTACTTCTCCCTGTGAACTTGACTGTCAGTGCTCCAGTCTAAGGAACATTTGAAGCCCCTTTGTTCTAAGAATGTACAATGATTTTTACGAGTAACTTGTATTTATGTGGTCACTTTGATAAGCAATGTTCTTGTCTTAGCCTCTTGTCTAGGTGATTCATTCATCTTTGTCTATTACCGTTTGGACCTGACATTATTTCATCTATGGAAACCTCACTGATGCCCACAGATAGGTTGGAGACTTTGCTAATTGTTCCTGCTGAACATTTTTGACATCTCTAATGTTCTATACAGCAGATATACTTGAGGGTTATGGAACTGACTGAATGGTTTGAACCATGCCTCTATCATTCATAAGCTTTCCATTATGAACATCATGGGATGGAGACACACTCTCTCTCACTAAGATATAAGAATACTTCTCTAGAGTAAATTGAGGAATGGGTCACAAACTCTTGCCTTTTCTATAGCTACTACGCTTTGATCAACTTGTATTACTATAATATAAAGCTATAAATTGGGTGACTTTGTGAATGTGGATGTGTACATGCCATGGCAGATATCAGAGGAAAACTTTCAGTATTGGTCTTCACCCTCCACATTGTTTGAGATAGGGTCTCTCTTAATTGTTGGTCACATATACCATGCTTATTTGGTCCACAAGCTTCTAGACAGTCTTTTGTATTAATCTTCCATCTCCACATAAGGACACTTGGATTAAACATGCTTACATTATGCACCCAAATTTTGTTGGTGTCTGAAGATTTGAACACTTGCATGACCAGCACTTTTGCCCATTAAGATATTTCACTATCCCAGACTTTGTGGCTTCTAACAACAAAAATTTATTTGAAGGTTTAAGCATTATAAGACCAAGATTGTAATGTATTTAGCATTTGATGAGGGCTCATTTCTTAGTTCAGAGATGATGTTTATGATATGTTTATGATAGATGAGCTCGTTCCTTTGAGTTTGTTCATGTGGGCTCTTTTCTTATGATACCATGATACAAACAAATAACAATGGCCCCACATCCTACTTTTGTTAGAGTCGAGTGAAAAATTTCAATACATGAATTCACAAATATTAGACTGTGGAAAATCCTTTTGCAATATTATTTTTTGTTTTGTTTTATGTAAGGCCCACTACCCTCACTGTCTAAATCTGAAATTTGGAAATTTGAGTTCCTCTGGCCAATCGGATGTAACAAACATATTCCAAGAAGAGGTTGAAAGGTATTGTAGTAAGCACCTACTTTGTTTTGTTTTGTTTTGTTTTTAGCTTCATAAGAACTCTGCAAATAAGCATCAAATGAAGAAATACAGGCAAGACTGATGGATGACAAGGGAGACATAGTCTGGTTGTCTTCATTATTCAAACCATCTGCATAGCACATGAGAAGACTACATCACTGACAGATGCTTGCATGAGTAAGTCCAGCTGAACACAGTCTAAATTGGCAGACTACAGAAATTTAAGCTAAACAAATCATTGTTATGTTAAGCTACTAAAATGAGAGAGGTTTCTTCTACGGTAATGTTAACTGATAGACACTCTTATGGAGGTACAAGAATGAAATAATACATAAGAGGTGCTTCATGCAAACCATATAGCGTCCACTAATTGATTGAAAATTTACTTCCTAATCTAGATGCACCTCTACACTAGCAGCCCTTTGAATGCAGGGATGCTGTTATTCTATTATATTTTCTACTCTGTACTTGCCTTGTTACGCCTTGAGTGAATGTTAGAGGATTCCCAAGATTGTACTGATAAACATCGCTCTTGCTTATGAATGAAGAAATCATGCACCATAACTTAGCAAACACACTGATTTATCTGTGCACCAGAGTGATTTCTCTACATTTTTCTTAACTAAAAATTTGTCTTCTGAGAATATATTATCAGTAAAATATTGTCTCAGTTACTCTTCTATTGTTGGGACAAAACACCATGACCAAGGCAGTTTATAGAAGAAACACTTTATTGGGAGTTCACTGTTTCAGGGACTGAGTCTATGACCATCACAAAGCAGAGCACCACAGGAGGCTAGCAGGCTCAACACTGGGGTGGTAGCTGTGAGCTTACATCTGATCCAAATGCATGAGGCTGAGAAAGAGCTAACTAGGAATGGTTTGAGTGTTTTTAAACTCAAAGCCCACCCCCAGTGACATACCTCCTCCAATAAGGCTACACCTTATAATCCTACCCAAAATAAATCTGCCAGCTGGGGACCAAGCATTCAAATATATAAGCCTATATTCAAACTACCACATTCGAACTACTCCAAAGACTATGGCTAATTAGTGATACACAATCTTTTATTCATCCAGGAATTCCACTTCTTCAGGCAGGGGTGAATAAAAAAGCCTGCTAGGTAATTTATGTACCTGCTTTTGTTAAACCTTTGTTGTATATCAAGAAGCATGTTGAGTATAGTATGATGTCATTTATTCATCTCCACTCCATGTATCAACACAATGAGCACAGGTTCACATTTTAAGATAACACCTGTTGCTTTCATCCACTGTCCTATTTCCATTTCTGTCACTGTGATAAAATACTCAGAAAGAAACAACGTTAAGAGAGAAAGCATTTATTAGGCTTACAACTCCAGGTTATAGTTCATCATTGTGGGGAATTCAAGATAGGAGGTCTGGATGCAGGTGATCACATCATGTATACAATCAAGAGCACAGAGAGAATGGTGCTCGCATAGACAGGATCCTCGAATATTAACTAACTTAATCAGAATGGTCTCCACTAGATATGCCCTCAGTTCAAATTAATCTAGATCGACCTTTACTGAGACTTTCTTCTTAAGTGATTCTACATTGTGTCACATTGACAAACACTACCATTCACACACCTCAAGATCTGGACCTTTGAGAAGATCATAGCACTGAGATTCTAAGGTCTGTCTCTTCCACCCCTTAATTTATCAACTTATTAGCTAACACCTGTACTTCATCATCAATTTCTTCATCCATTTGGACAAGTGTATGTGCAGCAGTTTCATGATTCAATGCTGACAGGTGTTCAAGCCTGATTTAGGATTAGCAGAACTCAGGATGTGGGTTTTTGGTTTCCTTGCCACATTCCTATTTCAGATAAAGAACTGTAACTTTACTAATTCTCTCCAAGGCAAAATAAATTGAACAAATATTCTCAAAGTACTAATCTATTGAAAATCCTTATACTTAGAAAAGTAATGTTTAGGTTATAATTTTTATTTATTATTGATGATTTCACACATGCATACAATAAAATATGATCATATCTATCCCCGTTTCCCTCTTCTAACTCCTCCCATGTCCTCTTCAACATGTACTCCTCCCAGTTTAATGTCTTTCTCCTCTTCTTTTTTTTGTTTTAATTAATTAATTTATTTATTTTTGATACTTTATTTACATTTCCAATGTTTCCCCTTTTCTGAGTCTCCTCTTTGGAAACCCCCTATCCGCTCCCCCTCCCTGACTCTGTGAGGGAATTCCTCCTCCCACCTACCCACCCACCCATCCCCATATTCCCACCTTGACATTCCCCTTTACTGGGGCCTCTAGCACCCTCAGGCCCAAGGGCCTCTCCTTTCTCCCTGATGGCCATTGAGGTCATCCTCTGCCACATATGTAGTCCGAACCATGGGTCAATAGATGTGTATTCTTTGGTTGGTAGTCCGAACTCCAGGATGACCGGGGGGGGGGGGGTTCAGGCCCATTGGCACTCTTGCTCTCTCCATGGGGCTACAAATACCCTCAGCTCCTTCAGGCCTTTCTCCAACCCCTCCATCTGGTACCTCACTCTCAGTCCAGCGGTTACTGTTAAGT
>CM052712.1:39043962-39101360 GCA_028551405.1 Uromys caudimaculatus | reverse complement strand
TCTCTGTTTAGCTCTGTTCCCCATTTTTTGATGGGGTTATTTGGTTTTTTGGAGTCTACCTTCTTGAGTTCTTTGTATATATTGGATGTTAGCCCTCTATCGGACATAGGATTGGTTGAGATCTTTTCCCAATCTGTTGGTTGCCGTTTGGTCCTATTGACATTGTCCTTTGCCTTACAGAAGCTTTGCAATTTCATGAGGTCCCATTTGTCTATTCTTGATCTTAGAGCATAAGCCCCTGGTGTTCTGTTCAGGAACTTTTCCCCCGTACCCAGGTGTTCGAGGGTTTTCCCCACTTTCTCTTCTATTAGATTCAGTGTAACTGGTTTTATGTGGAGGTCCTTGATCCAGTTGGACTTGAGCTTTGTACAAGGAAGTAGGAATGGATCAATTTGCATTCTTCTGCATGTAGAGATGGCTCCGTGGTTAAGAGCACTGACTGCTCTTCCAGAGATCCTGAGTTCAATTCCCAGCAACCACATGGTGGCTCACAACCATCTGTAATGGGATCTGATACACTCTTCTGGTGTGTCTGAGGACATCGACAGTCTACCCATATACATAAAATAAATAAATAACTCTTAAAAAAAAGGAGACTAAAGCTTTAAAAAAAAAAATCCTTTCTCCTCTTCTTTATCCCTCACTAAATCCAATAATATTGCCCAAATGTAGATGGATAGGAGTGTATCTACTGGAGCACAAGAAATTTACCAATGGCCACACCCTTAATCAAGAGGATTATGTCCCCTCCCCCCAGTATCGATTAACCTCATTACGAAGCAGGAAGTGGAAAGCACCTCTCCCATCTATGCTGGGATTTTGTCTGACCGATCTTATCCAACTCTCCTGCAAATCACCACAGCTGGTGTAGCTCAGGAGTTAGCATCAGTTTACCACAGTATTTTGAACCATACACAGAAGTAAATGTACATTCTCACTTTCTTTTAGGTTTCTATTGCTGTGATGAAACATCATGACTAAAGGAGCTTGAACAATGAAAGGGTTATTTGGCTTACACTGCAATACACAGCCCACTATTGAAGGACGTTAGGGCAGGAACCTGGAGACAGGAAGTGAAATAGAAGGTCATGGAGAAATGCTCCTTACTGATCTTCTCTGCAATATCCCCCTAATCAAAAGGAAGTAGTCTAATGATAACAAGGCTCCCTTTCCCCTCTATTTCCCTTTCTTTGCTATCTAGTGTTAGGGAGTTGAAAGGGGAAAAGGAAAAAAAGAACCCACAAAAGTCCAGCTACACCAGAGTCCACTGAAACCCAGAATAGTGTGTGTGTGTGTGTGTGTGTGTGTGTGTGTGTGTGTGTGTGTGTGTGTGTGTATTTCCAGGACCACCTGCTCAGGGTGACTGAGTTCAGCCCTCTCACATCAATAATCAAGAAAATACCACACATATGACCAATCTAATGGTGGGATTTTTTCAATTAAGACTTTATCTTCCCAGAGATGTCTAGGTTGTATCAAATGGACATCAACCAGCCAGCACGGGGTCTAGTGCAGAAAGTGAGTAATTTAAAATAGTTTTCAGCTATATCCAAATTTGATTTGAAAGGCTATTCTAGAAACCAATCATTTCATTTTGGTGAAATCATCTTTGTATGGCTTTGTTCAAATGGTTAATAGACTAGCAAATACACCCCACTTTGCTATGTTTAGCTTTTACAGTGTTCAGTGTACAGCTAACAAAAAGGACAAGACAAAGGTATAAAGCAATTTAGAATTTAATGAACTTATCTCCCAATTAGGAAATATTCCTAGAGATAAGTTCTAGGTAACAATCTTCTCAACATGAACTTCATTAATGGCATTTAAGATTCTGATGAATTCTTTGGCTAAAGTAAATCCCTCTTCTGAAGGAAATCCTCTAATCAACTCTGCCACCACAGTAGACTGTAGCCAGTGGATTTGCTCAAGCCCACAAGGCAGGAGAAATGCAGTTCAGTGAGATAATAACTTTACATTTTTAATATGGACTCACCCTGCAAGACAGAGTTGCAAGCCAAGTCTGAATTTCAGTGCTTAGAGAATTACAGTTCATTTGGCAGCAAGCCAACTTATATAAACTTGGCGAGACTTACAGAACTGAGTGCTGAAAGATGTCAGGTGATGAAAGTTTGTGACCTGGTTGCATCTCCTGTGCTTTATGAAAATTCAAGAAAGTCGTTTAATCTCTGTGGGGGTGAGTCTCTTCATCTGCAAAGTGGGGCTAATAACATCTGATCGGTCCGCATTTCAGAGTCATGAGGACCAATCAGATTATACACCTATTAATAATAGCACAGAAGGGTCCGAACTAGCCTTGTGGCACTTCAGTGCTTTCTTCATCTTTGTCCCACGGTATATTAATATTTACTTTAATGTGAGAATCTCAAAGTAGATTGCCTGGTTGTTTGAATACTGAGAAATCATGGATAAGTAAGAATTTGACAGGTGCAGTCACGTGGTCATGGTTGTGGATCCTTGTTGCCTGAACACTAATAGGCAGTAAACTGTTCCATTCATTTGAATAGGGGCTGACACAAAAGGAAAATGGGTTCGTCTTGCCAAGGTCAAGTCCAGTGATCTGATTGGGATTATTATACCAGTCTCCTTTCCACCCAGTGGGCTCTAGAGGAAACCTAGGGTCATGTAACATGGGCCATGTTGAATGGCTCCCGCTCCAGTGTCATCTATGTACCTGGAATATGGATACTGATTCAGGCAGTCTATGTCAGACCCAGACTATGAATTCCTGACAAGCTCCTAGGAGACGATAAGGCTCTGCCTTTATTGAAATGTGGCACCCTGCTCTTATCTCTTTCTCTTGCCTCTCTCTTACTTCTCTTACCTCTCCCCATTCCCTTCCCCCCTCTCTCCACGTGGTCATGGCCGGCCTCCACCTCTCTACTTCTCTACTCTCTTCCTCTCTCTGCCTTTCTCTGCCTCTACTACCCTCTTAACTCCCCTCCCCATGCCCTAAATAAACTCTATTTCTACACTAAAAATAAAAAAGAAAGAAAGAAAGAAATGTGGCACCCTTGGCTGTCATAACAACAACAAAAATAGCAGGCTGTGTGGTTTAAGCAATAGTGGTTTATTCTGCTTCTAGTTCTATAGGCTGCAAGCTGTAAAATAGAGTTCTATCTGTGCAAAGGTACCTTACTGTCACCTGGCTTTCTCTCTAAGAAATCTCTCTTTTCCTATAAACTCACAAATCCTAGATAAACTATGTGCTTTAGTAAAATATATTGTGCTATTGGCTTATCCGTTATGAATTGTAACAGAGAAACAAGATGTTATTGAGAGAACATAGGAACGTTCTGCAGAAGTAATTGTAAGCTTCAGTTAAACTTTGCTAATCATCTAAAACTGCTCTAAACAATAAAATCTATTAATGTAAGAGACAGTCTTAGACTTCTCCCCCAATTTAATAAATTCACCATCAATGCTGGAACAGAGATTTACACCATGTGCAAGTGTGATTCTTGGATATGCTAAAGTCTGAGGACTGCCAGGAAGTGATTGACAACTCTAGATTTGTCAAGAGTTGAACCTAGGCTCAAATCTCAGCTGCACTTCTTCAGAGCTGGCTGACGTTGGGCAACTTAACTTCTGTGAATTTCAGCTTGTTCTTAAATCAGCACAAAATAGCTATATAAAACATTCCCTCTTAGTGTGAAGTGATGTAGTGGTATAGAGCTTTTAATAGAGGGCAGGATACATATAGTAAGCACTCAATCAGTATTAAATACTTTAAGTTTTACTATTATTGAATAAGCCCTGGTACGCAAAGGAGAACTATGCTGAATGTGAGGCCTTTTAGAAATAACCAGTAAGTAATAGGCAACAACAGTTCAGAGCACAAGGTGGTAATTCCGGATGCTTTGACAATATTCCTTGGTTTATAAATAGATATCATTTTCATTATTTTATTTGATCCTCACAATGACCTTGTGAAAAAGAAGTTCTCCTTTTTTAATAGCGGAAGAATTGAAACAGAAATGACTGGTGACTTTCTGGAAAAACTAGATGTGGCCTCATAGAGTTTTGTAAAGATTAAATGAGGCAATGTTCATAAAAATCTGGGGTGAATGGCTGGGAGATGGTTTATTTACCAGCTTTTGCATCTGGTTTTTATACGCTTCCTAGAAGAGTAATCTGAAGTTAGCCAGAAAAATGGGAATCTTTGTGCATATATTGAGTTTGGAAGGCTAGCCATGATGGCTACAGCTTCAGAGGAAGACCTGAAAAGCCAACAGAGGGATGGAATGAGCAAGACATTTTACCCTAGACCTTCGGTGCTAAGTAGTAAAAATGATAGCAAAATTGGCAGCAAACAGGACTGGAGAGATGGCCCGGTGGTTCAGAGTACTGGCTACTCTTGCAGAGGACCCAGTCCCTAATACCAGCACCCACGTGGCAGACTACAACCATTTGTAATTCCATTTCAGTTTCCAGGAGATCTGATACCTTATTCTGGACTCCATGGGCACCAGGCCTTACTGTGATACATACATGCAAGCAAAGCCTTCATACACATGGATGAATTTAAAACCAGTGGCAAAAGAAGAAAATCTTTCTGTATTATTGTTTTCAGAAACCAGGAGTTCCTATAAAGAAGTCAGACATGAATGTTGTAGCAACCCAGATCCCACAAATGTTTTGGAGGCTTAAAATATTGCAACTTCTCTAGTGTAGTGTCCACTTTGGGGTGATTTTGCTGCCTCATTTACAGCTAGTCCAGAGATGCACACAGAGAAGGACTGAAAGGGACTAATCCTCACTGAAAGGTCTTGCAAAGTAGAGGGGCACATAAAAAGCATTCTGCACATTTTGCAGATGGCAAATGAGTTGTGCATTTGTCCTGATATAAATAAGGAGGGTAAATCTGTTTTAGAACAAGGTGGTGCCTTTTTATCTTCCTTGATTTAATCGGGACTCAGTGTGGAGATTGTAGTGATAACGATGATGCTGAGTACTCTCTTTATAGCCTTTAGTATGTGCCCAGAACCCTCCAAAGCACAACGTACATTCTGTCTCATTTAATCTTTGCCAGAGGTTCACTGAGGCAGGCACTACTGTTTTGTACATTTTTGAGTGAGAAAGGTTAAGTTGTTTGCTTTGGGCTCACCATTAAGATTCCAGTTCAGACTGCCGAGCTCAAACCCACACATGAAGGTAGTTTTAGAAATCAGAGCAGAGAAAAGAATGGAGTTTAGAACTGGAGAGGTATTAGGGAGCCTCTGCAGAGGTGGTGTTGTGGTCCTTTGTGATGAAGGTTGGTAATGGGAAGCTTGCTTTGAGATTATTAAAATCCTAGGGTGCCACATGGCCAGAATGAAATAGTCGACCCTGCTAGGAAGGACAGAGAGGAGGCTTCTTAGGAGGAAGAAAGGAGCATACACTATTTAGAAATGTATACACTTGGCTCAATAGCAGTTTAGATTACAGGCCATCTAACCCTGTGTCCCTTCTGTCCTATTACTCCGCCCACCTCTACCGTTCTAGCCAGGGCAGCCTCCTCAGAGTTTCCAACTGTGCTGCCCTCCCAGTTGCTCTCAGTAAATTTGCCCTTACTTCTACTGGTTTCCTTAACTCCTATAAAGTAGGTTTCAGCTCGTATAAATAGGTTGGATAAAATCTTGTGAGTATGGAGACAATGGAGATGTTGGAATTCTGTTCGCAAACAGCAGTGTGGAAGACATCACAGGGCTTTCCAGTGAGCCGCTTATGGGACTAGGGGTGAAAGGAAGGACAAGGGACAATTGAGTCCTAACTGAAGAAAGGGACAAGGTTTCATGGTGGTGTGTAACCAGGCGGGTGTAGGAAGAAAGAATGGCTTTGCAAGCACTTAGGACTTTCCACTATGTCAGGGTCTGTTGACCTTGGGGCTGAGAGTGCGAACAAACGTTCATTTGCTTTGCTGGCCCACAGAATCGGTCAACTCGACCTTTCTTTTTAAAGGAGGCAGTATATACTTCACTCTTCCCGGCAGAGAAGCCTGTGTTTTAATGCTCAGCTCTCTCTCTCTCTCTCTCTCTCTCTCTCTCTCTCTCTCTCTCTCTCTCTCTCTCTCTCTCTCTCCAACAGTAACCATGGTCACAAGTGGTTTATTGGGTTGTTTTCTGTCTTTCTCAGCCACTGCTGGCCTTGGTTTGCTTAGAAAATCAAGCAGCCCTGGGTGATGAAATCCCCTGGGATCTCAGTCATTCCCCTTCCAACAGAGAGACCTCCAGTGAAACCTGCCTTTGAAGAAGGCGCTTGTGGGAAATGTCTCCTAGGCTGCACAGCTGCTCTGTGTAAGGTGCTGTGATCACCTTGGCCTTGTCTCATCAGTGTCTAGAAGTCACATTCTCCATCCTCTCTCCGAGTCTCATGACTGAGTTGTACTTGGGAAGTTTCCTGTCTAGGAGTTGCTGGCACTCTGCCTGGTTCCGAGAAGGGCATCTCCTTGCCTTCTGGTGTCCTTCGAACCCAGGGCAGAATCTGACCCTCTAAGGACCCGCAGTAAGTTTCTTTGCCAAAGACTTTGCCAAAGAGCCAGCCTAGAGCCAGACTCTATATAAAGCAGAAAGGGGTCCCAGTGGACCCTCAGATAACCCATTGGAAAATCTCAAAAGGTGCCCTGTTTAGCCTTAAGCCTTCTCTCTCTCTCTCTCTCTCTCTCTCTCTCTCTCTCTCTCTCTCTCTCTCTCTCTCTCTCTCTCTCTCTTGTCTGCTGTCATCTGAGGCACTGCTACAGCCTCCTCCACTTTCTCCTTTAGTGACTTGGCAGCAGGTGGCAGAGGAGGTGCCAAGCGTGCCAGGGGCTGGGGGCGCCTCACTCTGTCTGGCGGTAAGGCGCCCCGACTTTTCAGCGGCGGGTGTCCTGGCCCCCACCACCCTCGTAGCCCTGCCACCCATCGTGGCACAGCGCCCCCGGCGCCCCCCGCCGGCCTCCGCCTGCACCTGCAGCAGCGGCTCCGAGCGCCCAGCCCGCCGCCACCACCGCCGCCGCCTCCAGCTCCCAGCGCCTTGGTCGCCCAGGACAGAGTGGCTGTGCGCTCCGGTGGCGGACCCATCGCCAGACGCCCCTAGGTCAGTGGACTCTAAGAGTGTCGCTCCAGCATCCAGCGTTCCCAAAAATGAATGTGAGACGGGTGGAAAGCATCTCGGCTCAGCTGGAGGAGGCGAGCTCCACAGGCGGTAGGATACGATGGGCTTGCGAGCGGGCGCCCCGCTGGCACTGTCCTTCCCTCGCTGTGATCCGCTTCCCCTTCCACACTGGGGGGCGGGTGAGGGGGGACGCTTGTTGCCACCGCTGCATGAGAGAGAGTGAGGACTCAGGCGGGATTGGGAAAGGGAGGTGGGTGTGGGGGCATGGGAGAGCCAAGGAGTGGGGGTGCATGCCAGGGTCTAGGAGGGAAAGGAAAAAAAATGCTTGAAGTGTGTTTGAAACTCGCTAGTGGCAGGGTCCGCCGCGATCCCGAGCGTACTTTTTGCCTTCCCTGAAAATTTCTGAGGTTGTGTTTTGTTTTTGCCAGATGCCATTCACAAGCACACTTCCTTCCCCTAACACCTGGGGATAAATGAGTCAAAATGGTGTTGATCCACCCCCTCCACACTTCCTTGATGCTCCCAAACACTCCACTAGAACTCTGTTCTGATCGTCTAGTTAATACACAGGCGGAATGTTGCCCACATCAGAGCCTTTTGCAGGCACTCTTGTCTGGTTCTATAGCTACCTTCACTTTAGTGTGCTTGGAGAAAATGTTCCTCAGTGACACTTGGAAATAATTTTTATATAGTACAGCCTTCAAAAGGTACTGGGTACTGTGCATGGAGTCGGTCTCTCAGGGAAATACGCAGGGATAGAAACTGTTCTCTGAATTTAGCGGGACTCAAGGCAGAACTGATGTCCTACCTACAGAGCACCTTGGGTTCTATCAGTTTGTTTTTAGATGGCTTTCGTGTGTACAGATTATTTTTTTCTTTTTAAGTGGACCCTAAATAGGATCAAGGTAGTTGTGGAGAATGTGAGCGAGGAAGGTTATATAAGCTACAGAGCCATTTGGCTTTACAGGGTCAGAAATGTAGCCTCGAGGGAGATAAAGTTGTAAGAAAGTAGATTTTTAATGCGGTTTCTTTGTTACTTGAGGAAACTGAGTCACCTGAACAACTGAGTCCAGCAGTACTCTGAAATACATCAGAATAAAACAACGGACATTCACCGGTACTGTTCCTCTTATAGTTTAGCTCGCTGTAACTAGGAGGGTACTTGTCTCATTTGAGTGTGAAATTTGAAAGTCTTAGCTCTTCGTGGGCTCTTAAACACTTAACGTGACTACTACCACCGGCGCCCCAAAGTTTACCTCTGAGGGTATTGTCTCAGAGTAGCAGTTGCCTACTTTTTAATGACCCAGTACACCTGGGATAGTCCATGAAAGTTATGTGTAATATTTAAGAGACTGAAATCTCTCCTTTGTTTTATTTTTTATTTTTGTCAGAATGCCACTTTCAGTGTAAGAGGAAGGTGGTAGGTTGAGTGTACAGAGTCCTGTCTTTGCAGTTCCATCTGATATGGATATCGTAATCAGGTTAGTCTCCTGTACAAAAGCCTGCGTGCCCAAGGCTCAGGAGGGTGGAATGAACTCAGAGCTGGGACAGGCTGTGGGGACACAGTCTCTGGAGTTGTTGGCTTATAATATTTGCCTGCTTGGTAGGAGTACCTCTTTACTGGGGCCCAGTCAGTGAGATGGGGAATAAATTTATAAACAACTCTCTGTCCAGTTCCATGGCTGTTAGAACTTCTGTAACTGAGAAACACAAAGGAAGTCATGCCTGAACATGGTAGGAAACAATTAAATTATTAAAAATAGAAAATGTAATACTGTCTAGAGTGTCAGCATGTAAAGCTTTCTTGGAGAACAGAAAGATGCTGATTGCCTAGGATGAGGCTGAAAGTGAAAAGTGTAACACTTTTTTCTTTAGTTGCACGAAGACATTTTAAGGTAATTAATGAGAGATGATAAGACTAAAGGAAAAAAAAAGACAGTTGATAATCTTGCTTTTGTTCTTATTGCTCCTGTTCTAAAGGATTTATTAGAGATGACCGAATATGATTTAGAAGTTTGGTCATCTGTGCTCAGATTTGTAGTCATCAGTGGGAAGAATAGATGACTGTCAATTTTAAAGGATTTAGATTTTGATTTAAAACAACAGTCCCAACCTCTGGTTCTCTCTTCAGTAAGTAGAGATTGATGGTTTAATCCTGAATGTACACTTGTGGACTAGAGAACTATAAAATGATCCAATCAAATGTTAGCAGAATGATCTGATAGAGAAATTCAGAAAGAGGGGAAAATGAGAATTGGTGAGCCCCTCATCCTCTCTCTCTGTCTTTCATGTGTATACATGTGAATTATAGCTTTATTTGGAGGCAAAACTCTGAAACATGCTCTGTGGAGAGATGAAAGACACCTCCCTGTGTGTTGTGTAAAATAGTGGGGAAACCTCAGAAATGATGGCAGAAGAGTTTAATTCTCTTGCTTCAACTTCCATCCTGTGCAGTTTTCAACACGAGTAAGCATTTAGTGTGCATACATACACCGCCTTCCAGGTCCTTGCAGTTGATAGTGTGAATGCTACAGACCACAGAACACTGATGATGTGGGGCATACTAGACTTAGATTTACTCTGACACTCATCAGACTCTGTGTTATAGTCAAAGCTTACCTACCCAACGTATTTTTCTTCTATGGTCTAGTCCCATTAGTGTGATACTCTATTGTAAAATCTAACATACTTCTACTACATGCATGTCTGTGTGTAGTGTGTAGAGGGGGGAGGCATGGGGGAGGGAAGAATGAAGTGATGGAGGGAGAGAGAGACAGACAGGCAAAAAGATACAGAGAATGACAGAGACACAGAGAGAATTTGATCATATATTTAAAAAAAAATCAGAAAGAAGGTCAGAGGAAAAAAGCCCTATGAAATTATTTATCGGTGTCCTTAATTTGTGCCACCTAACTTAGGGATGGGAGATGTTACATGATGTAATTTACAATAAAAGTGTGGAGGAGAAATATATGTTTCAATAGCAGCTTGAAAAGTTGCTGGAATTTTGAATCATAATTTGATGGATCTATTCACTTAAAGTTTTGTGTTTATTAAGGTTCAAGACAAGTCAAATTAACAATTTCTCATGAGTAATAGTAAAAAATTTATTTATGCTGAATCTTGGAAAACTCATTCTATAATCTATTCTACTTTTTTATGTCACACAGATAAAAGGGAGTAGTTAATAAATATTCTGAAGTATTACAATTCAAAGATGTCTGGTTTTTTTCTTTTTATCCTTTCTATGATATACTTTCTTTTTCCTGGTCAATGATTACACCCTCATTCATAAAATAAGGCCATAGCTGTTTTGGACATTAATGAGCCATGCAAGATAAAATATGTTTGCAAGATTTCTGAAAATTTTTAGAGCAGAACCATGGTTGGTTTGTCTTGAAAATTTATTTCTGGCCAACATAAGATCTTTTTCTTCCCCATTTTAGTTGTTTTCCTCATCCTTGCTGTTTTTCATAACGTGGATAATAATGCTTTTCAATAGTTCATAGTGCACGGGCTTCTTTACCCAGTATGTCTCCTCCTTAGGGACCATTCCCAATAGATGAATATGTGTGTGTGTGTGTGTGTGTGTGTGTGTGTGTGTGTGTAAGAGAGAGAGAGAGAGAGAGAGAGAGAGAGAGAGAGAGAGAGAGAGAGAGAGAGAGAGAGAAGGGGTGAAGATGTAAGTACTATTCACTCAATAGACCTTTAATATCCTCAAAAATGTCTTAAGGTTGTTCAACTGAGCCCCTATCCACCTATTGCTTTTCATGCTTGAGCACTGAAACACCCATTTATTTTTCAAAATGGCTCATTTGGTTAAAGGTCCTAATGTCTTTTGCTACATTGGCCTGAACTTGCTGTGGTACTTTATCTGCTCACCAATGCGCCTTAGCTGACTATGATCCCTTGGAGAGTTAAGCTGATGTTTCCCTGGCACCACTTCATTTCCTAGCATCTAGTTTGAGGACTCACATGTACTAGTGCAACAGCTGCATGCTTCTCCATGGCTCTCTGTGGAAAAAAATTGCTCTGTTCCCTCTCAGATTTCTGATAATTCTTTATGACCTTCACTTCTGTTTTTTGTTTTGTTTTGTTTTGTTTTTGGAACATTCTACACAAATTTCACCAAGTTTTTTTAAAGTATCTTTCCTCTGTGTACTCTCCATTTAAGCAAACTGCTATTTTAATTTCTAACATGTGTGCAAGTCTCAGTGTAATCTAGCCCAATGCTCTTCCAAAGTGCTAGACAGACATTTTCATCACAAGGATTTCAGACCCATCAGCAAGTTTTACTAGCACTGTAAATTAAAAGCAAGAAGAGGTATCTTTTAGAAACAAGCAATTGTTCAAATGGCATTATCCTTATTTGAGACATACAGTTTGAAAATGGTTGGAGCAAGCCCTTTTCTATGGGACTTCCATCTCTGAGGTAGTCTCTGTTGACTTCTGTCAATAAACATTGTGTTGTGTTTATAAAAAGATAAAGAGAAGGAGGGATATGTTCTATAGAGGTGGGGAAAGGGGGTGCCTCAGTGGGCCCATGCTGAGGCATCCTGTACCCCGAGGGACCAGCCACACAGTGTTATAGTATAGGATAGAGTTTATTCAGGGCATGGGGAGGGGAGTTAAGAGGGTAGTAGAGGCAGAGAAAGGCGGGGGGGGGGGAGAGAAAAGAGAAGTAGAGGCAGGTCATGAGAGAGAGGGGTAAAAGAATGGGGAGAGAAGGGGGAAGGAAAGCAGAGAAAGAGCAAGGGAGGAGCAAGATACCAAGAGATCCAGGAGTGGGCAAGCAGCCCCTTTTATAGTGGGTCAGGCCTACCTCGCTGTTGCCAGGTAACTGTGAGGTAGAGCTTAGACAGAATGCTAACACATTGACCAATGTTTATTTGTCTGTCTATTTATTTATTCTTTCTCCTACCTCTGTTCCCTCTCATTCACCTATGTTATGTTCATAGCATCATTTCCAGGACAGTATGCTAGACTCCTTTTTCCATACCATCTCCCACTGAAAGTCAAATATATTTACTATCACTTGATTTAAATCTTATTCTCATGAAGAATATACTTTAGTACCTTCCTATGGCTCCACTTTTCAAAGTGGAATCTAAAACAACAAAGATACGGGTTGCTTTAGATTGGCATGTAAGGCTCCCCTGATCATCTTCCACCTCTGCATTATCATCTGCCATTCCGCCAGTCTGTGCTTTGATACAAGTGGACTGGATTTCCCCCTAGTTCCCAAACGTACTTTGTGTTTTCCACCACTTAGGATTACCTTCCTGCCCTTATGTTGCTGGGTGATTGATTGTCTGCAAATCTATCCAGACCATCTCAAATGCAGTGTCCTTCTCATGTCCCTGTTCCCCAACTAAGAATTACTCTTTCACTTTGCTTTTATTGTTTGTAGCTATAAAGCGTAGTTCTTCATTAACATATTCCCTACCCAAGTTGCTAATGTTTTTCCTTGTAGTTAATATTTCTACAATGCTTCACAAACCAGTAAATGCCTAAAAGACATTTATTAAGTTTAAATCATGCTGCACCATGAAGGATCTATAAAAGAACTCGAACTTCAATTCATATTTGGTTGCTTGCTAAACCCTCTTTAGGAAGTGACATTTTTTGGTTTCCTGTCCTCTTTATTTTAAAGACCATGTTCTTGAGCTTAGAAATATGGCATCAGATCTGATTTTTCTCAACATCTGTGGCCTCATGCCAAGGATAGTATAGCTCTCTTGTGGAGAAGGCTTCAGTAGGTTTTCAGTGTGTTTGATGCAATGTGGCTACTGTGATTCTCCCTTATCCTCAATATCTTCCAGATCTATGACTTCCAGGGTCAGTAGTCCAGTGGACTTCCATGGAGCAATTGCTACCCCTTCTAGTCCCTGCCCAGAATTAATGAGACAATGCAAAATTAGTTATGTATTCACTCTGAAACATGACTTTGGTTGCCCCTGAGTTAAGACTTAAGATATCTTCTTCCAACCTTTCCCAAACACTGTCTATGCAACTGCACGACCACGTGTGCTATCATTATTGTTATCTTTGTTATTAAGCTCAATGAATATGCCTCCCATTGCAGCAGTAGCCATAGGAAGGAATGGAAAAATGAAGCCACTGGGATCTCATTCAGTACACATACATCTATTTCTTTGGTTCCTTTTCTCTCTTATCAGCACTCACAAGGAGAACCAGGCTGTGTCAGGAGGGAAGGCTGAAAAGAGATGAAGTTTAGACATTTACTCCAGTGGCCATGTTTATCTCTCTTCTTGCCAAGTCTCTTTGCTATGGCTGATCTATATGCAAATGCATATGCAGAATTAGAAAGCCAAGTAAGTAGAAAGTCTGTGTTTAAACACAACGGTTCCCTACCCACTCTGACATCATAAAGAGCCATTTGATCAGGAATATAAATATAGAATTTGGCATATGTATCCACTTGGCTGTCATTTGTTGAAGGCTGATTTTTATTCCAGGGTGAACACACCCAGTGTGGTTGAATATCTAGATCACAGGGACATCTTGCTACCTTAACTACCTTCAGGGCACATTATTAACCTTTGAGAAGTCACGTCTGTGCTTATCCTACTCCAATTATTTATGTAGGTAAAAATGAGCAGTCAAAACATGTCAACAATTTGTAATTTTGGGGTTACCTCAAAACGGTATTGGCTTAAGGAAATGTCCCCTCTTATTTAGTTGCCATCTGTTCATGAGCAGTGAATAAAAGTCTTTAGGGAATGAGAACTGGCATTTTTATAGGTTTTTAAACAATGACTTGGGAAGAAAATAGACTTTTATCTTCAGATCTCACTGTGTGTTAATAGTTTGAAATAGCTTTGAGTGATGCAGTTTATTTAACAATGGTATTATTGAAGTCTAAATGAGATTCAAAATAAGATTTTAATGATCCAATTACTACTACAGTTTTTAGATTATCCCTACCATGTCTTCTTTTGTAGTACAATATACAGATTGTGTTCTATATGCCAACGGGCCCTGAGAATATCCCCAAATTGTTTTTATGATGTTATAAATGTCTCTAAGAATATCCCCAAATCAGTTTTTTCCATAAAAGAATACATGCCTGTCAAGTGACTACATGAGTTTTATGGTAATATTGTGTGAACATAGCAATTCAGATATGAAACCTATCAACATTGCAGAATGCTTTCAGGGATTTCATATTGGGTTTTAAAATTTTAGACATAAATGAGTTTTTACTTAGATAGCATGAGAAATTACTCCAGAACAGGATTTCTCCATGTTGTATGTCTCGTCTCGTACATGCTCCTGAAATCTGTTGAATGAGTAGTCTCCTAACACTATGGCAAATCCCTAAGGTAGACCTGTCACTGTACTCCAACCTAGTCTACTGTGGGGCAAAGTGATGCACTATTCTTCTTTGGCTCGTACCTACAGGAAACTTACCAAACACTATAATGTGGTACTGACCAATAGACATCTGTAAGATAACTCTCTGTTCTATGGACAAGTGACAATGGAAAGCACTCTGAATTAGAGAAATTTTGATTTTATTTTTTAAAAAACTGATATCAGATAAAATAGCTATTGTATGTAATGTCACCCTTTCTTTAATTTTATTTTTCTGTATACAGTAGTGAAGGTGATATCTACTAGGACATTATAGACATTTCACGATGGTAAAATAAGATTCATTCCTCAAATATTTGCAAAGAAATAGTACTACTCATAGTTAGTTTTACAAAACAGATTTTGCCTTTAGAGAACCTACTGTTTATACAAAAGTTAGTTGCTAAATATGCCCTGGGTCTTCACACGGGAATAGGGGAAGAAATGACTAATTACTTTTTAAAATACCCATTACATCCCCATAATGGAGCTAAAGATAAAGGGGATTACATGTTTAAAAGTGAGATGACTTCCTGTAGGAAGGAAGCTATGCCTGTACAAGTGGAAACACCCAGTGACAGTACACTTGGCTCATTCCTCTTTAGGGCCTTATAGAGCTAAGCTAAAAAAAAAAAAAAAAAAAAAAAAAAAAAAAAAAAGCCTGGAAAATGTATGCTTGTTCTCTTATTAGTTTCTTCCTGCTTCTGTTTTTTCAAATATAACTTTTTTGTCTACCACTTAATTACATTAAAAATCATGCTATTTAAATTGTTAAAAATCTTCTCTAGTGCAGGGAGTATATGAAACAACATACTTTCTTCATAAAGCAAATATGACTTGGGTGCTTGTAGACTATGAAATGAATAATAACTTCTGTTTAACAGAAGTGATAAAGGAATTGGGGCTGCTCATTTCTCTTATTGCCAGTTTAAATAATGTTCTAGCAAAAGTAGCGGCATTTCAAACCAGTATAGGGATTTCTAAATTAAATTCAGCAGCCCTATAATTTTAAAGCAAATTTCGTAGAATCAATCATTTATCATTAGAACACTATTATACCTTACCAAGTTCTGCGAGTGCTTGTGAAAATCCGCTGTCTCTTACAAGAATTCCAAAACCACTTGCTTCTTTCATTCATCTCCACAAACTCCCTGTGATTTAAGCCCGGGCTCTCCTTGCTGCAATGCACTCTGTAGCTGTTCTCTGTTACAGGTTTGTAACCGTACGTAACTTTGCCCTCGTAATTCTTCAAGAACTGTGACTCACAAGCACTTTTTTTCAGTTGATGGCTGTAAGGAGAGAAATGTTGGAAAAGGAGAGTTCAGAACCAGGTGCTGGGAAACAGAAAAAACAAAAACAATCACCACCACAACAAAAGCCCACAGCCAAATTCAGCAGTATTGAAAGACATAGAATGAGGAACTTGTCCACACATGAGGTAGAAAATACATTCCAATTTTCGTGAATGCGCAGTCAGTAAGATTGTTTTCAAAGGACTACCTCTCTAACTCTGAAGCTGAGAGGTAGAAACAACCAGTGCTTCTGAAATAATTGAAGGACACCATTTGTCGCAATTCCACATAAACTCTCCTAGTTAAATTAAAGTTGTAAATGTAGTTTCCAAATGGGAATTAGTCATTCAAAAAACTAATACTTGCCGGGCAGTGGTGGCGCACACCTTTAATCCCAGCACTTGGGAGGCAGAGAGAGGTGGATTTCTGAGTCGAGGCCAGCCTGGTCTATAGAGTGAGTTCCAGGACAGCCAGGGCTACACAGAGAAACCCTGTCTCGAAAAACAAAAAAACAAAAACAAACAAACAAACAAACAAAAAAACCAAAAAACCAAAAATACCCTAATACTTTCAGCATCATTTTTCATCACTCCAAAGAAACACTGACAATGAAAAAAACTACAGTCGTTACAGTGAACAGATTGAAGTGTGGAAATTAATTTTTAGAACTATTACAGTTTTAAGTACAACTCTATTTATTTCTGAATCCCTAAGCAAGAGATAGTGACTTTTCATGAATATCATCAGAATAGAATTATAGAACCCAACAGTGACAGTGTGACTTCAACCTTCACTGATTTATTTTCTGGTAGTTTTAGGAATAATTTTGAAGATGCTATTCAACAACCATTCATTTAAAACTCAGTTATTCATCATGTATTAGACAAGAGACACTGGGTAGAAAAGGCAGTGCTGCTTTTCCCAATATAGAGCTAAAGCTTTTAGTAACTTATTCCAGGTGTACTCTTAAATTTTTACTTTTCCTGCTTTATGTATTAATTATAGAAAGCATGCTAGTTTACCTCATCTTCAAAGATAGAGTTAAATATCATCCTAGGATACAGTTGTCTTTCTTCAATGAAGGTTGTCATTAGTGACTATTCTATCAATAGCTTTTGTAAAATGCTAAGCAGAAGAAGCAAATAGCAGAAGTATTATAATTACAAGATTTATTACTAAGTGATACTAGCCACATGGAGTCACATAGAATACTACTCAGAGCCTACAAAGAATAGTAACATTAAACTATATACTAAATAATATCACTATATATAAGGATACCCCCAAATATGTCAGCCTTTGTTTTTTGTTTTTGTTTTTTTTCATCAAACATGCTGGACTTCTTCTGCCAAGTGTCATTCACAGTACTAGAGTGCAGAGGTGAAAAATATCCTTTTGGGAACCTTAAAATTTTTGTAGAAATGGGCACATGTGATAGAATCTGGAACATGCAAAGCCCTGTGATAGCTCCATGCATAGAGGAATTTGGAGAAAGTCCAGAGCCACATCCTGCAGACAGGGTCAAAGTAAAACATCTAGATTAGATTAAAAAGACACCTGAGGAAGGAGGCTGAGGTTTTTATTTTTGTTTTTTGTTTTTGTTTTCTGTTTTTGATAAGACAGCATGTGGAATCATAGATATTTTAGGTAATATTAGTTGTGGGGCTAAGGCTGAGCACAGGGTTATGCAGTCTGGGAGCTGTGAGTTCTTCATGAGGTATAAAGAGTTGGAATTGAATAGAGCATTGAGATGAGATGTTACAGGAGTCCATGCATGAACTTTTTGAGGAACTATAGTGAATTTCAATCAAAATGATCCTATTTCCTCCCCAGCAACATAACTGCAGTGATGTGGCAGATGGGTGGGAACAGGGTGAGGGTAAAACAGAAGGCAAGGGAAACTGCCGTGACAGTACATACAGGTATGGAATCTGAAAGACATAGTAGGTCATTGGTCAGGGGTTGAAGAATAAAGAATACACATGAGATAAACAGAATATGAGCTCAATAGGATTTTCAAGTGTCAACTGATAGGTTGCTAAAGGGACCAATGACGAAGGAAGACCCTGAGACAAAAGCATCTAGATTTCTGGCTTCAGAAAGTCAGGGGTTGTCTAAATTTATGCAGATGGGAAATGTTTGAAAGAAATTGGTGCTGATTTAATCTGCAAAATTTATGGACTTGAGGGACATCAAAGTGGCAGAGAGGCCAGTAGGCATGGGGCTATTTAGGCTGCTACAATAACTGGAGATTTTATGCTGCAGACAGAAGGGAGCCAGTTGAATTTCACAAAGCAACAGAATGTAGAACATCAATTTTGCATAGCTGGGTAGGATGCATCATTGATAATGATGTCATTAGGTGACTGTTGCATTAGTTTAGGCAAGAGAAACAGAAGGCTGAACTAGAGTAAAGCAGTGGGGATGGAAGAGTAGGTTGCCTGAAAGACAAGCTAGAGAGGTGGAGACACATTGTGGTTTGGTGAGCAACAAGAGCCGTAGGAGAAGAGATGGATTTCAAAAGAAAATAATGTGTTCCCAGGGAACATTTCCATGTCAAACTCCCCAAACACTGTTGGAAATGTGGAGTTCAGGTTTAATCTGTCTCCAGAAAAGCTCATAGTTGCTATGCATCCATCACATCCAAATGTGATGAGCATTAGGAAAACAGAAATAAATGAAGATAGTCAGGATTCCCCAATCCTGGGCACCAAGCTAAACCGGGATTCCAGAATAGAGACGCAGTTACAGAGAGGTAATTAGGATTGTAGTCATGAGATTGGATATCAGAGAGAACTGAGTGTTAGAACTCTGAAGAGAAAGTTAGGAGCTGGATGTGAAGACAGGGAATACTTCAAAGTCTGGAAAGAAATTGAAGTATTATGGCGGCCAATGCCTGACACAGAAGACTCGTTTGTGTCTGTTAACTCAAGGGAATAAAGGAGTTTTATAAATCCAGAGCTAGCTAATATTCTGAGCTGTTGCAGGGCTCGGGAAAAAAGTGCGGTGGCTAAGTATAAGACTCTAGAATCAGAACTGTGGTTCAGATACCCTGGCCATGACTGTAACTATGATAAGCCACAAGTCCAATGGAATTTAATTTCTTTGTATATAGTTGGACTATTCTTGCCCTATATCCTCTGTTGGGTGTCTTGCTGACTTCATTTGGGTCTTCATTAAAGTGTTACTTCTCTGATGGCTTCATCAAATACAACTGTTCATTCTGAATCTCTGCATTCTCTCACACTTGCTGTCCTATACTTCAGAGACTTTATATACCTTCAGAAGAAAAATATATTCCTATTCCTATATACTATAAACATATGACATATAATACATATGTAGCTTAAATTATTTTGAATATAATTTTGTACTATATTTTCTGTCAAAAGGGACTTGGATATGTGCTGAGTTTTAAATCAATAAAGTGAACCTATACTACCAGGATGCATGGGGAACCACTGAACTAATAATATATGGAAAGCACTTGGCATAGCGTCCAACAAACTGTTACATCTGATAAATGTCAATGGTGGTCATTTCCATAGTGATCTGGAATGATTAAAATGTATTTTATTATATGAACAGAGGTCAGGGGCAGAAATATTGAAAGCAGTGGATTATGAAAGGGGAGAGCTGTGAGGGAAAGGTGATTGCTCTCTGGAAGAGATATAGCCAGTCTTCCAGGAAGAAAGGGTGACTTTCTAGGGACAATCTTATATATAGGAGTTGGGTTTTGAGCTAGGATTTGGACAACTAATGAGAGTTAAAGAGATTTCAAGGAAGCATTGAATGGGGACATGAATGAATTTGTGGAGGCTAGAGTTGATAGGGCCATGGATCATGGCAAGGCTGAGCTATGTGAGTAAGGAAAAAAACCTAAGAAATGTGTATTTTGTGTGATGGATAACACAGAACAATGATGGCATGGTAAAAGATAACAAAGGAGGATCCTTCTATCTTGGTATAAAGCCTGAAGAACAGAAAGCCTTCAGGTGGGAAGATCATCAAGACCTCCCAGTGTTTAGATAGGAATGTTGAATTATGGAAGGGCATGGATGGGCAAACTGCTGCAGCATCATGGCTGGCATTTGTGACTGATCAATGCTGGAGTGGATGAGATAGGAGATAGGGTGAGAGGTAGCATCAAGGCTGTGTTCCTGGACTAATGCCATCTCCCACATGGATGCCTGAGTGAAGACCTATGATAATGGGAAGATGGTAACCCTTCCCAACCAAGACTGTGTGCACATTCACTCTGATGTTTATGTTTATATGAGTCTGTTTGTATTGAGCCTGTGTGTATTGAGCCTGTGTGTATTGAGTTCTACATTAACTTCATCGATCTTAGGATGATAATCTAATAACATCAAGGTGATGTTGACGACTGTTATTCGTAAGTAAATTAATGCAAAAGTGTAAGTACCTTGCAACTGTCACATAGTTAGTGACTAGTTGGCAGGGATTTTGACTAAGGCAATAGTAGCAAAGCCATTCTGGCTGCATGGTACTCTGTGAATTTTATTTCTCCTTTCTTATTCCTAGACAGGTCCTGGAAAAGTAAAAGGAGATTGTCTGGGACAAATTGACCTGTTGAGAGAGGGAGGGAGGACTGAGTTCGGCTTTTCAGAATTAATATTTTCTGTTCAGGTGGCTAGTCTAGGGAGACAAAGACAGTTTTTTTTCTGATAAACTTTCTGTAGGTTTCTTTAACACAACTATGGTAAAGATTCAAATAAAAGCCATGTCCAAATTATCTTGAATAGGAAGAGTGAACCTTGATGCCCAACTTTGTGACTAGCAAGGGAACTATGTCTTTGAAGGTCTGAATGCAGGGAAAGTAACCTTCATGATCTCCTTGAACTTGAACTGAAACACTGACGGGCAGGACAAGTTGGGCAAACTAATGTCTGGAAGTCTGGACATGGGCAGTGTAGTGTTCAGGTGAATTAGTGAAGGAAGTGTCTCATTCTCTACAAAGCCAAGATCTTGATCTAGAACATTCAATTTACATAGCTGCTGTCCTTCTCCTGACTTCACTACTTGATCTTGTTTCTCTATCCCCCTAAAGATACTTTATAGAGTTTTGCTGATACTAACCATTGGAAAATATATAACATTACTGTAAGAAATGATCTCTGGCCATCCTCTTTCCTGCCAGCATAAGTCATGAATTCTTTTAATATTGTTCTTTAATGAATTCAATTTGAATTAATTTCTTGCCATCTATCTGGAAACCCAGAATAAAGAGACTGTGCATACTTCTAAGGCCCACAGGGGCACTCAAATATTTGTTGACAAGTGGATAGTAAAGTGATTTTAAATGTGCTAAGAAAACAGATACAAATATTGTTTACACTATTAGATAGTCCTCATTTTGTTCTGTCATCAAATGCGATATATACATTGCTCTCATATAAACACTTCCACTCTCTGAGCTTCTGGATGTATGCACTTAACTTTATCCCCAAACTGATTTGTTTAACATTTGTCATAAATTACTTGTATTGGTTTCTTGGTTGATGCAAGTACCTTCTCTGCTCACCAGCCATCAGCTAGGAGGAGAAATTTCAAACAATATGAATGAACGCAATTATAATTTCAGCAGATGAACCACATTTTCTGTATCCCTTCCTCTGATGAGGGACATCTGGGTTGTTTCCAGCTTCTGGCTATTATAAATATGGCTGCTATAAACATAGTGGAGCATGTGTCTTTATTACATGTTGGAGCATCTTCTGGGTATATGCCCAGGAGTGGTATAGCTGGGTCCTCAGGTAGTATTATGTCCATTTTTCTGAGGGTCCGCCAAACTTATTTCCAGAGTGGTTGTACCAGCTTGCAATCCCACCAACAATGGAGGAGTGTTCCTCTTTCTCCACATCCTTGCCAGCATCTGCTGTCACCTGAGTTTTTGATCTTAGCCATTCTGACTGGTGTGGGGTAGAATCTCTTACATTTACACAATGGAGTACTACTCAGCTATTAAAAACAATGATTTAATGAAATTTGCAGGCAAATGGATGGAACTTGAAAATATCATCCTGAGCGAGGTAACTCAGTCACAAAAGAACAAACATGGTATGTACTCACTGATAAGTGGATATTAGCCCAAACGTTTGGAATACCCAAGTTTCACTTTACAGTAACAACTGTACTGAGAGTGAGGTCCCAGATGAAGGAGTTGGAGAAGGGACTGAAGGAGCTGAGGGACTCTGCAGCCCTATGGAGGGAGCAACAGTGTCAACTGGTCTGACATTACTCCCCCCCCCAGTCTTCCTGGAGGCTGGACCACCAACCAAAGAATACACATGGAGGGACCCATGGTTTGGACCACATATGTGTCAGAGGAGGGCCTTGTTGGCCATTAGGGGGAGGAGAGGCCCCAGAAAAGGGGAATGTCAAGGTGGAAATATGGGAGTGGGCAGGCAGGTGGGTGGGAGGTAGAATTCCCTCATAGAGATGGGGGAGGGGGAAGGGATAGGTGGTCTCCAAAGAGGAGACCTAGAAAGGGGGAAACATTGGAAATGTAAATAAAGTATCAAAAAAAAAAAAAAAGAAATACTAGCAAAAATCTAGTTTTCTGAAATATATTAAAAATGTTAAACAAACTTAAAAAAAATAATTTCAGCAGATGACCATAGAAACGTATACCCATGAGCAGACAGACATAAGGAAAAGACTACTCTGGTTTTGGGATAAGAAAATAACTCTTAAAAGACATAGAAATGAAACTGATGATTGAGTTATGCTTAAGACAAAAGCAAAGAACATACTTGAAGGAAGGAGAAAGAGAGAGAAAGGGGAAAGACAGAAGGACACAAAAGATGATTCTGCAGAGGCAGACAGAGTGCACATGGTTAGGAGTTTGAGTTTTGGTATGGGTTCGGACTTTGTCCTATAGGTGATGAGAAGTTATCAGAGGTTTGAAGCAGCAGAACTAGATAATCAAAGGCCAAAACATTATGTGTCCTTAGTTTCTATGCTTAGCAAAAAGCATAATGTGTGGTCATTCTAACCAGCAAACAATGGTTCATGGCTCTGTGTAGCTTGCCTTTGGGGGACCTTGAATCATCTCATCTCTCTCTGTTCTTTCTCTTTTCATTTTCTTTTTGATAGATTTTTTTTCTGGTCTAAATTAAACTCTGAAATTTGACTTTGCTCTCTTCTTTAGAACTTACAGCCACCAGCAATCTGCAGTCAAAGTCAGCCATGTTCTATGGTGCTTCAATTAGCAAACCCATTTAAGGGTGGGGAGGGATATTTAAGTGGGGATGGGGATGGGACGGAAGGACAGTGGAGGGGTTGAAGGGAAGGATCACAAAGCCAGATGGAAGTCTAGAAATATATGATTTCTAAATATCTTTATTTACAAAAGGGCTTAAGATAGAATTATATTATATAGGGATATAATATTTTCACAGAAACCATAGATTGTCACACCAAAGTCCCAATCCCAGGTGTGTAGTTGTTGGCCAGGATGATCCCAGAGATTCCCAAACAATGCGTGCTCTTGCCATTGCTTTGGATTGCTCAACAAAACCTGATAGTAATCCTTTATTTTAAAGACACCCTCCACTTTGACTATCGGTCATAGAGCAATCAAGCTGGAACTTACTTGGAAGCTTCCTTCTTTCTGGCTACATTTTACAGTGCCTGATCCTGATAGGCAGGCTGGTGGTGGAGAAAAGTCATCAGCAGTCTTTTCAAGATGTGAACCCTGCAACTGGTAGCAAAAGTCAGCCTGGCAAGATATGTGTATTCGTTCAATTATGGCATTATTGTTATGGAAGTGACCAAGAACATTTTTATTGTATTGGAGCCCAAGTTCATAGGAGGGGATTCACACTTGATATTGTAAACTTGTAAAAAATACATGGCTGGAACTTCATGGGTCCTGGGGGTGAGCTTATTACTATTATCTTGGTAAAGGAACACACCATCAAACTAACTTGTAAATAGTATCTCTGTACCCACAGACTAGTCACACCTCCTCAGTAAGCCTCCCTCTTTTGGCAGTGGACAGTGGTTTATACAATGATTCTCAACTGGTTAAAGTGCAGAGATTAAATGCATGTGGAAGACTCAGCTCTAAATGGTACATGAACAGAGAGAGAGAGAGAGAGAGAGAGAGAGAGAGAGAGAGAGAGAGAGAGAGAGAGAGAGAGCGAGCGCACAGTGTCTTCTACATGTGACAGGAGCACTATACCCACTAATTCAGATCTGCTATGGTTGCTTACATAAGACCTCACAAGATCAAACAAGTCAACATTCCAGAATGTGAGGGGGACTTCTTATGCCTTCCTCAGCTGCTATTGCTATTGACAGTTGACTGATGCTGGGATAGGGAGAGTCCTTTCTTTTCAGGGATATAACTTCTGGTAAGCGGACCATCTTCTTGTGGATAGTCCTATAGCCATGTATTTATGGGCAGCATTAATTAGTCTCATTGTATTACCAAAACCAAAACCAACACAAACAAAAATAATGCAAAAGAAAAAAAGAGACCATGGTAATTGGACTGGGAAGGTGGGAAAAGCAATCAGGCGGGAGATGAAGGGGTGAGTAGAGGGTATATATGATCAAAGTATGTTGTATGATGCATGAAATTATTAAATATATAAAATACATTAAAATGTTAGCATACATCTGGGAGTGTTATATTTCTTTATAAATCATATACATGTACTTATAAAGAAGTATGCACACTTATTGACAAAGCTACCTTGTTTCTTTTCATGATAGACATTTTAGAAGTAGCAACATTTTGTTCCCATAGTCAAGTGTGCACATGCTCAGTAGCTTCCATACCAGGATTAGGAGAGCACTGGTCTGGCTTGCATTGTCATTTTAGCTGACATTATGAGTAAGACATGCTCAGTTGATTGACATAAGGGTTTGGTTCATGTCAGGCTACTGATAAACAGGTGTTTCTCTTATCCTTAGACTTCAGAGCAGAGGAGTTACAGTGTACTATGAACAATGTACAATTTTATCCTCCGGCAGCTTCCATTCCATGTGTGTGTCTACTTGTGCACATGTCATGTTTAAGAAAAGTAACACTACCTTGAAATTCCATTCTTTACTATTCTTTATTCTGAAAGGTATCAGGGAAGCTGTTCTTGTGGTCATCCAAACCGACAACTCTTACATGCTGTTCCGACTGTAGTTTGTAGTGTTTTGTTTCTGAACTATTTGTGCATTCCAAGATCCATACTGTTTCATTCATGATAGGTGTCCCAATTCCAGAGCAGCTTCAGTCACTCTGTCTACAAATATTCCAAATTACACAAGATGCATCTGCACTACTGTCCAATTGAGTCTTCTGTGACATATGGTATAGATCCGTTGTAACACAGTTATTTTCTGATTCAAACTCAGGGAACTCATCTGTTGTTATTTGTGCTTCTTTAATCCATTCAGTGTAACATGATGATCTGCTGACCTAGTGAAACTTTAGCCATCATTGTTTCCCAAACAACAGTATACAACTGCAGACTTGCTTGTGGTGCAGTTTCCCAAGAGAGGAGCTAATCCCCAGAGATGTTGCTTTAAGTATTTAATGCTACAATAGTAATTGCAAATTTGTATGCCTGGTTAAAAGAAATGAAAAAAGGGAGTCTACTTAGAGATGATTAGTTTTAGTGATATGCAAAAACCATACCATGTGAGAATGCCCTGATTTCATAATGGCTTTACTGATTTAAAGGAATATCTTCAAATCATGATTCAGAATCACTGTTCACCCCAGTTCTCAGGAATTTAGATTCCTGGAGTCTTCATATTATCCATATTGTTCAGTGTCTATCACATAAGCCTAGAGTTTCTATCCCATAAGCTTGCTTATAATACACTCCCAAATATTGTTGAATTAATACACCAGCATAAAGACCTAACTTCTGCATTCAGTCCACTGGGAGAGAGGGACTTAAGAATAAGTTACTCTATGACTAACATGACATATGCCTTAAAATAGAGACACATGCAACACCCTACAGGAGAAAAGAAGTAAAAATAATGAGAGATCTTTGAGACACACAAAAGAAGTCTTACAGGTAGAGGTGTCACCATCAGCTTAGTCTTAAAAATATGTGTTGAAATTTGTCAAGTATGAGAAGGGAACATGTGTCCAGGTGGTAAGATCAACCTTTGCAAAAGCTTAAAGTTATATGAAAGCCCCAGTTCTTTCTAGAAGGTTCCATGAAGGCCCATGTATCTTGAATATTAGTAGTGGTATGATGTGTTCAAGAGCAGAACTGGAAGTGAATGTAGTGATATATTGTTGAGATGCTTACATTTTTGGAAGAGATATTTAGACTGAAATCTATATGCTATTAAACGGTGTTAAGAGAAAGAAGGAATTGTTTGGGTTTAGGAGGAAATGACAGAGAGTCATTTGTCTCCAGTGAAGGCAAGGAAACTTGTTAAATGATAAGCAGGAATTTAGCAGTATGGAAGGTGGAGAGAAGGCAGTCAGTTTGAGAGATTCAGTAGCAAGTGTAATCGGTGCAACATTAAGTATTTGAGTAAGATTAAGACAATTATGGTGTTCAGCATTAACCTTAAATCTTGTAGAGGATGGCCATTTTTAGATGTATAGAAATTCAGATGCTGATAAAGGGAAAACCAGCTATCAGTTAGAGGTTTGTGTTTAAAGTCTCTAAAGCAACTAGAAGTTATGATGTGGGAGGCAGCAAAGATCAGGTAAAAACCAGGGTGACAACGTCACCAACAGAGAGAACAGAGCTCAGGGTGAATGCCTAAAGATAATGACTTAAGGTGTGTAGCTGTACCAAGATGTGGATGCTAGCAGAGGAGTCAGAGATAGAGTGTGGGGTGAGGGGATGGAAGACAGGAGTAGTACCTTGGATGCCAAGGGCAGGCACCTTTTCCAGTGCTTGGTCAATTACCGTAAGTGCTTTGCATGGTTAAGGAAGATGAGAACTGACAAGATTTGGCAGTTAGGAGGTTGCAGCAATTTAAATGGGCCACAGCCAAGCTGCAGGGGACTGGCTATGAGTATAAAAATGGAGCCTTACAGGCACAGGCAGAGTTTCTGCAAAAAGTTGTTAGTAAGGAATGGGAGAAGGTGTAGCAGTTCTTGTAGAAGAAACTGCCGACGGGTACATTCTGTTGAACAGGAGCCATCTGGATATCTACGGAAGGGCTGGCCTTGTTTGAGGGGTGGCCAGGCCAAAGCTACAGTGTCCTGTATCACTGTTGTGCTTTGCATATATTGTAGAAAGCACTTACTGTGCCCAACTGCAACTAATTGCCTATTTAAATTTTAACTGCTTATAAAAATAAAAATAAAGAAAAGTATAGGGAACAATAATCCTTGGGGATTCCCTAACCTAAATTGCTAGTTAACAATATTTGAACATGCTTGCTTGAAGATGTTATGTAAAACAGATACAATGGTAACCTGGGTCATTCTGTTTTCCACTCTTTCTCCTTTGTAGTCACAGCTATTCATAAATTTGGTGTGTACTACTCTAATCGAACTTAATATTCTTTTGTATACACTTGTAGATTTACTATACATGAATGGTGGGTAGTATATTTCATGTATGGGTTTTTGTTTTGTTTTATTTTCATCTTAAGGCAGGATCTCATGGACTTCAGACTGGCCTAGAACTGATTCTCCTGCTTGCATTTCAGTCTCACTATTGGGATTATAGGTTTGCACCACCCTACCCAGCTCAGGTGTATGTTTTGAAACTCATACACTGTTGATTTTTAAGACTGCCTATGCTAGTATTGTACCTTTGAGATGTAGCTTCATGGAGTAGTTTATTGTTCTCTTCTGACTAATATTATTCATATAACACCTTGTTATTATGTCTTTGTGCTCTGACAGTTGTTCTGGGGCCGAATTTGTTTTGGTTTGGTTTTCTCCATTTTGTTCTTGTTGATATCCTTCTGGTTTGTCTTTATGCACTGAATAACAGAATAAGTGGTGAACTGTTTTGTCTTGGGAAGGGCTTGTATCATGGAGGCTTTGGGGAGGACTTAACTCTCAACAGCATTGACATTTTGTAGAATAAAGGGAGCATTATTTTTGGAGAGGGGAGGATGTGATGGATTTGTAACTTTAGCTGAGAGATGCATATTCCAAACAGTTACTATTTTTTTCAGGAGTCGTGGTCTTTAAGGTTCTCTAAATTTGGGGGTTGTGAATGGATCAGAACTAGAGAACACTATCTAGTCTATAAGGTATTGATTTGCTTGCTATAAATTTTTAATGCACGTTTTATGGGACACTTCTGCTCATGAAATGGTGTGTGTAGGGGATAGTGTCTTGCTCTTTGATTACAGAGTATTTCATGATTTAAATCAGTTTCAAAGTTTCTGGAAAACATTCATCTACCTGACACCAAGCTATTTTAAAGCTGCCTCTACACTGAATGTGATAAATTGGGCAGTTTTATGTGGTTTCATTTATTTTGTATGCTAATAACTCACCATGGCTCATATACGAGACAATTTGTAAGCTGCAGAGTCCACGAGTGGGTGCTTTGGAGTAGTTCAACAGTGCCCAGAAGCTCTGGGGGGCACTTTGGAGATTGGTTCTTACTAGCTGAGCATAACATTCATCCCTGAGTCAAACCAGAGCTTTATTCTCTACATGCAAAGGGAAAAGAAAGATTCATCATGGTTCAACTAATATACCTTGAATATCTAATCTGGACTAGGCAGCCTTCCAGGTACTGAGTGGGAGAAGGAAAGAAAGATCCAAAAGGAAGATCACATTTTTGCTATTTTTACTATATTTGCAACTTGCAACAGCAGATTTCTTGGGGAGAGCTTAATGTTTATTATGCTCGGTGGATGCCAGTCTATGTTTTAGAAGGTTCATACATAAGTGCCATGGGTCTTTACCTCTACATATTCGGTGTCAGAATTAACATCATGACACAGATCTCAGAACTGATGATCAGAAAGGTTAAGTAGCCTTGCCCAGGTTGCAAAGCCAGGATTTGATGATGCACTTATAAACAAGACCATCTGACACTAAAGCCTTTATTATTTCTGCTCTGGAAAATTCTTCTACCAAATATTTATAAAACTACTCTATTCTGCCCATGTAAACTAGGAGGAGAATTATGTGTGCTGAGTATTAAACATGAAAACAAACATGGCAACCAATCATTTTATTTTACTATTTGCCTTCAACATTACAAGAATTCTACTTGAAAATAATAATAGGATGTCTAATTTCTAACCTGGACACTGAGCGTGTCTGAGCCCAGCCTGGGCATCCTTACTCTACTCCTAATTTGTATGGTGCTTCTGCTATTCTAGTGATTTATTTCAGTTCTTACTCTTTAAATATTGTCTTAGAATTGTCCCTCTGTCTGGAAAGTTAGTGGTGAGGTACAACAATCCCTCAGGAGAGAATGCCATTCTCATGTAGTAGGCACAATAAAGGACAGAGAATTTCACAACCTTTGTCTCTGAAACCATTACACATGTAGCCATATATGGTCTAAAAATGGGTAGATGAGTTTCTATGAAGGACAATGATGGTATATGTGTAGGAGGATGCTGTACTGAATAGTCAGATGAGCCTGTTATCACACAGAACCTTTATGGCAATGATGCTTTCCTGCTCTGGACAGACGGACTTGCTACTAAGCATGCATAGTTGGAGAGATGTTGATATGTTGTCTTTGTAACCATAGAAAGAGTTTACACACAAAGGATCTAGATAGGCTTAGAATCTGGGACAGAAAATGGGTTATTTGAAAGAGCACCCAGAGAGGACTTTATCTCTGCTGATCTTAACTCAGCATCAGACTTGTGACCTGCAAAATTCTATAATAATAAATCTGTGGATTTCAGACACTAAGTTTGTGACAATTCACTACGCTACAACTAACAATGTTTTCTTTTATTTCAGTAATAGCTTACACTAAGTTTAGATAATATTTGTATACATAGATAAAAGATGCATTTTTTAAAATAACAGATACTTTTAAAAAAGATAGATGTTTCATGACAAATCACAGCATAGGTTCTCAGAGGTAATCATTAGACATAACAGTCAATGTAGAGTTTGAGAATTCAATAGAAGTAGATTCAATCCAGGCATTGAAATGCAAATGAAGGGGAATACAGAAGATTGATACATTTTTCTTGATACTGACCCTTGATTTTGCTACAATGATAATAATTGAACTCTAGATTCACTACTGTGAAGTGTCTACCCTGGTGACTGACACACAATGGCTGCTGAAAATATCTACACGGATATTATGAAGATGCTATGAAAGTATTAAGCCTTACTTAACCATTCAATAGAAAACCACCTTCTTATTAGCAATGGCAACTGGACTCTTGGGTGAAGTTACAGTTTGTCTCCTGGGTAAACCAAACTCATTTCTAAGTGATGAGAGGCAAGTCTCAGGTTCCAGACAAAACTGCTGAGATATTTATAGCAGTCTCCTCGAAATTTTACTTCATCCCCCTGAGGACTTTGTTATCCTTTTGTGAGAGGTACTTAGCAATACTGACATCTCAGTAGTGCTGTATAGGCAGACTTAATATAAAATAGTAGATGTAGAACTGTAGAGATACCAAATATCACATAACCATTGGTTCTGTATCACTCAGAGGACCCTGTAATTATAGTCAATCAAACAATACCTAATTCATGCTTTGTATACCTTAAAATTCTTTTTCTCCTTAGAAATGCTGTATGACTTAGTATAATTTAATTCCTTCAACATTATAGAAGTAGGTGATGATGATGTCCATTGTAAAGCTTAGATAAGGCCGGAGAGATGGTTCAGTAGTGAGGAACACTTGATTTTCTTCCAGAGGATCTGATGTTGTCCTGGTGCTTCTCCTTAACTCCTCTGCCGTGCCCCAGAACTCAATCAGGCAGCAACTCTGGGTCCAAGGGTTCTGAGGCTCTCTTCCGGCCTCCACAGGTACTCCACAGGTGTGGCACAACTACCTTTTCCTGCTGAGCCATCTCCCCAGACCTAATGTTTCTTTATTAAAAAACATTGACTTGTCTCTTAGAATATTCGTGTCTATTAATTTTTTTAAAAAATGTGACTTACTGATACTTAAAAAATGTAGGTCTATCTATAAAAGAATCTTCAGAGTAGAGACAGCAGGCCATCAATCATTGATGTCCTTTGTGTCCATCTCCTGGAGTTAAGGGAGTAAATATTTGCTTGCAGGTAATTGACTGAGTGTGGGAGGTGGCCATTTCTTCTGCTGATGCTATTGTCATATGGGGGGGGGGGAAGGCACGGAGAAGAAGAAATGGAAAACAGATCACCATGTTCTTAAAATTCTAATTTAGTTAGGAATTTATTAAAGGGCTGAGAATATAAACATTTAAGCCCCAATTTTGGGAGCTTTCTAAAAATCTTTACATAGCCAGGAGAGGCCATTGGTGTTGTCAGACATCAGATCAGGGTGGAGCTCGCAATGCGGCAGAACAGCTAGACACAAAGTTATCTACAAGGAAATGGAGCTCTTGAGCTTGAAGGAGTGAAAAATTTGGATATGAAGCAGGCAGAAAGGATGTTTCTAGTGAGCAGGTGGGCTGAGAATGGGGAATTGCATATGTCACATTTGAGGTCCATAGGGCAACTGGTCCATTGGGAGACAGAATGACTTTAATTTCACTGATTCAAAAGCTATGAGAATGGTGGTTCAGAACAGTAGTCAGTGATGAAGAGGATTCAACTGAGGCTGGCAAGGTCTATGCTGTACACTGGTGTGTGAGAGAGATTGGGGGGAGAGGGTTTGGAGAGCAGAGCAAGAGCATCTTTTTTTTTTCTGTTCAGTATAATCTGTCACTTTATGTGAAAATAATATAGAATTGTTAAAGACTGAATCACATAAGACACTTAGAAATAGTATCTGTGACTTTAGTAAAACTTGTCTTTGAAGCTCTAATAACTGTGATAAAAAAAAAATCCTCCCTCATTGTTTTTCATGGAGGCATCCTTATATGGGTTGAGAAAGGAAAGAATGCCAGCTTTTCCTACTGATGTTTACAGAAGTCAACCTTTGACTAACAGGTCCAGCACCAGTGCTGCTTCCCATAGGTATTCATCACTGATTGTGATGAATTGCTCACCTCCCAGCCCTTTCACACAAAACTACTAAGTCCCTTAGTAGTTTGATATCAGTTTAAATTATCCTTACTCATTTTCATGCCATGAGGTAATGAATCTGCTGTCTCATTTCTAACTGTCTTTGTACAGCAAAATATTTGGCATAGTAAAAATATTTCTTGATTGAATAAATGAGAATGGACTCCAAAATGTATTTCTCAATTAATCTTAAAAGCATGAAGAATGTTCAAGAATATGTCTTTTTTAAGGCTTAGGGACTAATGGAAATTTAGAAAAAGTTTCTCCCAAACTGTATGCACTGATTGGCAAATATTTACCTGAATATCTTCGAAGTGTCTAGAAAATATGCATCTATGGCATGGAGAATCAGACAAGATCATTATTCTCAAGGAAGGAAGTGACAAATAGGTAAGGCATATTGCTGGATAAGAAGAAAAATAGCATAACAGTCCAGAAGTAATATACTAGCTGCTTGAGCCCACAGAAATGATTCTCTGCAGAAGTGACCTATGAACAGAGGTCTGAATCATGTCACTTATGTGAGTTCCTAGAAGAGATGTTTTCTGGGCTGGTGACATGCTAAAGGCAAAGATGCTCAAACAGAATGCCTGACATCTGTGAGGGTCAGACAGCTGGAAAGTTTGGAATATAAGGTATGAGTTGGAGAAATCTGAGTTGGAAAGACAGATTGTAGTCGAGCCAAAAAGAGGCTTCTCGAGACAAGAAGAGACTTAGATTTCGCTCCACCTGTCATATGAAAAATAGAAGGATTTTTGTGCAGAGAAGTGATGGTTTGCAATTTACTCTTTTAGAAGAACCACTCTGGTTGCCATTTGTGAATGGGTGGTGAGGCAGCATGAGAAGCAGCAGAGGCTGCTGATGCTATGTGCGGATAAACTAGGATTGGGGTATTGAAGGAAGTAGGCGAATCCAAGACCTCTTCTACCTGTGAGTTAAGCTTGGAAGGTAAAGGACAGAGAGTCAGAGAAGGTCCAGAAAGATGCAGCTTGTGGCCATAGGGAGGATAAACTGGAGGAGGAGGAGGAGATCTGGAAGGGATTGACAAAACAGGAATTAAGTTTTGAATGACTTTGAGTTAAAGTATCTCTTATGTAGATGAGTGAAGATTTTGAGATGGCAGTTGGATATTTTAGAGTATAGATTTCCCAGTTGAGTCCAGAGATGAGGCTATAAATTCTGGAGTCTTATAATAAGCATTTCATTCTATATTGGGATTGAATGAGATCACTCATGGGTGGGTCTTACACAGAAAAGAGAAGGAGGTGGGGGCTGTCATCTTGGAACTCATAACATTTAGAGATAAATGAAGGAAGGTCCCTGCAAAAAAAGCAACAGAAGTGGAAGGTTAGAGATGGAGGGAAAACAAATCAGTCCAGTGTGGTGTCATGGAAACCAACACGGAAGCACAAAAAATCCCCAAGTCAGTGCTCCTGGGAGTTTGAATTAGCAAAGAAAGAACTTGCTGAATGAGAACGAATGAGCCTTGTATGAAGGAGACTAAAGGGAGCAAAACTGAAAGTACATGAGAGATTAAAGAAAGAAAACTAAGAACTGTAAAGGAAAATATCTGCTCCATCTGGCTTTGGGATGAAAACACACAATTAAGGGAGAGACACTAATCAGAATGAAATTTGATACTGTGAAACTCTGTAGGATGTTTTGAGATTAATGTGGAGCAAAATCTGATGGTCTCCCAAAAGGTGCTTTTAAGAAAATTAAAGAAAAGCTATCATACCCATCTCAACAGATTTTTGATGGCTCCTATCAGCATCTCAGTCTGTCTCCCCTCCATCAGAAACAATTCAACAAATGTCCTGTTATATATGGTAATGTTGCATGGCTTAGCCTGGTATGGTTTTGACCATTTGTGCATGCATTAGAAGTTCCATATACCATATAAATTCAGGGTCAATGTAAAGAAAAATGTACAATAACTTTTGAGTAATGTAGAAAAAAAATCTTTTAAAGCACTGACATGCACACAAATTAATCATTTTCTTCTCTTCTCTGAATATGGTTTTTCTTTCATCTACTCACAGGTTATAAATTATTTTATGCATTATGCATATTCTTAATTATAATAGAAACCTTGACTATGACAGCAAACCTGCTAACATTGATTTACTTGTTTGCATAACAAAGATTCAGTTTAGATTCCACCATCTTTCTTTTCTCTTCATATTTCTTGGCAGGTGAGATGTTGTGGTTTCCATCACAGTTACAAAATGCTTTCTACACTTTTCTAAGGAGATGGCTTTTTTTCCCTTTTTTTTAACCAGACTGAAAACTTCTGCCCACATTACTCAAATTTTCTCTCTTTAGGTCTTATTTTTCTACCAGAATTTTCAAGGATGGTTGAGAGGGTAAGTCTTCTGCAACAAGCTATGGGAGTGTCATGATTTATCAAAATAGCCTAATAGTAATATAATCGGGAGCAGGGTACATTGCCACTTCAAATGGAACCATATTTCTGCTAGCTAGGAAGCAGGTAGACATGGGTGCTGGGAAGGCTTCTAGCACTGAGTTCTGGGTCTATTTGTTTGAACCCCAGAATAACCACCCTACTTCTAAATGTGCATTAGCACTACACCAGCCACTCGGAATGCACTCAGCTCTTCTTGAGAGTAATCACCCCAAACATCATCTGGATGTTCATCTGACATCTAAATTATAATTCCTTAATGATTGATGGTCACTTCAGTCACAGCTGGATGTGGGCTAAACAAAGGAAATGTCAATAAGTTCCCTGTATTCTGAATTTGCATCTGTATCCCACAGGTATATTCATACTCAAAAGTCAGAACAGGAAATATCACTGTTTACAGTCTGCTTAAATTTTGCTATAGGTGCATACCACTAATCAGGGAGTGTGCAGGAGCTGGATCTAGATGCCTTATCAATTTGTAGCAAATGTGCAGCTTGGTTATCATGTGGGTCCTCTAACAAGTGGAAGAGATGCTGTCTTGGTTTTTGTTCCCTGCCACTGGATCCCCTTCCCCCTACATGAACTGCCTGGTTGGGCTCCAGTGGGAAAGGATGTGCCTAGTTCTGCTGGGACTGTATGTTCCAGGATGGGGTGGTACCCAAGAGAGACACCTCTTCTCTGAGGAGAAGATGAGGAGGTAGCGAAGGGAGGGATTTGTAAGGGTGGGACTAGGAAGAGAAGAGGGAAGAGGGCTGTGAACCAGGATGTAAAATGAATAATATTTTAAAATAATCTTGTTTTATGGATGGACCTTTTAAATCTAAGCTCTCCACTCTGTAGTTGTCATTGTCATTGGCAAGTAGGGGTGGTTTGACTTCTGGAAGCATGTCATTAGTCAACTGCCTATCTTGAGTTTTGGTTCTGCCTTATATGGATATACTTTGTAATTCTCTAGAGTTTGACAATATATTATCTGTAAATATGGATGCCTTTTATGGAAGAAGACAGGTGTAACAGTGCTGGTTCCAATAAATAGAGTACAAAAAAATATACAGACCTGATTTAGAGATAGACGGCTATATTTTAGGTTTTCTTGAGTGTGTATTTACCTCAAGTAAAGTTTGTGCAGTACTGTAACCACTGATCTTGCCTAGACATGATCATAGAACCAAAGTCCCTTATCATCCAGTACATTGGCCTGCATTGCCAATTGGGATGTTGTTTTATATGAAATACCCCACTATCATTTATCTCTGTGACTGCCAAATTATTAATGGAAAGCCCACCATGTTCTCTCAGTTTCCAATCTCCCACTGAGTGAAGGGTATGAAAAAATTACTCTTTGCATCTAGAAATACTTCAGATTATCAGGCTAACAGCAACAAAAATGCCTGTTTTGTCTTAGTTTGTTTTCTTTACTTTGAGTTCTATACTTGGATATAGGTTCATTTTTCTTATAATGAGGCATTTCTGAAGGCTAAAAGACGTAGCTCATGCTGGGGCTATCTGGTCTACCTTGTACTTCACCCATACCCTCTATGCTTGGTTGTCTCTGTGTGAGTTCCCCTTTGTAAAATAGAAAGCTGTATCAGTTAGTGACATATTCACATGAGATGTTGTCTGGGATATCTACTTAATGAGGAGAATTGAGAACATTTCTTGGTGGGGGTTTTATAGCTATTATTGAGATCAACTACTATGAGCTGCTTGTTTTTGACAGCCTGGAACCATGTCATTCTCTCTATAATTGAAGCCTTTTAAAAATTGTATTTGAAGATCTAGCCCTCTGCTATTAAATACAGTATTTAAAATGTCTCTTAAGTTGCTTTATCTGTCCTGGTGAAATTTGGAATCAGAATTAAGTTTTGCCAATTCTGTCACATCTATAGAATAGGAATTTAAAAATGAATGATGCAGAAAAGCCACATGTTATTAAACTTGGATTTGAATCCTCACATCTGTAAGCCTCAGTTTTTGTTTTCATGGAAGACTGAAAGTGATACTGGGTTTGATTTTGGAGTATGTATCTTGATAATGTACCCGAGTTTCTGCTCTCAGTAAGCTGCAGTTCTCATTATCACGAATGGCACGTTTATTCTAGCAAGGCATATAGAGGATGGGCCGCTGAGGAACCAACTTGAAGGAAAGATACCACATGAAGAGTCTTCTGTATCCATGTGGGTGAGAATTCTCGCCTCAGTGGCCCCAGTGGACAGCCTAGAAGAGTTGAAGGTAGTGATGCAAGAGTAGAGTATGATGTGAGACAAAGCCTCTGAAGTACACAGTTGACTGCCTTGACTCACAGGATGAGGAGAGAGAAGGAGGAGAGAGGGAAAGAGAGAGAGAGAGAGAGAGAGAGAGAGAGAGAGAGAGAGAGAGAGGCTGACTTTGATGTTGATAACAATGAAAACCTTGACTCCCAGTTTGTCTCCCTTCAGGCCAAGACTAGCTGAGTAGCAAATATCATATGGGATGTTATTTGAGGATCCTCAGAGCCTAGTGTCTTTCCAGAGTAGCATTTTACCTTGATTTCGAAGACTATGGTCCATGCTAAGAACTTCTGTGAAAACAGTATTTTCTAATATGACTTTTTAAGAGCAGAATCTTGATCAGCAGTAAAATATTGATTAGTCCTATAAAAACTGCAAAAGGTTTATTGATAATATCAGCTAAATGAACCTGTCTCCTAAAATGGATAAGTACTTGCTTTGGGATAAGGAGAGAAAATAGTTAATGGCAAGAGCAGTCTGAGACAGTTTGTGAAGCCAGGACTTTGTTCTTCCCTTTCAATGTTAATGTTATTACATGGAGAGTAAATGTGGGAAAATCCCGATCTTTATCTTTTTTTTTTTTTTTTTTTTTCTGACATACAATTCTGAGAGGATGGGAATATATTTGCCTCCAAATATATAGAGGCAGTGCTTCAAGGACACAGTGAGTCAGACCATCCAAATCAACTGGTAATGGGAAGTTGGATAGCCAAGAACAGCAGTCTGTAACAGCAGCCAGGGCAGTGGGCAGCAGTCTAATGGGGAAACTTCTCGGCATGAACACATGCAGCAGCAGGCCTCATAAACAGACAAAACAAAACCCACACCTGTGGTTGTTTACAAGGGGCAGAAAGGACCACAGAGGAGACATTGTTAATATGTTGGAGGGCAGTCTTAGCAATCCTAGGGAAATAAAGGACAAAATATACAATTGCTAAGTGGTAGGTTTTGAAAAACAGCATCTGATGTTTAATGGCTACAATTTAGACAAATTGTACAAAGAGGTGGTAAATAAACTTTGAAGGTCTGTACCTGTGTTAATGCCTGGCACATAGCATGAACTTGGTAAATGTCAGTGAAGCTGAAATCAATTTATCTATATTCTATGCACAGAAAAGAATAGGAAGGTGGTTTACGGCCTGAAGAGAAGAATCCATAAAAGGATGTATAATGACCAAGGATGGGGTTAGAAAGGTCCCCTGGATTCATACTGTGGTATCTTACCTTCATGACCAGTTCGGAACTCCTGATTTTTGTAAACCATGTAATAATTATGTTTTCCAACTTGATAAAAAGACTGAACGACATTAGCATGGGAAGCATCTTGGACAAAGTCTGGCACTTAGGAGATTCTCAATACAGGTTAGTCAGTCTTCTTTAATTGCTTTCATTGTCTATAATCCTCCATATTTTTATTGTATTAGTCTAAAATGTGAGCAAGGGAGCTAGGCTTCTGTGGTTAATATCAGTCTTTTTATATCAATGATAAATTTATGCAAAGTATATTTATATAAAAATCCGTCGATGGTAAGTTTTGAGTTCTGCATTTAATTTTGCCACCCAGCATTTTTATTCATTCATTCATCCCTTAACAACTGTTGTTTGAACAGTCTCAGAGATTAGAGAAGCAAATTTGTTGCTGGGGCCCTGACATGCCCACTCACTATTAAGACTATAGCTATAGTTTTATTTTCAAATGACTCTGGAGTAGTTGCACCTTTGAATGGATAAAATGCCCAAAATATTGTCTGCTTTTTAGTTTTCTTATTCCTAAAGTAAACATTTTAATAGAATCCAGAACTAAACTCCACTTATCCTCTTGTCTTGATTGCTTCCAATCATAGACGTTCTAACCTGTTTCCTATTTGTATCTTCCCAAATTAAAACTCTTATTTTGGTAACCTTGATAGTAAGTTTTAAACCTCTGTATATAATTTTGCCACCCAGCATTTCCACTCATCAAATCATCCATTTGGAAACACAGACCTTGAAGCAGAGACCCTATCATATTCATATAGCCATGTGAGCAAAGTTGTGATAAACAGACTTCTAAGAAAGTAAAAAAGTACACCATTTTCCCAGAAGGTGATCTGAGGAAATCAAGGAATATGTGGAGCTAGGATTGGTTGAATAGGATCTGGATACCTTCTTTAGGAAGAGAACATGAGTGGAGAGGCCCAGCTGAGAAGAAGGGTCAGCCTGGATAACACCTGGAGATGCTCACTCCATGAAGAGGGAATGCTTGCTGAAGAACAATGAACTGGGAAGGAGCTTGGCATGTTCAAGGGTGGAGACTCAGGCCAAGTGTGGAAGTACTGTTACAGATAAGGTTAAAGAAAATAAATGGCCAAAGTGGAGCAGACTTTGCTTATCATGGTGACAGACTGTACTTCTCTCTTCTAGCCCCTTCCAAGTGCACATAGCTGAGTAGTAATCACGATCTTCCCATTCCTTACTTTAGATAACGATTATATGAACACACTTCCCCTGACATTTTCACAGGCACCCTCATAAGCCTGATGTGGTTTGTTCAGTGTCTGTGAGATGACTCTCTCTGGGCTGGATTCTTTTCCAACAATCTTCCACAATGCTGGATGCATGATAACTCCAGTTCTCTCTCTGCCTGAAGTCTGCCTTGAAGTGTTTGATAATACTCTGCATTCTCAGCTTGCACAGGCCTCTGTTTTGTTCATGGGCTCCACTGGCTGCTTTGTGTCTCTTGATGTTCCACAATTAACCATCTATTTCAGCTTATGGGATCTAATCCTCTAAGATGGAACATCCTCTACTTACTTATTTCTCTATTCTTGGGTGGTTGGACAGTCTATTTAGGTTTCAGACATTTTTCTTCATGTGCTTTTATTTTATTTTTGGATATTTACTTTATATACATTTCAAATGTTTTCCCCTTTAGAAACCCCCTATTCCATTCCCCCTCCCCTGCCTCTATGAGGGTGCTCCTCCACCAACCCACCCACCCACTCCCATCTTCCCTCCCTAGCATTCCCCTACATAGGGAACTTTTCTGGGAAACCTTTTGTTTTCCAGGCTAATTTAGACCAAGTACCTGAGATATTATAAACCCATCAATATACCTAACTCTTGGAATCCCTTTCCCTGGCTTGTTTTTTTTTCCCAGCACCCTGTAGCTTAATAATGCCACCTTTGTCTGATTATTACTTATGTCTTTCCTTCACTCAGTGGAATAACAGCTATCTGATAATAAAGATTTATTCAGTTGCTAAAAGCCTCATATAATTCTTGGTATAATATATAACTTGACTTAATCCACATGTGCAAAACAAACAAGCAAACAAGGCCAGAAAACTTGAGCATAGTTGATCTATAAAGAACCAACATTTATTTCCACAGCCACTGAAGTTGGGAAAAGACCGCTCAAGCCATACACTGGAGAGGGCCTAAAGTCTATGCTTCCTTTAACAAGGTTAAACTCCAAGAGGGAGAAACACCATTTTCATGTGGAAGAACACACTCGGGAAAGGACAGTTAACCAGTCAAGGCCTCTCTCTCTCTCTCTCTCTCTCTCTCTCTCTCTCTCTCTCTCTCTCTCTCCCCCTCTCTCTCTTTCTCTCTCTCTCTCTCTCTCCTTTATTTACATTTCAAATGTTTTCCCCTCTCCAGGTCTCCCCTTTGAAACCCCCTATCCCATCCCCCCTCCCCTGCCTCTATGAGGGTATTCCCACACCCACCCACCCACTCCCATCTTCCTCCCTGGCATTCCCATATACTGGGGCATCTAACATCCTTAGGCTCTAGGGTCTCTCCTCCCACTGATGGCCAACAAGGCCTTCCTCTGCCACATATGTGGCCAGCACCATGGCTTCTCTCTTAAGGACTTTGATCTCACCTAGGGAATGTCTGATGATCTTTGCATCTCTAAGGCCCCTGCTAATGGCATTACATTCATCCTTAACTGTTAACATTTCAAGTTCTGGAAGGACACTCTCAAACCACAGGAGAGTTCAACAGTGTTTAGTTAAATGAATGGTCTAAGCCATTGTGGAGAGCTGCACAACTACAGCTGGTTTCTACCCCTATGTTCTACAATCCACTCTCAACATGATGCTTAAAGGGGAACTAAAAATATATGTACAGAAAATCCACAGCCTGAACGTCAGTGCCCCAGTGGTCCAGGTTAGTTGACTTTGTTGGTCTTCTCATAGAGATCTTATCTCTTTCAGGGCCCACAGTCCTTCCTCTTATTCTTCCACAAGAGTCCCCGCTATCATATATATTATGTAATATATTATATTTTATCTACCTCAACTTATTCATGTCCTTGCTTTCTCTGCTATGCTTCAGCTCCGCTAGCGTTTTCCATTCTTGGTTGTACTGTGGTCTTCTCTGTTTCAGGATCTCTGTACAAATAGTAAGACTGCACATGACCAGTCTTTATATAGCTGAATCCCATTATGCTTCCAGCATACACTTCTACTGTACATTCTCAGCAAGGGTTCCTGTGAGCTACATCTCTGTAGAATTCTACGTGTTTATTGCTTATTTCCTAGACTGTAATCCCTACAGAAGCCTCAGAACTAGGACCAAATTCTTCACTAACATGTATCTTACTCTTATCACTGTGACCAGTACATTCTAGGTATTCAAATATTTGCTGAGTGATATAACTTCTTTCGTATACTGTAAACCCCAGACTTTCTGCTTTTCTGTCTAGATAATAAGTTCATTGTTGGCAGGAATGATAGCACAATCATCTTTAGATTCCCAATGCCTATAACTGTGTTCAATACATGGTAGGATCTGGATAAATGTTTATTATAAGTCAAATGGTATGACCATGATGAAAAGACAGGATTATTAGAAGAGCTGACGCAGCAATGTTGTTGTGAATATCATTGTAGAATAAATCACTTATTTCTTAGATATGGAATAAACACACCATCTCAAGCAGAGTTCTCTACAAGAGCAACAAGTGTTCCTAAGCACTGAGCTATCTCTCAAGCCCACTTTTTAGAATGAAGATTCTTTAATTTGAAGACATCAAAATTGATTTTTCTTTCAAAATTAATGACTTGAGGCTGTCAACTCAATATATACACCAAAAACCAAATCTGTAACTTCCCAAACTCATCCTCTAACCTGTCCATAAATGTTAAGCATTCTTTTTCCTTTTCTCTCAAAAGGCTAATTTTCAAGCTGGATAAAAGAATTTTGTTAGTCTGTAACTAAGGCAACTTAATGATGGAGATAAGATAAATCATAAGAAATGAAGAGCCTCTGCTTCTTAAATCTACTAATCACTTAACAGAGGAGCTTCCCAAGTAACAGCAGTTCAGATTGTCCTATAGCAACGACTGCCACGACATCTTTAATGTTCTGAGGAAAAGTAAATGAAACATAGGATCTGTAAAGTGACTGGCCAAATAATCAAATTTCATTTGCCTCTTAAGTCAGAGTGAGCTAGATTAGAGTGTAATGAAAAGCCTCCCTGACATAATTTAGTTCCTTATGGCTTTGATTTTTCCCAAATTGCAGCTTTTCTGAAGATCAGGCATCTGTACATGTCAGGCTTAATCATGGTTGTTTTTAGAACTAAAATCTGTCATTTCAGAATGAATAGTGGTAAGGAGGGGAGCATTGCCTGGGCTCCACAAGAGCAATATAGAGAAGACCTTTAATCCTCAGAAGAGGCAAGAAGCTTGATTGGCATAAGCATGTGATCCGCTCTGGTTTTATTTTCAGATGATCTTGAAGACACCCAGATTTTAGTGAGCAAACATCTCAGCTGCTTGGAATGTAGTACACTCACTCACACATGCTTCCAGGGTTATGAGCTTCTTGAAAATTACTTTTAGAAGTTGTCATTTGATGGTAGATTGAGGTAATTCAGACCATCACAAGATCATATCTCTATTGGTGTTGAAATGTTGAGCTGACTACTGCCCTGTGAGCGAATAGGGAACATTGGCCTTTTACCTCTATATGAGTGGCCCTTGAAGCTCTTTAAGTTCTCCCATGGGCTCTGTGCTTTATCTTTACTTAAGGAACTATACTTTTAGAGTAAGGTACGATTTCCTTGTTTATTTACCAAATACTTATGAAGTCCTTGTTCAACACTTGACCCAGTAATAGGAGTTGAGGATACAAGGAGATAAACATTCATGTTGCCTCTTTTAAGATAAGAGTCAGTACCTGAGCAAACACAAAGCAAATGAAGGAATACAATGGTTGTGTAGAAAGCTGTGAAGTACACAGACAAGCAGTGACAGTGTCTGAGGCAGAGTTGAGCTGTGCCTTAGAAGGACTGGGAAGATAGGGTTTCTATGAGAAAGATAGGGACACAGTCAGGTGAAGGCATGAGGGAGGAACCCTTTAGGCAAAGGAAGAAGTTTAGATGAACAGGAAAGTTAGAGTAATTTACATAGCCATGAGGTGGAGAGTGAAGTCTGGGCTAATACGAGAATGGGAAGGAGTTGAGGGTCATTTGATCCCTTCTATGTCTTAGACTGGACTTTAAAGCTTATTGTAAATTTAATGAGAAATCATCCCAATTCCATAATAGCTGAGCTTTGTCCTCTTTACCAGTTATAAAATATTCATGCAGTTCTCTTTTCTTTTCATTTCCTCTTAAACCACAATTACTGAAGACATACTATGCATTATCAGAGTTTTGCCTTCTGAAAGTTAAGGTCATAGTGGAGACTGGGTAGCAATCTCACAAGACACATGCTGTGGTTCTATGGAACTAAATTAAATCAAGAGCAGACCACAACATGCTAATTTAGAAGTAGTGTGGAATCAGTTTTGACACAACTGACTTTGGTCTGTTACCTGACCCTTTTCCAATTTCAGTTTCATGGGAGAACATAGACCCATTTCATGGTTGTGTAGTCTGCAGTTCTCACTTTCCTAATGCAGTGACCCTTTATACAGTTCCTCATATTGGAGTGACCACCACAAAATTATTTTTGTTGCTATTTTATAACTGTAATTGTGACACTGTTATGAATTGTAATGTAAATATTTTTAGGGATAAAGATTTTCCAATGGGGTCATAACCCACAGATTGAGAATTGCTGGTTTAGACTCTCATTTTGGTCAGCCTCAGACCATGTACATTTACATTTGTTTCTGCTTCCTTCAGAGACTCGGAGAAACTGCATAATATTACCTCATTAGTGTGATCCTTCATTTTATATGACTGAATGCTCTCCCTTGGTCATTATTGCACAGCAATGAACTGGCTGTTCTTAAAGCATTGTCATGTTGTGCAAGATAGTTCCATGAAGCTGATCTTGATGAGGACTTAGGGACCGTACCCCTTAAAGAGGTGGCAGCTAAGACCTGAAGGTTGTGATGATTAACCAGGCTCAGGAAGGGGTGAATAAATGAGGCCAGATAGCCCAAGCTAGGAAAGAGAAGGGGGAGTATATCAGCTCTCCCTTTATAGAGATGTCATAATCAGATACATTGGAAAGTTGCTCAGAGAACATATGGTTGCTTAGTGAAAACATCATAAGTCTTGAAAAAGAGACTCAGAAAAATAATAGAATTGCTAACTTTTCAGAGGGGGGCATCTATTTAATTTTCCATAGAAGCAGAGACATTAGAGCAGAAAAAAATTAATATTTAACTCCCTATGTAGTACCCAAGTAAACATTTACTCCAGATGAAATGACTTACCTGAAGTCACACACAGATAATGAACTGTTTCTTCATTAGTAATCCAGACCTATAATGCATACAATTGACATCTGGCTTATATTTCAGGAAGCTTCTCCCTCTTCATTACTCTTACCTGGTTTTGTTTGTGTCAGTCATGACACATACACTCCCTTATTTGCAACCAGAATATTAGGTTGGAGTGTTAATGTTTCAAAACATGACTACTGGCTACTATGGAATGTCACACTGCACAGAAAAACTTGAAAGGCAGAAGTTACATATTTAAAAGCCTGCGTATGTTGCTGAGAGCAAAGGCTGGTGAAAACTGTGCAGAAATGGACACAAGAACACTACTGGTTGCAGTATAAGCTATTAAACCATTCAAAGACAAAATTGGTGTTTTATAATGGAGACTGGGAGGATGAATACACAACAATAAAACAAAACAAAAGCAATTGGCATTAGTAGAGTAGAACTGAATATACACATACCTCAACACACACACACACACACACACACACACACACACACACACTCTTCTTATAGTTTCTTTTTATTTTAAAAATCATGCATATGAAGCTTATCATAGTCTGTTTATAAGGGTATTATGTATCATCATAAGAATTGAGAATATTTTCATGTTCCCCAATAAGAGAGAAGAGAAAAGAAATTATGTTTCATTACTCCCTTGCAAAGAACAATAGCTTATGCAGCAAAGTAGATAAAATTCACTCATGATGGGTCAAGCCAGCAAACAAAGTTTTAGTAGAGTACATAAAGGTAATATCATTTGCATAAACTATACCATATTCTGAGTGACACCATCATTGTTTTGCAGTGTATACATTATTGATGAAGATAAGCAAGAGGTACACCTGCTTGGTTACAATTGCATTTATATACCTAGGAAAGTGAACTTGTAGTTTTAACAATGTATGTAAAAATTTTATTACTTAAGTTGAGGAGTTATATACATATCATCATTGATCATTCTTGTTTGTGTTTAATATATAATATGTCTTGTATGCCCCATGTATTTTTGTGTAGCATACAATATACATGTACAATAAAAGAATTGTCTATCAGGCATGAGACAGCAGCAAAAAAAAAATATGTAACCCATGTATTTTTGTGTAGCATACAATATACATGTACAATAAAAGAATTGTCTATCAGGCATGAGACAGCAGCAAAAAAAAAATATGTAACCCATGAATAACATATAAAAACATTGAGGCAGCATTTGCATAATATTTTGGGCAGGGAGTGGTGCACTGAAAACTGTGGACTTCCACCCTCACCTTCGGGCTTCATGGTAATTCACTGTTTCTATGCTGTACAGTTCTGGATGGCTCCAGTTATATAAAGATCTAGGCTCGGAGTCTGCAAACATCTTTTTGCAAAGTCCCATGTATTTGTCCTGACACTGTCACAAAATATGATGCCCAGTTTTGTGGGTCTAAACACATTCTTTCTCAATTATCAGAGCTAGACGTCCCACATGAATGTGCCAGCAAGGCTGTACTCTGACAGAGGCTCTGGGGGAAGATCTTCTGCTGCAACTCCTAGCTTTTATGATGGTCACTGACAAGCCAGGAACATGAGTATGTCATCTCTAAAACATTCCTGCTTCTATTAAGCATCATCATCTCCTCTTCATGTGTCTAATCTCCCTCCTCTCATAAAAGAAACAAATGATATCATTCCAAACTTACCACATAAGTCAAGAGACTATCTTAAAATTGGTAAATAGATTACATCTGCAAAAATGATCACAGCCATACTTAGGGCATAGCTATGTTTTTGAGAGTCAGCATCCATTTGCCTATATCAGCTCCCTAGTAAATATTACAGGACATGTATACTGTGTGATCTCTGTCACATTACCCAACTCTTCTATGGATCCCTGTATTGAAGATACCAGTAATAGAAAATAGGGATGGGAGACTGTCTCACTTCACCTCACATCAAGTGGGAGCTGGATTTGAGTTGGAGAGGCAGGCTACTAACATGTGCAGTCCTGTCAATGCAAATGAACACTGTATGTGACCTGGCTGACTATTAGGGTAATGCTAATGCCTCAGAGTAAGGTGAAATTAGTGGCATGCACAGATATAAGCTCCTTTGGTGGGTCTTTCAGGATTATATGAACCTTTCCTGAATTACAATTTATTTGTGTCAGAAACACCTTTGACGTGACTACATATGTCAGAGTGCTAACAATTGGTAGATTTGGCAGAAAGCATTTTGAAAGAGGAAACCCAATGAAGTGGTTAGAGGCAAATCTTTTACAGACCTGAGAATCTACTCTGCTCCTGTTTTTACCTGGAGAGATGATGTTGCCTTTTTCCTTCAATGTTAAAGATAATAACTAGCACCTATTGAGAATTGCTGCATGTCAGGTACCAATAAGCACAGTTGCTTGGCTGTATTACCTCTAATTCAGTGGCTCAGAATTGGAGGGTGATGAGTTTATCTTTCATCATCCTAGGACTGAAGACATTTCTTTGTTGTCCAATAACTTGAGGTGGAAGGTACTCAGAGTATTTAGTCAGTAGAGGATATAGAGGCTAGTTTCTCTGCTAAATACATTAAAATCTTCAGATAGTCTTCAAAACTTTGTGATACCATGGGAATGATCCAAGGTGCTGAGACTCAGCTCCTGTTCTAATTCATCAAGACAACTTTTGTTCTTGATCTCATATGGTTGACAAGGAAATAGGCATTACGTGTGTATATTCTATGCACAAAATAAGCAAGTCTAATTCCACTACTTTGATCTTGTGAGACACTATATATGTAGTGGGCTTTGCAAAGATGCACTAAGTAACTTGTCAAGAGATCAAAAATCAGTCAATATGGAACATGTAACTTGCAAAGAACTGTATTATATATTGTTACATCCATTGTAATTGGCCCTTTGTAGGATTCCAGTGGGTCTACTTTCCCAGTCAGAAGCCCGAGAACCTGAATACTGTAATAGTAATAGTATGTTCAAATATTTAGTTATCAATAGGGGACAAAACCCTAGATCTAAGTGGGGTTTACTGTAGAATCCCTTGGATTATTGTAGTGTATGATTTCACTTTCTAGGTAAGAGAGAGCTATAAAATAACTGAATAAAATGTATTCTTATTTGTTCTTTATCCATTATTCCTGAGAGGATTATCTTAAGGACTAGACCAGACCCACAAAATTAGGGGTCACTTAATTTTAGAGTCCTCCAAATCCATATGTTATAGTTCAAAAGGTGTAATATAGTAAGGAGAGAAAAGCCAAATCTGGAGTAAATTAATTCTCTTTTGTTACTCATTAGGCCAGTCACATTTGTTTGAACAAACTGCACGATATATTTTGAAGATATGAGACTATAAAATCCTTTAATTGTTAAAATAAAAATAAAGTGGCTTTGTTTGAAATGTTTTATGAAAGAATGGGACTCTTGGAATTTATGGAAATGAATAGAATTATTGGGGCATAGCCATTAGGGGGAGATGAAATTTATATTACTCGAATGGGAAACGTTTACATAACTTCCTAATGGGCCTGCCATTTATGATTCAATAGTTCTCTCCCTATTGAAGAAATAAATTGCATTTTTCATTATGGACTATTATCTTTTCTTCTGCTGATTTTGTAAGGTTTCTATAATTTACCCAATATTAAAAATGAATAATAAACGAGTTTAATAATGTCTGTAAGGTTTTAGTACTTTTTACCCTATTTCATGACACTGTTTAAAAATCAGCACAAGCAGTCTTCTGAAACTGAGCTGTAGAATCATTTTTGAATGACCTTTGAAAGACCAATTAATATTAAAGTGGTAACATCCAGTCCTTTCTGTTCTGAACTTACTGGTAACACAATCAGCATTCTAGTGAAAATGGAATTTCTATATGGTGGATACTAACATTATATTGTATCGTTGTTACTTCCTTTTAGTGAAGATGGACTTGGTTTTCACTGTTTAATACATCAATACTAGGCCCTTGTTATCTAAAAGGAGAAGAGGAGTCTCCTCCATGACCTGCATTAACCTGTATTGAAATGGTCTTCCCTTAGGTTGAGAGATACACAGCTCCAGAAAGAATAAAGCAATGAAGCAGTGTTCTATACTTTATCATTTAAACGCACCACATTAGATACATCTACTTTTATTGCTTTCTTCCCTAAAATATATTCATTTTTAGCAGAAGAGACTACACTGAAAAAGCGTCACTGGGATTTGATAGTCATGTTTGTCACTTTTGTTAGCTACTAGAGAAGATGGGTAAGGGAAAGAATTGATCCTCCTCCCTCTGTGATTGACACTGATGATCTGAAATAGTGATGTTAAAGTTTCAGGGAACTCAGGTTTCTGGGCTTTTCATCTTGCAAAAGTTCTCCATTCTTATGAGTGACTGAATTTTTAGGACTCTAGTTTCAGTTAAATTCGTGTGTGTGTGTGTGTGTGTGTGTGTGTGTGTGTGTGTGTGTGTGTGTTACGACAATAAAATATCTGAGGCTGGATATAAGGGAAGAGGTTTATGTCACCATGATTCAGATGAATGAACCTTTCATACATCATGGCTCCAGGGTCCTGACAGTAAAGCACTATTCTCTATTAGACATTCAATGACTCTCATGAGAGCTCATTTCTTCAAGTTTCACCACCTATCAACATTGTCCAGCTTCCTGCATAAGAACCTTTGGTTGATAATGTCAAACTCTAACTGAGTCACAGCAACATCCACACTGACATCCCAAATATCTGCAGGCCCCCTTTCACCTACCCTCCCCCTTATAGACACACACACAGACACACCTGCACAGGCACACACATGCATGTGCGCACATGTGACTCTTTACTCTTTCTCTACCTTTCCAGATTCATAGCCTCCAGATTTATAGCCTGGAGTTCTCTCACTCATTTCCTCATTATGAACAACTGTTCTCTCAGGGACTTACTGGGCTCAGTCCCACATCACAGTCTATCAGCTGACATTTCACTTTCTGTCCTAGTTAGCTTCAACTACCAACTGTCAACTGTCAACTTAACACACCATAAAGTTTTCTGTGGTCACACGCTTGAGAAGGGAGTCTCAGTAAGGAACTTCCCCACTCAGAGTGGCCTGAGGGCATGTCTATGAGGGATTGTCTTAATTGGTAACTGATGTACAAGGATCTAGTACATTCCCAGGCAGGTTGTCTTGTATTGTATAGAATAGCTAGCCAAACATAAGCTGCAAGAGAGACAGTTCGCACGTTTCTCTATTGCTTCTGCTTCAAGCTCCTGCCATGACTTCTCTTAAAAATGGACCTTGACCTGGATACAAAAGCTAGAGAAATCCTTTTGCCTCCTAAGTTTCTCTTTATTAGAACGTTTTATTCAGCAACAGGAAGGAAACTAGAACACTTGATAATGTCTATCTAGCTCTTTATTCTCTGCAACTCAATTGGAGTGTCACTTTACTAGAAAGGTCTTCTGGGACCATCTTGTCTTCTATAGGAGTATCTTTCATTTTCTTCTCAAACATTATTTACTTATCGTCATCTTTTGCTTTATTAGACTTTATATGGGCCAGGAAAACAAATTTTTTTTTCTTATTTCTCTGTGATCAATATCAATCTCTTTAGTATATAATTTAACAAAGTTCATCAAGACATAATTTTTAATTGAATGAGTGGTTGGTTATGCAAATTTCAAATATCATGCTCCGTACTACAGTGAGTGTCATTTGTGAACTCTGAGTGTATAGCCACAGATCATAAATGATCAGAGAAGTTGACGTTTTTGGAGCTTATTTTCCTGTCTGCTTAGATCTTCCACAGAACTCTTCCAATATCACCACACCATGTCCTCAGAAAGCATACGTTCTTCACATATTTCAAGAGTTTTAGGTAGTAGATATAGTATCCGGCTGAGCAAAGAGCTAGATACAAATTCACATCCTTCAAAGCCTTCTGTTGCTATGGTACTACTAAGAATGTAGACAGTCATGAGTTGTAGCTGAGGTGCTTTATAGGGTTCTTAGGATAAGATTTTGGTGTAGCAGATAGAAGAATAGAACTTATATCGATCCAAGAAACATTAGTACTTTTCAACCTACATTCTTCTAGTTTATCTGTCTCTATCTTATGAGATACAGTCTTTCTCTCTTAGAACTCACAGTTTAGTGCAGGCAGACCTCAAATTAGTATCCACCTTCCTGCATCACCCTCCTGAGTATTAGAATTACAGGCATAAGTTACTATGTCTAACTTACATTGCCTCTCACACCTTTTCAGTGACTGTATGAAGACACAGAACTATTGAGGCAGTATAGTATCAGTAGAATTAATTTACCAGTTTTAACTATTGGTGACTATTATAATCATAATTATTTTGACAACACCAAATAATTTTCTCATTTTTATAAACATGGGAGCTGCAAATATGTAGAATAGAAATCACCTGTAATACCAGCCAGCACTGACTTCTTGACCATGAACTTTGTCTTTTATAATATTCTATCTCTATCACTTAGTGTAATATGGATACTTGAAAGTCACATGATAAAAAATGTTATATAAGCAATCTATAAATTTTCTATGATAATAATTTACTATACTTTTCTTATAGTTATAAATTTATATTTAAATTACAAACCTAAAGGAACACCTTGACTGTAGAGAATAACAATAATAAAACCAACTAGAAGTGGAATTTCTTCTTGTCATCAAAGACAATTCTAAATAGCATAAATGAGGAAATGATCCTTTCTCAGCCAGACCACTTCTACTGGTCAGCCCACAAATTAACAACATATTATTAGGTTAAAATTCATTCTGTATTTTTTTTCTTATTTATTCGTTAATCTTTTTTTACAGTCCAGACTTTATCCCTATTCCACTCCATCCTCAGCCTGATCCACATCGCACACCTCCTCCTGCTCCCATCTCCAAGAGGATGTCCCCCCCACCAGTAACACTCTTACTTGAAACAGATTCCAACAGAAAGCTTTTAACCATACAATGGTATTGAAAGCTTGACTTATCTCTTGATAACTTTAAGAGAATTTCTGAACATTGAATCTCTCTTCTGAGATTCTAGCCTTAAAAGAAGCATGAAATGTATGTGAAGGCTGTGGGAAATCATGTTCATTGCCACACTAAATATTATAGTAAAAGTAAAGACCTAGCGTGAATGTTGAGCCCTAGAATAAAGGGCTGTTCAAACGTGGTACCTTCCTGAGACACACAATGATGCAGTTGTTAAAACAACATTTGAGCAGACTTTTTAAGTAGTACATGGGAAACTCTGAACTTTTTGAAGTGGATCTGAATGAGAAACATTTTCTAGATGAGCATATGTTCATTTACTGGAGCATGTGCAATGGAGAACACATAAAATGCAAATAAGGAAGGGAAATGATATAGTTTCATTGAGAAGAGCAGCAGGAAATAGTCAAAGGTGCAGATCCTTGATAGAGTGTCTGCAGTATTCCTGTTGACTAGATGTAGGACCCAAAACTTATGTGCAACTTACTTGTGCATTGTATTGCAAGCATTACTTTTATGGAAAATATAAATCTGACACAAGGAATCAAATACAGTTAGTGGATTTGTTTCCTTAATTTTAGTCACATGAGGTCTTTTGTGATTTTCTTCCAAGAACTATGTCAGTTTCAAAGCAAGGAATGGTATTCATTTTAGTTTTATGGGATGGCACTGCTCTTTTCTTTAAACCATGCATGGGTTTATTGTTGCTTGGGTAATGTCGACACAAAACGAGGCACAGTCATCCAAGAAGTGAATAGTCCACCAAATTAGCAGTATGCTTCTCTCCATGGGATTGGGTCGCCATAGTCACCAATGCTCTGATTTACAATCATACTCTTGGCATTTCAATTGAGATGTTTTGCAGATCTTTATTTTCCTTTTATTGAAAATGTTTTTTTTTTTTTGACATAATATATCCTCCTTCTACCCTGCCCCATTCAGATCTTCTCCCTTTCTGTCTTTCATTAGAAGACAAACAGGCTTCTAAGAGATGACAATTAACAGAAAAATAATATAACATAATATATTAGAACTGATTACATTGGAATTGGGTAAAACAAACAGACAGAAGACACACTTATTTTCACACTCAGTTTCTTGAAAAAGCCTTCCCTTTCTCAAATAGTTTATCAGTCTGATTTGTCTTTGTGACCTATTTGCAAATTTTTAATAATTAATTTCCTAAACCTAAAGTTACAGAAAAGATAAAAATTATTATTTTCCCAATATTTTAAGAGATTACTATTAAAACCATAGATTCAAAAATCAAATAGTGATTAATCATGCATAGATGTTTATGGAACAAAATAACTATGAAATTTATTTTTAGAACTGAAAAGAAATTTGATGACTTTTGCCATATCTTATAGTAAAGTATGTTGTCTAGTTCTCACTTATAAGTGAGTTCAAATGACATTGATTTATGATGGGGTGAATTTGCAAGAACAACTGTGTGTTGAACAAGCCTGCTTACTCTTTCAGAATGCTCAGAGCAAGGGGAGAAGCTGTCACTTGGGCTAGAAGAAAGAGAAGTTGAAGACCTCAGAGCCAATTAAGTTGCTATGTAAATTAGACTCTTGCTTTTAAAGCATACTTTTCTTTTGATGCCTTATAAGCATTCCTAACATATTAGAATTTTTGCCAAATTAAAAAAGTTTTATTCTCAAAATCATATTTCTATAATCAATACATATCTTTTCTCAAAGGTTATAAACATTACCTTAAATATGAAATGTGGCTGGAAGATATATTATTCCATTATTTTAAAGTAAAACATAGTTTTCAGAATATTTTATATGAGGCTTTAATAATAACAAGTAAACTAAAAGGAGTTAAACACAAGAAAGACGTACATACTCTAGAAAATACAAGCGCCCCAAATAAGAGAGGCTCATTCCCAAAATGAAATATTTCAGTAACTCACCAGTGTTTTGTCAGTTGTGCCCAAATATTTAACCTAAAAATGTGGATCTGAATGATTCATCTCCCACCAATATCACTTCCCTTATTCTCTGACCTCCTAATCTGTCTTTGGTGCCCAAGAAAATAGGCCATGATTCCCTATACCCAACTCCTACAAATGTAACTTTTCCCCCACAATTGCTACCCCCTTGTACCACCTGTATATACAGAGTCATGTGTTGCTTAAAGGTGAGGATATATTCCAGGGTATCATTATGTAGTTTCATCATTTGAGAATGCCATTGAGCATACTTACACTAATTAAAGTCAACTATCCACATAAATAGCTGATATCAACCTATGAAATCACCATCATAACATTAGCTATGTCATTAGTCGTGCTTGACTGCACTTTGCTTTTATTGGATCTCCAGGATCAGGTCTTTATGACCAATGAACTGGTAATACTCACCGTGTTCTTTCAAGTATTCACCCCACTTTTAACTTTGTTAATAGAGCTAAATGTCAGTCTTTACTCTGATTTAAAATTTAAGATCACAGCTGTATTCATCTAGGCAAATTATCTTTGCATATCAAACACCTAACAAGAAATAAACTGTGTTGTGTGAAACAGAGAAAATGATAGACTACTGTATAGTGGGCTTGTATGGAAAGCAGTAAGCACAGATTAGAGCAAATGCACGCACTTTATGAAGTGTTCAGCGAGGATTTTTGTTAACTTGCTCACATTTCATTGCTATATACAGACCATTTGTTGACTTCTTTTGGAATTCCTGGATGACTCAAGATGGAATCTAGAATTTGGCTCAATATGTAAAATAGAGGCATTTCCAGAGAGGAGAAATTCAATGATCTGAGCTTCCTTGCAGTAAGTAGAATGTCAAATAGTCCGGAGAATGACCTAGAATACCCATACTTACAGTTTTGGATGAGTTGGGTGATTTTTGTATATAGAGAGCAAGCCAAGTAAAAGAATGCATAACAAGACATAGATACAAAAGTATATAGATGCATTGATAGTAAAACTTCATCAACTCTATCACTCAAATTGCCAGGAGAAATTTACTGGGGAAATCCCTTTAAAGTTTCCAATATGGAAAAGTCCCAGGCAGAGCAATAAGTTTCCTCTGGAGAAGTTTCCATGTCAGTAGATAAATAACACTAAAAGTAATATTATGAAATTGGGGCTAACAAACATTCAACAGATTCCAAATGAGGGTTCGATTGTCTTAAATCCCTTTAAGACAATAAACTAGAGTTCTCAGTAGAGGGCAGAACAGAGTGTCTCCTTGGTAAAACTTTCATGCAAAAGAACAAATAGAAACAGAGAGAGCAACAAATCCGGAGCTTGCAACAGTAGCTTGCAGAGACTAAATGGGGGAAGTTGAAACTCTTAGCTGAAGTTCCAGATTGTTCTTTCTTGCCATGGTTTAACTTCCTATGGCTACTCTTCTGAATTCTCTGTCCAAAATTCTTATATCATGGGATAAACAATAGTTTACCTTCTGGCTGTTCCCCAAAGCCCAGGACTTTTACTATGTGGCTATTTTGTTGTTCTCTCATTCTTGGCACAGAGTTAGAAACACAGCCTATGCTCAGAAAAGAGGCTGTGCAAAAGACATTGAAACAAACATGACTGAGTAGTAAGAATGCAAAGGGTGAAGCAGCAATCTTATTTTCAGAGACAGCTTCTCAGTGACCTCAAGAAATACATGGGCACTTATCAATATAGTATACAGCAAAGATAATCACCAATGTGAGGGACACACTGGAGGAGGTGTCTATTCCAATTCACTGACAGTAAATGCTATGGATCATTTTCTGAGTTGTCCTTTTTGCTCAGGAGAACTTCCTTTTTAGTGAATGTTGTTATCTCGATTGTAATTACTAACCGGATTCTTACTAGTCTAATAAAATCCAGGACATAATAGTAATTTAATATTTGCCCACTTGTATTCTCCCAGGCCCTATGCTAACAGCCAGAAATCTATGAACTTACTCATTTCTTACTGTGATCCTATGAAATAGGATTCATTATCATTCCTAATTCTGAGCATAGACAGGTTGCCCTGGTTACATGGCTAATAAGTGGCAGAGCTGAATGGAGACAGCATGCGTCTTGAGTGCTTCGTGCCTTCCACCACTGCATTGTGCTAATGAAATGGTTCTAAAGGGAAATCTCTTGTTCACAACACTGACAAACCTGCCACGTTAGAGAGCTTCATCTTCTGTACTTGCTACATATCTAGAAATAATATTATGTCATTGCTTGTCTATCTGAATTTGGTCAAAACTATTTCATTTTTCTATGACTTTATCCTATCACTAAAAAAGGAAAAAAAAAACATACATCAAATGAAACGTATCAAGGCATCCACATAAAAGATGTTCTCTGAAGTCAGAGAATTAAGAGGAAAAGCAGAGTCCTTAACAAAGAAAGAAAGCCCTCAACTCACTAAGAAGATGGGAGAGGACATCAGGAGAAAGAAAATAGGATTTAGAAGAGAAGAGGCAAGCGGCAGCAGCAGAAGTAAGCTGTGAAGAATGGGTTGGTTTCTGCAAGGTACTTTATGGGACAAGTAAGGAGAAACCTGAGTTCTAATGTCCATGACATTTGCTCAGCATATTCTTCATACTGTCGGAGAGAGATTTTATCCCTCGGGTTAATGCTTACTCTCTCTCGTCACGTAGAAATAGAAAACATCAATTGAGCAAATAGCCCAGATCAGATTAGCCTGTGGCTGTATCTACCAAAAAAATGTTTTAAATAATGAGTGGTCACGAGGCCTCACTTTGGGCAGCATCATTCCTATGCAGGTAAGTCTGGGATGTACAAGAATGCTCAAAATCACTTAGCTACAAAATCTTAAACCTACACCAGTGATCTGCCTGAATGGCATACTATTGCAAGAGTGGTACAAATGTTACTAGAATAACCACTTTTTCATTATACATGGACCCATATGTGACAATGATAAAGTAGCCAAAAATCTGATAGATCATCAACATAGGGGAAAACCTACTAGCACTATACTGCTAAGTGAACACAACAGTAAAGTATCTCTCTTGAAGCAATCCCACTAAAATCAGGGACTAGAAAAGGCTGCCCTCTCTCTCCCTATCTATTCAATATAGTAATTGAAGTTCTAGCTAGAGCAATTAGACAACAAAAGGAGGTCAAAGGGATATAAATTGGAAAGGAAGAAATCAAAATATCACTATTTGCAGACAATATGATCGTATACTTAAGTGACCCAAAAAACTCCACCAGAGAACTCCTGCAGCTGATAAACAACTTCAGCCAAGTGACTGGATATAAAATTAACTCAAACAAATCAGTAGCCTTCCTGTACTCAAAGGGTAAACAGGCTGAGAAAGAAATTAAGGAAATGACACCCTTCACAATAGTCACAAACAATATAAAGTATCTTGGTGCGACTCTAACCAAGCAAGTGAAAGATCTGTACGACAAGAACTTCAAGTCTCTGAAGAAAGAAATCGAAGACCTCAGAAGGTGGAAAGATCTGCCATTCTCATGGATTGGGAGGATTAATATAGTAAAAATGGTCATCCTGCCAAAAGCAATCTACAGATTCAATGCAATTCCCATCAAAATTCCAACTCAATTCTTCATAGGCTTAGAAAGAGCAATTCTCAAATTCATTTGGAACAGCAAAAAATCCAGAATAGCAAAAGCTATTCTCCACAACGAAAGAACTTCTGGGGGAATCAGCATCCCTGATCTCAAGCTGTACTACAGAGCAGTAGTGATAAAAACTGCATGGTATTGGTACACTGACAGGCTGGTAGATCAATGGAATAGATTTGAAGACCCAGAAATGAACCCACACACCTATGGTCACTTGATTTTCAACAAAGGAGCTAAAACCAACTAGTGGAAAAAAGATGGCATTTTCAACAAATGGTGCTGGTTCAACTGGCAGTCTACATGTAGAAGAATGAGAATTGATCCATTCCTATCTCCCTGAACAAAGCTCAAGTCCAAATGAATCAAGCACCTCCACATAAAACCAGATACACTGAATCTAATAGAAGAGAAAGTGGGGAAAAGTCTCAAACACATGGGTACAGGGGAAAAGTTCCTGAACAGAACACCAATGGCTTATGCTCTAAGATCAAGAATCGACAAATGGGTCCTCATGAAATTGCAAAGCTTCTGTAAGGCAAAAGACACTGTCAATAGGACAAAACAGCAACCAACAGTTTGGGAAAA
>CM052712.1:39020406-39043462 GCA_028551405.1 Uromys caudimaculatus | reverse complement strand
ACTCAGCTATTAAAAACAATGACTTAGTGAAATTCACAGGCAAATGGATGGAACTTGAAAATATCATCCTGAGCGAGGTAACTCAGTCATAAAAGAACGAACATGGTATGTACTCACTGATAAGTGGATATTAGCCCAAAAGTTCAGAATACCCAAGTTTCACTTAACAGTAACCGCTGGACTGAGAATGAGGTCCCAGATGGAGGAGTTGGAGAAGGGACTGAAGGAGCTGAGGGAGTCTGCAGTCCCATGGAGGGAGCAACAGTGTCAACTGGCCTGACCCCTCCAGTCCTCCTGGAGGCTGGACCACCAACCAAAGAATATACATGGAGGAACCCATGTTTCAGACCACATATGTGGCAGAGGAGGGCCTTGTTGGCCATCAGTGGGAGGAGAGGCCCTTGGGCCTGAGGGTGTTAGAGGCCCCAGTAAAGGAGAATGTCAAGGTGCAAATACAGGAGTGGGTGGGTGGTTGGGGGGAGGCAGAATACCCTCATAGAGGCAGGGAGGGGTAGGGGATAGGGGTTTTCTAAAGAGGAGACCTAGAAAGGGGGAAACATTGGAAATGTAAATAAAGTATCAAAAAATAAAAAAATAAAGTATCTCTCTTTTTTCCTGTTTAGCTCTGTACCCCACTTTTTAAATTATTATTAATTTATTTTTTGTTTTTCTTTTTTTTTTCTTTTTACACTCCAGATTTTATTCTCCTCCAAGTCCACCCTCTGACTGTTCCACCTCCCATACCTCCACCCCACGTACCCCCCATCTCCACGAAGATATTCCTACCCCACCCCCACACCCTCCATACCTATAAACTTCCTAGGGCCTCCAGTCTTTTGAGGGTTAGGTGCATTCCTCTGACTGAACCCAGACCCGGCAGTCCTATGCTGTATGTGTTTTGGAGGCCTCATATCAGCTGGTGTATGCTGCCTGATTGGTGATCCAGTGTCTGGAAGATCTCATAGGTCCAGTTTAATTGAGATTGCTGGTCCTCCTACAGGACTGCCCTCCTCCTCAGCTTCTTCCAGCCTTTCCCTAATTTAACCACAGGGGTCAGCAGCTTCTGTCCATTAGTTGGGTGCAGATATCTGCATCTGACTCTCAGCTGCTTATTGAGTCTTTCAGAGGGCAGACATGATAGGTCCCTTTTTTGTGAGTGCTCCATAGCCTCAGTAATAGGGTCAGGTCTTGGGGCCTCCTCCTGAGCTGGATCCCACTTTGGGCCTGTTGTTGGACCCACTTTTCCTCAAGTTCCTCTCCATTTCCATCCCTGCAGTTCTTTCAGACAGGAACAATTTTGGTTCAGAGTTTTGACTGTGGGATGGCAACCTCCTCCCTCATTTGATGCCCTATCTTTCTGCTGGAGATGGACTTTACAAGTTCCCTCTCCCCACTGTAGGACATTTCATCAAGGTCCCTCTCTTTGAGTCCTGAGAGTCTCTCACCTCCCAAGTCTCTGGTACATTCTGGAGGGTCCCCCCAACCTCCTACATCTCTTAAAGACATATTGCTATACCCACAGATCAGTGCCACCATCAACCCTCATCAGAGAAGCTTCTTGCAGTAGATGATAATAACACAGAAAGACCCACCCATGTTCAATGTAGAGTGAGAACATTTAGAAAACCCAGTAAAATGGTATGTTTTTATTAACCCCCTACACTCAGGGTTCATGGAACTGTGTGGAAGAGGAGATAAAACGATTGTAAGAGCCATAGGTGGTAGATGACTCCAAGGAGACAGCATTGTAGGCACAACGGGACCGTTACAAAGATGATCCCAGATAATGCGTCAGAAAACACAGTACCAAATCCAAGTCCAATGGAGTCTCAGCACTAAGTTGAAGACATAAACATGAGGCCCTGCCCCAGCTGAGGAGTTTTCTTCAACTGATACGCTCTGGCATAGGGAAAAATCATTTTTTTCCATGAAGTGTCACAGGGTATATTAACTACATTGCAGACCAGGCCCATCTCCATGAATATGAATAGTTGACTAACACAAAAGAAACCCAAGGGAGCTTTTATGGACTTATTGATGCATTTTGCTTGGTTTTTAAACATTTTTTGTCTTTTTATTTGCTTACTTATTTTTGATTTTCACTTTTCTGCTTTTTAAAATACATGTGTTTCTTAATTTTTGTTTCTGTTTCATGGTTTTTTTGAAAAGGGGGAAGTTAATGTTGGGTGAGTAGGGAGGTACATAGAAACTGGGAGGAGTTAGGGAAAGGGAAAACATGATTAAATTATATATATATTTTTAAATATAGGAAAAGAAAGCCAGCAGGTTTCCTCCATGGTTTCTGCTTGTGTCCCTGGTGTGACTTCCCTCAATGATGGACTATGATCCGGAAGCATAAGCAAAATAAACCCCTTCTTTAAGTTATTTTAAGTCAAGAGGATTAGCACAATTGCAAAAAGGAAACTAGAACATCTCAATACTGTACAAAGGAATAAAGTGAATATTTTTGTTTAAAAAAATGTCAAACTAAAGAAAACAAACACACACACACACATTCACACACAGAAAAAGCCAACTTTAATAATGGAAATGTCCATATCTTGTTGATGTCAAACAACAGGGCAATATTACACTTTCATTTCAATTATGTTTAAATAATAAAATAGCACTAATCAGAATATTTTTTTTAATGCTTGCTTCTGAAGATTTTATAATTGCATTATATCTTGGATGACATGATCTGCTAAAATGGAAAATTCCGTATTTCCCTGGTATAACTACTTTTGCTTCTTCATCATTTTGATTTTCTTTCATGTAGTCAGAGTCCAAAGTGATGTACCTAATATTTTTGAGAAATTTTGTGTTTTAAAATTAGAATTGAAAAACCATAGTTTGGTTAAAGCAACTTTCTAAGAAATATGTGTCATAAGATTACATTAATAAGTGCATTTTAATGGAAAGTATTCATCTGGAATTATTAGTTGACAAATTCTTCTGTACACATACAATATAAAAGTCTGTGTTTGTAGTATAGATGCCTTTTTATGCTATGAATAATGCTATTATGGATCCTAAAACAGGAAACGAAGGCAATACAATTTGTCTGCAGCAGCTCTAAAAAGCCAATGCAGATGAAATCTACTATAGTACTGTATATTGGCTTATAAAAATCTTCCAGAAATATAACTTTATAGATTCAAGAAAACTGTTGGTCTTAAATTCTTTTACACAACTGTGCCATATAAAACCTAGGCTCTTCTTTGCCTGGAGAAATGGTCGAGTCCAAGATAGTTAAATTTAACAATTATTTATTCCGTAGCTGTTGTTGAAACAATGTATAAACAAGCAGTATGCAAATGTCTGATTGCTTTGTTATTAACTTTTTCTTGTTTATAATGAATTTGTCTAAGGAGAAAATTAGAAATGTGGAAAGAAATGAAACAATTAAAATATTATAGGAATTCAAATAAAAACACTCTTTTAACTTAATGCATCTTGCTTCTTGGTGAGAACTAATAGACATTTGTTGCCTTTTTTGTGGTGCTGGGGAATTGGAACTAGGGCTTTGTGCATGTTAAACAAATACTCTATCGTGGATCTATATCTCTCTCCTAATATACCTCTTGAAGCCTAGCAATTTTATAAGTCTAAGGAGTTTTAATCTTTAAAAAACTAAATTATCACAATGCTTTAAAATGTATCAGAGAAATATCATTAAAATTGTTCTAATCTCTCTTATCTCTTAAAAAAAAAATGTAGAAAAATAAAGCTGAAACATCAGTTGTATCCTGACTCCTGGCCTAGCTGGGCAGAGGCACATACTGAGCCTGTGAACATTACCATGAAGATATTCTATTCTTGAATTGGTGAATTTTTACAAATACAAATAATTTTGTTCATATTTTGTAGTATGTGTGTGTGTGTGTGTGTGTGTGTGTGTGTGTGTGTGTGTGTGTTGTTGACTTCATAAAATCTAGGATTTTGTATTTGGCTATTACAATTTCCTGTACCTACAGTATATGTGGTCATTAGAAGACAACATCCAGTGACTACCGTCTTCTTCTGCCTTATATGAGGTAGAGTCACTTTGTTCTTCATTGCTACTTATAACAGTCTAGCTACATCAGGAGCTTGCAGGGATGTCTCTTCTCTGTATCCCATCTTGCCTTAGGAACAGTGGGAATTACATATGGGTAATACCCAGTCCAAGGTGGTTTCTGAGGATCTGAACTTGAGTCCTAACACTGGCATAGCAAACATGTTACCCACTGAGATTTCTCTCCAGCCCATATTACCTGGATGGATACTTAATTAATAATGCAACTAGAAATGAATCTCTATGGCTACCAGATTTATTATTACCTAGAGAACATTTCGAGGTGATGACATCACATCGAAGGATCCCTGTAAGGCCAGGGCATAGCTCCATGAATTTAGAATTTATTTTAGGAATGCAGAATGAGTTATACCGGAGATGTACATGAATTATTTGAATTCATTTTTTTCATTGTAGTTTCAAGCCTTCCTCTAGTCAAGCATGTTAATGAAAACAGCTGAACCCTTTTGACAGATTTTTATCTCATAGCCTCTGCTTTGATCTTATATTTTACTTTGTCTATGAAGGAAATGAATGCTAGCATGTGGCACACAGTCATGTGTTCTTGTTCAGTAGATAAGCATCAAAGGATACTATGCTTCTCCCATAATGATTAGCAATCCCATCAACAATTCTAAAAGTAATATGAAAACTACACTTGATGGTCAGTAGATCGTTTGGACTCTTAATATCCTAATAAATAAGCATGGGGACATTGTTCTTGATGATACTGAATATTTGTGATCCTTGTACATGGAGGGACAGATGACAGCACCCTCACTGAATGTTCCATATCACAGTTCGCTTCAAACTTTCTCTACAACATTCACTTTCCCATTATAGAAAACTCTTTATGGATTTTCCTTGGGTTAGTTATGTTTTGGAACCATTAATAAGTAAGCTGGGACTACTTCCACATAAGCAATGCTATATTATGATAATTGATTTTCTTTTAACTGAGAAGGCCATTAGGTGACTAATGATCAGGTAGAATATAAAGTGTGAATATTCTAGGCAAACAAGTGATTCATGTCCCAGGTGAGAATGAGTACGACACTATAAAATTTTATCATGTGAATCAGAACAGCATGCAATTTCAAATCCATCCCTTTTACATTTATTTACTTGGAAGAGGCACATGGCAGAGTGTATGTATGGAGGTCAGAGCAACTTAGGAGAGTCATTTCTTCTTCCATCACATGGGTCTCAAGGATTGAACTTGGTTGTCAAGCTTAGTGTGACAGCAGGGGATGTACACACTGTGTCATCTTTCCATGTCTGAATTCTTTGTATCTGTCACCACTATTTAATATTTTTAGACAGGGATTGACTAAAACTTTTGAAAGAGAATATGTGAATGGAAAATACTATCTATAGTTTGTGGGAGGAAATACCACAAAGTTCTAGTATTTTATCTTGTATGGCTCCATAGCCCCATTCCCAGCCACCTTGTTAGTCTGCTAATATATTCTTTTTTCAAACATATTGGTGTCTTGGTGGTATCAGGTATTTTCCTACTCAAAACCACCTTTGCATATTTAGAGTACTCTGCCCAGTAATTTTATCTCTGGTCTTCACAAGTTGAAGCTGTCTATAGACTCTCAAGTCAGACGACACTTCCCAAGGGAGCCTTCCCTGCCTTCCTTCTATTAAGGGTGGTTGTTCTTATCCTGTGTGGTTCATCAGCACTTGCATTTAATGAATGACAAATACTTAGCATAATGACTTTGATAGTCCTAGTCATGAGACTATAGGTAATAATGGAAATCTCCTCCATTTGTCTGCAAAGAACGAACTAAGCTCTATATGAAAACAGAGATCCAAAGACCAGAACACACAAAGCAATGGCAGGTTACCAGTCCAATATTAGGAAACCAAGCCTTGCTGCAGTGATTTGAGGCAATAGTATTGTACCTATAATCCAGTTCTGAGTTGAGCAGAAGCCCTGCAGAAGATGGTGGAGAGAAGTAATAGTATGGTTTGTGCAAGGTACAATAGACGGTACAGAAGATGGAAGCACCAACGAATGGGTGCCTGGATCTGGTGTGAGGACATGTGAAAGAGAAAGCAAGCCAGTGTCTGTGGAGACGGCCTTTCCTTAAGCTACACCCCATAGCTTTTAAGAAAGCCTGCTGTATTGTTCTCACCACTTTTATCTAATTCTCTTTTGCACATACAACTTGGATACAAAATTATTATGGAAATATGCCTGTGAATCTTCTCACCTATCATTATTGCCAATAATTCTTAAGAGTCTAGGTACGAGAGTTGTTGGTTGTTACCATTCTTGGTCACACTAGTTCCCCCTCATCAATTAACTAATGGTGTGGGTGGGCTTTAGTAAGCATTTGCTGACCTGGACCATTTACATTTGAATAGCAGGCCCATCATTATTTTTAGCCATGAGGTCTTGGAATAAGTAACTTCCCTCTCCTTAGTTTTCTCTTCTATAAGTTGGTAATAATAATCATAGCTAATATTCATTTGTCATAGAGTGACTAGAGTAATGAAATGAAATAATGACCAATTGAATTTTAGAATGCTGTTGGATACCCAATTAGCACTATATAAGTAATGGGCTGTCATGATGGAATAGCTGAAAATAAACACTGTAAAATGACTATCATTCTAGCTAGCCCATATAAAAGACACACAATCCAGGTATTTTATTTACAAGTTGTAAGCCTACATTGGGCATAGTTGGAGCTATACTTATTTCCTAGCTATAATGTCCCTTGTTACCTGCTGTTCTTTTCTGGCCACAACCTCATGGTCCATCTCGTCTAGTGTCAGCCTCCTGTCCCTCCGTGTCCTTCTTTCTTCTCTCTACTTTCAACCCCTCACTTGGTCCTCAAGCCCACCTTTCTCCCCCCACTGCCCAATCACAGGCTCTATCCTTTTATTGACCAGTTAAATTGGGGAACAAGGTTTACATAGCATCACTTGGTGTACATGCGAATCTGCAGATGTTCATGGGGGAGGGGGGCGACCAGAGCTTGAGAGTATTTAGCATTAGAATATAAGCAGCATCAGACCAACACATCAGATTGATCCACGACAAAACACTAAGCTGAGAGTTTAAATGGAAGGATTTATTTTCTTCACATAAGTTTCTATAGTACATTTAAAACACTAAATCTAATAGCAAGACTTCTGTAGGCTGAGGAAGCATCCCACAAAATCAACTGGTTTCTATCTCAGTAGTATTTTCTTTACATATTTGAATATGCCAATGCTGGTTACAATCTCCTTTAATCTTTCCTATTATATAATGTCATTTATAATAATAACTGTGTTAGTTAAGGAAATCATTATTCCAAGGACTGAATCATCTACATGCAAATGAGTTTAGCATAATTTCCTTAAGTATGGTAACCACTAAAGAGAGAATATTGAATTTCTTTCCTATCTGTGTTTGAAACAATTTAACAAGGTATGTGGACAAAGAGGGCAATTTCTCTACTTCAACTGTATTTATAACCCCTTTATAAAGTAAAACTCTCCTCAGGTGATATTGAGAAATTTTTTTTTATTCCTTTTAATCTCTTATGCAGACATCTAATTCCCAAGATGAAGATGTTAGGAGGCAAAGTCATTGGTGCTATGGTCACAAGATGAAGCCATATCAGTGACATAAGCATCCTCACATGAAGAGACCAGAGAAGTAGTATATCAGGGCATGCTCTCAGTGTCTTTGTTACTTTTTACCCATCCCAACTCTCCTAGCTTTCTACCAATAAGAACACAAGATGAGGGCTACGTGTACATCTCCTACCACAAGAGGGCTGTTGTGGTGGTTCAAGTAGGTATGGCCCCCATAGACTCATGTGTTTGAATGCTTGGCCCATAGGCAGTGGTACTATTAGTAGGTGTGGCCTTGTTGGAAGAAGTGCACGACTGTAGGGACTGGCTTTGAGGTCTCCTATGCTCAAGCTGCCCCCAGTATGGAACACAGTCTCTTTCCTGTTGCCTGTGGATCAAGATGTAGAACTCTCAGCTCCTTCTCCAGGACTATGTCTGCCTGCACGCTGCCATGCTTCCTGCCATGACCATAATGGACTAAACCTTAAAACTGCCAGCCCAATTAAATGTTTCCCTTTATAGGAGTTGCTGTGTTCATGGTGTCTCTTCACAATAATGAAACCCTAAGGCACCTGTCATATTCTTATCTTTTAAATGTTATACACTTACCAATTTAGTGTATATGTGTTGGGGCTGCGTATACATCTGTGATAAAGTGTGCGTGTGGAGGAGAGAGGAAATGGCAGAGAACACCTTCTGGGAGTTGCTTTTCTCTTTTTAGCATATAGATTCCAGATACTGAACTCCAGTCATCAGGCCTGGTAGAAAGTGCCTTTAACTGCTAAGCCATCTTACGGGCCTTGTGCGGCCATCTTGATCCAGCTTCCAAAAACTATGTGGGATGCGTTTCTGTGATTTAAGTCATCTACATTAATCTGTAGTGTTTTTGCTGTAGCAGACCACACTGACAAAGATACCAGAATATTCCAATTTACTCATAAAAAGAGTACTTCTTACATATTTCCTTTGTCTGTTTATACAAGAGAGTTGGTTTTCAATGTTTCAAAGAGTGTTTTGTGTTGACATTTTCTGAAGGGAACAGTATGTAAATTGCATGGTACTAGAACATTTTAGATTATGGCCAGCATCTTCTGCATAGTTTCCTTGGTTGTGATGTCTTGTGTTCTTTTCAGAGACTGTCAGAGGTTTTATGTATTCCCAAGCTATATAATTTTAACGTTCACACCATGCAAAAAGCAAAAGTGTTTACTACATGCATGTTGGTTTCCTAAGAAGTATCACAAAAACAAAGGGAAAAATAAAATAAAAGATGAAAAGAAAAAAGCTGAACGTAATTTTCTCTTTGTGCTCTAACTGATGGTCTCACTGAACCTTCAATAAACTTGAGCAGATTTTTTTTTCCTTTTTCTTTCTTTTTCTTTTTTTGCTGCTAAATATCACACCTCACTGCTGACACACTAAAATATTATAAAACTTTTTCACATGGATAAACTGTTTTGCTTTGCGGATTTGGGATTCAGTTTTCACTTCTGCTTTAAATGCCATCATTCACCACTGGGATGAGGGCACCTAATTCTGCAGCTCTAGAAAACAAATCTTACAGGTAAATATCTTTGTAAGAATGTACTGGAAGTGGGGACAGATGGCTCAGAGGTTAAGAGTATGTACTGATCTTGCAGACATCTTGAGTTTGTATCCTGGTACCCATATCAGGCAGCTCACAACTGCCTATAACTCCAGTTTCAGAGGTTGCTGTCACTTATGGCCTCTCACATACATATACTCATATAGAGACATATAGTTGAAGCAGAATCCAGTCCTTTTTCTTTTAATCAAAACCTGTTTATTTGATGTACAAGTATCTCTCTGTAATTGATAAGGAACAATTTCTATGAATTTACAAGATGCAAAATCCATTTTTCTCTCTCTCTTTTTTCTTCAATATTTACTTTATTTACATTTCAAATGTTTTCCCATTCCAGGTCTCCCCTTCCGGAAATCCCCTATCCCATACCCCTGCCCCTATCTCTATGAGGGTGCTCCCCTATCTACCTGCCCACTCCTGTCTTCTCTCCCTGGCATTCCCCTACACTGGGGCATCTGACACCCTCAGGCCCAAGGGCCTCTCCTCTCACTGATGGCCAACAAGGCCCTCCTCTGCCACATATGTGGCCAGCACCATGGGTCCCTCCATGTGTATTCGTTGGTTGGTGATCCAGTCTCTGGGAGCTCCCGGAGTCTGGTCAGTTGACACTGTTACTCCCTCCATGGGGCTGCAAATCCCATCAGCTCCTTCAGTCCCTTCTCCAACTCCTCCATCTGGGACCCCACACTCAGTCCAATGATTGGCTGCGAGCATCCGCCTCTGTATTTGTCAGGCTCTGCCTGAGCCTCTTTGGAGACAGCTTATCATGCTTCCATCAGCAAACATATCCCAGCATCCACAAGACCGTCCGGGTTTGGTGGATATATATGAGATGTATCCCCAGATGGGGCAGTCTCTGGATGGCCTCTCTGCTGTACACTTTGTCTCCAGAACCTAGTCTTTTAAAAGAAGACATGAAGAGCGTGTGTTAAGGAGGGAAAGCAGATGCTGACACTTAACTGAGAAGTTAACCTTGCTATGATTGAAAAAATATCAGACCCATAGGGAAATTGAATTGGGAAAAAAGATAAAAACATGTAACATAATATTAATATTTTTGTTTGGGAAGGAAAAATTTTTAAAGTTTTCCTGGCATTTTAGAACTTTGGGTTCTTTTGGGGAAGGATTAGGAGGTGTGGTTTTGTTGGAAGAGGTGTGTCATTCAGGGTTAGATTTAGGTTCACAAAAGCCCATGAGAGGCCTAGTGTCACACACTCAATATCATTCTGCCTACAATTTTGGATCATGTGGATACTCAGCTGCTGTTCCAGCTCCATGTCTGACACTCTGCTGACACACTCCTTAACATGATCATCATGAACGAACCCTCTGAAACTGTAAGCAAGCCCTCAATTAAATGCTTTCTTTAAAGAGTTGCCTTGGTCATGGTGTCTCCTTACTGAAATAGAACAGTAACTAAGACACTGATTTAAAGGGGAAAAAAAAAGAAAGAAAAGTACAATGTTATGTTATGAACAAGTAAGGATAAAAGCCCCCTTGCCTGTAACTCATTGGAAAAGGGGTCTAAACATACATGAAAAAAGGGTAGCTGTGGTTCAGATCCAGGCAAATTAAGAAGCACACATCTCTAGATCTGCCTTTGTATGTGGCAGTGCCTGTCCTTTGAATTCCAGAGCAAATGCTCTCATCTTCCTGGCAGTAAAGACAGAGAGGCATGCTTTATGTGAATACCAGCATGTCCATTAGTAGCATTTTCAAGCAAGTGTATTTAAAATGCTAATATTCTTAGTGCTGTGCACAAACTAGCAATCTTTTCTTTATTGGATAGAACCATCTCCTCCCCTTAATTATTCTCTCTGAATATCCAGTTCTGACATTTAGAGCAAAGCACAGTCAAATTTCCTTTGAAATTTAGTTTGTGCTAAATTAGGGCTGTTTGGTGGGAAGTGAGTTTCACATTTGTTAAGGGAATTCGGTTATAAAAGTTTGATTGACTTCAGACTGGAAGTGGGTGAATAGAGCCAGTGGCAAGGGAGTGCGAAATCCATGCTGGTGGGAAAGTGATTCATTGCTGTTGCCTGTGGTTCTTGGACATTAAGATAAAGAGCTGTATATCAGGGGTCAAGAAAGGAAGCTGCTGATGCTTTTTATAGGGCTGTGCAATAACTGCAGCAAGACACTACCCAGTTACTAAATATTGCATCTCTATTTCATATGAAGCTTTTGTATTGGAGGGAATAGAGCTAAGTTAGTTCCATAGAACAGAATATACCATATATTTATTATATTATATTATATTATATTATATTATATTATATTATATTATATTATATTATATTATATTATATTATATTATATTATATTATATTATATTATATTATATTATATTATATTATATTATATTATATTTATTATATTGTCAGTAGTAGCTGCAGTAGTGAATGGTGGATGCAATTAGCCAACACTTCCATAAATAAGTCAGATGTTCCTTCCACGTCTGCCTTCCTCTCCCCCATTTCTCTTCTTTTCTTCCTTGCAAGTTTATCTCTTTAATCCCCACTTTCATGACAGGAATTGTATAAAGTGCTAGAAATGCAACAGCAAATGACACAGAAGTACTGACCCTTATGGGTAGAGTGGAATACGATAAAATAAAGAGATTAGATAATTATTAACTGTCACGGGTACTGCAGAAGCTCCGGGCAAAGAACTAACCTAGAAAATAAGAGGGTTGGCATCTATGCACATTACTTTGGTTGTCATCGTAGCTCTTTGATGGCTACCTGTGTAATGAGGAGAGGCAGAAGTGTTGACTGTCTGGTAGCAGAGTTTCAGAGAAAGGGAAGGCAGTGTCTGGGATCCCAGGATCTGGAAGAGGTGGTCAGTTAGAAAGGGATGAGAAAGAAACAACAGCAGGAAGCGAGGTGTCATTGCTTTACTTGGATGTCTCTGGTAATGTCCAGAAGAAGAGACCTCAGCCTTTGCGTTAGGTCCCTTGGGCCTCACCTCTTTATTCCCTGCTGGATGGATCCGTCCCTGCTGTGGACTTTCCCTTTCTCTTCCTTTTCCTTTTATGCTTTATATTCCCTTGCTTGCCCATTTGAAATCATACCATTTAGAACTCCAAGTGATCATTCCATTGGACAGTTCTTGATAAGGAACATATTTACTACCTTCTGACTTTTATAAATATAATAGGCTCTGTCCATCAATGCTATTTCCCTTGGTGTAGGAAAGGTAAGAAATAACAATGAACCATTTTCTTTAAATTTTTAATTTCTCATATTTGCGACATCTTGCAGAACTCTTGTTTGACCTAGGACACACCTGACTATGGCAACAGCAAACAAGCATGCTCCTTCTCCCCCAGCAAGATTGCCTGTGTTATGCTTCACTGAGAGTCTTCCCAGGCTGGCAGCCAAGATGGCATTCAGGACAGAGTGGCCCTGAGTGCAGCACTTTCAACTGCTATTCACTGTCCCTGCCTTTTGAAATGGAATATTTGTTGCACGGTAGCATGTAGGCAAGAGCTGGCCAGCATGGTATCAGTAAATGAAAGTACTTTTGCTTAGGGAAAAAAAAAAAAACCTGTCAGTTATTTCTAAAGGTTTTATTGTTATCCTAAAATATGTCATCCTACATCTCCCACAGATAAGCTCCATTCTTTCATGCCATAAATAGTAAATAGAAAGAGGGGTTCTGGGTTTAGAAGGAACACACAGTGCGACCACTTACCCCACGCATGAGTCCGTATTATTACATAACTTTCTGTTGAATGTCTCTAAAAATGGGAGTATGTAATTATAGAATACAATACACATTTATCTATTCATTTGGTTATCTGTACATTCTTTATTCACCTCATCCACTGGTCAATCAGTTACAAGGCTATTTAGTTGGTAAGTATCAAGTACTTGATTTGAAATTTTTAGCCATAATATAAAGATTAAATCAGCAACTGTGGGAAGTCACTGGTCTTGTAGAACACAGGTGTTACAATGAAATTTGTACAGAGTTAATTGTAATTATTTGAAGAGTGGTGGTCAGAAGACAGTAAAGTAAGTTCTTAGGTTCTAGGACAAGCAATATACAGGGTACATAGCCTGTACCCATGGTTCTGTGTATTTAGGATTCTTTAAATAACATATTACATTGAAATTTCTTTATCTACCTAGTATGTATCTCTCTACCTTGGACTGCTTTGTTTTCCTGGTAGCATCTGTTTGCCTTGGTAAGTACTGAAGATACCCCTAGGGAAATTCCTCATCTATAAGATTGCATATTTCCTTATTGGTAATGAATTTGTGGGGTTTGTATGCAGAAGTTAAGCTTCCCAAAGTCCACAAGTTCAAAAGCTCTCTGCTCTTTTCTGCAAAAGTTAAGGATTCAGGGATTTAAAAGAGACTGCTCTAGGCTGCCTTGCAGTCCAGTCTCTCAGTTTCTATTTTAATTCTGCTTGCTTCTCTCCATGCTGCCTTTTTTCCTGTACACTCTTTTTCTCTTCCCATCTACATAGACCTCTGTGTCCCAGTTCTAAAACTCCCTCTCCTATATTTGAACTTCATGGCTGGACTGCTAAAGATCAACTGAGGACTCTGGGGATAATTTAATGTTAAGTGTTGTCTCCTTAACATGCACAAACCCTGGAATTTAAGTACTGGCACTGCACAACAAACCCAAATGAAAATGCCAGACTGAATGTCACAACCCAAAATGTGTGAAACTTTTCGTGGGTTTCAAAAAAAAATCCCTTCTGATTCTTCTTCTCATTTTAGGTGATGATATGAACTACTCCATTGAGTAATTCCAATAAGTAATGTGAATTGAACTAATTAATTACTCTACGCTTTAGTTTTCTTAGCTCAAAGGTGAGACAGAAATTCCCCCTTTATGAGACATTCATGGATCAAATAAGCCTTTATCATTAACATAACACTAGAGTCCTCCGCAATCTGTTTCTTGCCTTCTTGATTTCTCTTAAATTATGCTAAAATTTTGGAAAGAGGAGGTAACATTCCAGGTACAGCTTATATTTAATAGTATCTGATAATGTATGAAAAAAACATACAATTATTACAGCAGTGCATATATTCTCTGCTTAATATAATTTATCATATTAGAAAATTCAATTTTTAAAATGAGAATCAGCTTTGATCGTTCTTTATTAGTGGTGTAGAGACAAACCTCTTCTGTGTTTCGCACACACCATGGTATATTTTACAGCCTAGGTCTATGAGAAAAGAGAGTAGTGGGTTACATGATTTACATTAGTACCCATTATTGCTTGTTTTGTATAAAACAGCAAAATAACATTGAACCAAGCATGGTGCCAGAAAACATAGTCCACTCAAAGATTTGAAAATCGAATGACAAAGTTTTATGAATACGATTTTTAACAGTCATCTGCCTTCAGCTCAACTGAAAACATATAGAAACATATAATACATAATTAAACTGATAGTTTTGATTTTCTTGAGGCAGTTCTCCAAGTCCAGCTATTGAGACATTTCATAACTTGGTGTATTACCATATGTAAGTCATTGGATGCAGGGGTTCAAATGAATGTAATTCAGCCATTAAATATTTCCAGCTCCAGAGCCATTGGATGAATCAAAAGTTCTTTTATACTGCGGTTAGTAACCTAGTTATAGGAGGACATTTTTCTGAATGGATTTGAGATGAATGTTTTAAATATACCTCATTACTTAATAACTGGAAACAATATCTATTTAATTGTTTTCTTGGAGCACCATTTTTTTTTTTTGTGGCCTTCATTTAAATTCTGGAACATTAAAGTACAGGAAGTGGCTTCTCTGTGTTTACTCAAGTATGATAATAAATTTTTTCATTGTTTAAATGTTTAAAAATAAAAAGTTATTCCATTTTATTTGTGTGTGCCTGTGTGCATGTGTGTGTGTGTGTTGCGCTGCTATGTGGATGCGTGCGGGCGCACGCATGCTCACAGTGCACAGTGTTCAGAGATCAATGGACAATTTGCAGAAATTGATTTTCTCCTACTTTTATGTAAGTCCTGGGGACTGATCTCAAGTCCAGGCTTGGTAGCAAGCCTGTACCATCTTCCTCGGATGGATGGCATCAGTTTTGTAGAAGATCTTTTCTCTTTGAATGATATCCCTGGTGAAAATACCTGATAAATAATATTCAGAAGAAAAATATTAGTTAAAAGAAGGAGCATGGATTTACCAAAGTAAAGCAAAGGGCTTTTTTGTTAGAAGGAAGCCAAGGAATCAAGGTCTTAAGCCATCGACAAATAACATTGTATAAGGGTTAAACATTTATTGTGCTTTCAAACTTATCAGTTTATCACTGCAATTTATCAATTCTATATTAGAAAACTTTCTGTATACAATGAAGCAGGTAACTGTGGGAGAGGCAAAAGTGGAAAATTACAAGTTAGAAAAGGTTTCTTTCATTTTTAAAAATATCTCCTTTTGGTTTATATTTGTCCTTGATAAATGCCCCTAGTGAGTAAGGTCTTTACCCCAAGCCAGCATCCCTGGGAGTTGCCAGATGTACAGCTCAAGAACTGGGAGCTTTCCAGACCCCGGTTGGGATTGAGCATCTTTTATTTTATGGGTAGCTTCAGTGGTTACCTTATTATTATAAGTGCTACTATAAGATTGGAATTAGAGTAAATGCTAGCTTTGTTTATCTTCAATGATGGGATTATATGTGATTTCTTTTGTATATATATATTTTTTTTTCTGTGTCTTCTTGGTATTTTTCAACTATGGGTCACATAATCATTTGTTGCTTGGAAGAAAATAAGTTGGGCTTGATCACCTCACCACACTGAAGAAAGTATATCTAGCAGCTTGAATGAAAGAGAACATCACAAACCCTAGTCAGGTTCACACGAGAGGAAAGGGATATGGCTCAGATTAGTTCCTGGTTTTGCAGAACCACTCACAGGTCAGATACCTCTGATCAGGGAGGCTGCAGACTCAGGAAGAAGAGCACTCTCAGAACATTGCCAAGGATTAGATTCTGCTTGACTTCAGACTGGTTTGTTGCCTTTAGATTCTCAGCCTGATTAGACTTCAACTTTCCTCAGAAATTGCTTCACCCAGTGACAAGACCATGACTCTACCTGTCTCTTCTTTTTGAAGATGTACACTTTTAAATAAAACCAAAAACAAAAGCCAGAATGTTTCTATCCTGCTCCTGTAGTAAATTTTATGGTGGCAATGGTAGTGCATGACTTTACTCACAGTGCTAAGAGGCAGGGGGAGACAGAACTCAGGTCCAATTTCCAGCATCCACATAGCAGCTTACAACTGTCTATGCTTCCAGTTCCAGAGGATCTGACCCCTTCTCTGGATACCAGGCATTCAGGTGGTACACAGACAAACATGCATGCAAAACACTCATGCACATAAAATAGAAATAAATAAAATAAAAAAGAAACAAGCCTTAAAATCCTAGTGTCATTGTAGTATTTTTAGAACAAAAAGATCTTCTTCAGAAATGAAGACAATGGGCCAGTATGGTAATAACAAAGATAGTATTTTAATTGGATCAGTGTTACCTTTGAAACAGGTATGTATTTTGACAGTTTCACCACGGAAAGGCATAGTTCCTATAATTCTACCTCTGGCTAGTGTTCAGCTCACTTCTTTATCCATCCAATTAGGTGATAAGGACTTTCTGAATGAAATCCTTAAGTCCTGGTGCCATAAGGAAAAAGGGAAGTTTGAACATACTTGATTGAAACATACTTGATTGCATTGCTTAATGGGTCTTCTTTTTTATAGTCAGGTTTCCAGGATTTAAAAAATAATAATAATTAAAAAAACAAAAATAAAAAAATAAAAGTTAAGTAATGTATTTAAACACAGAAATCACCTCTAAAGTCACCTGAGCTTTAAAATTTTACATTGTTAAATTGCTGAAAGTATTGTTCATCGTGAAGTTGGACATCCACTAAATTTCAGGACAAGGGATGGAAAATGGAGAATCTTCAGAAGAAATGTGTTTCTTTAAAGTGTAGTGGTGGTAGACTGAAAGAGGTGAACCCAAGGTGGGGATGGAAACAACTCTGATTAATATAGATCATGCTTGATCAAAGACAAGCTTTGAAGGCACTACAGCCTTCCAGACAGAGACACACTTCCCTGTGTAGATTTTGGTAGTTCTCTGGAGGATGAGGCATTTTGCCCACTTTTCTAGGCCATTGTTCAATATCCCCTTTGAGATGTGATGACTTGGGGAGAAATTTTAGGTCTTTCATTTCAAATCCTAAACTGAGATTTACTGTGTAAGAGTTTCTGTGCATAAGAATAAGGAGCAGAGACAGAATCAGGGCTAGAGAGAGCACCTGGTGACCAGAGCTGAGATTAGGGTGTCTGTTAAGACTATAGGAAGTCTTCAAAGTAAGTGACTGTTAAAACCCAAGTGGACAAAGAAGAATCCACAGAAATGAAATGTGTGTGGTAGGAATGGCCACGAGCCCCAAGTTCAATATGACAGTTACCAAGAGGGAAATTAGAATAAGAAGCAGTGTAACTACATAACAGATGGCAGTCTGAACCGATTTGGGAGTAGCATGTGTATGTCACGTAAACACAGATCATCTCTGTGGCTTTTCCTTATAACCTGTTAATGTATTATACACTAAACGAGAATGTGTGCTCCATATTTTATTTTAAGGGATTGGTAGTTAGTCTACTGATATTGATCTTGCTCAATGCTATTTTGCTGATCCTTAAATTCCCTTTGATTCTAATCCAGGCAATTACCTTGTGCCTGACTGAGAGAGTAGTATACAGAGCCTGTTCTATCACTGCAGATCTTGGAGTGTGCAACATAAGTAATCTAGATTTCAGCCCCCCCCCCAGCCCCCAGAACACAGAACATATTTGCTTTTTACCATGTATATCAAATCAATGAATGCTCTGACCATTTTCTTCCTTTGAACTTTCATTCATTTTTTTTTTTCTGATGAAATATACATCAGAAGTTTTGAGAGGCGCCATCCTGTCAGTCACTTCACAATCCAGTCCATTTCTTTTTCAAAAGCTTTCTTGAGGCAGTCTGCTTGAAATCTATTTAAACTTGTTTTTTAAATAGCATTTTATTTTGTTCTGTGCAGCAGGAGTTTATTTGGCTCTGAATTAAATTTTACTCAAACAGCTCTCCTTTCTCTCACTTAGTCTTAGAGAAAAGGAGGGTTCCTTTTGCCCCTTGCTTTTGGCTTCTTGCATGTCCTCTTAGGGCTGGACTTAAATGCCTCTTCTGAGGGGGCTCTTTACCTGGGACTTATGAACAGAGTCCAAGGCCCCAGTGATTTTTCATAAGAATAAAATCCTCAGGTACCTTTAGCTAAGTGAAGTGTAGCAACTCCTGAAGGACTTGTGTAATCACCAAACATAGGAACCATGTGCAACTCTGTGACAAATGCAATCAGGGGGGTGATACTTCATTGTTATCTGTTGACACATTCTAAGAGGTATTAGACATCTATATACTGAAACATAATATTTCATAGCAAAGTATATTGGCACATTACAGTCTTTATTGTAGTGTTTTGATAATGGCTCCTAGTAGAAAGGGCTTCTTCTCCAAGTGCATATGTTCTTTTATTCATTTATAAGCATTGTTCTGAGGAGGCATGGAAAGATTCACAGTAGAAGAAATGTTAAGAACTTAAATAGATTTTTTTCTGTTCTTCTTTTCTACTTAAATCATAGTTTGAAAAGTCTTTTGCTTATCCTGAATTGCCCCTAAGTCAATAAACATTTTTCCCTCAAATCCTATGATCCACTGTTTTCATATTGCATGCTGAGTAAAAGCATTTTAGTGCCAGTTACAAAAATGAACCAGACATTGAATTAGCACTTACTATAATGAAATCAGACCTGTGTAATTTCAATAGTGCAATTACACACATCTGAAAATTTGCAGTTTCCTTTTTCAGCACCAAATCATCAAGGCCTTCTCTTGGCTCTGAATGATAAGCCATGTTCTCTAAGTGCTGAATAAAACATCGATCTCCAATGACGTAAAATCTTCTGTAGCAACTTATTATTTATTAAGTGCTCAACATACTGAAGACCATGTAAATAATATTTCTTTGTACAAGCATGAAATGTTTAACACAACACACAGATACAGTGTATTAAATATAGTAATCCTAAACTACCAGTCTATTTTAAAGTTGGGCCTGAAGGTATTAGAGGCCCCAGTAAAGGGGAATGTCAAGGTGGGAATATGGGAGTGGGTGGGCGGGTGGGTGGGAGGTGGAATACCCTCATAGAGGAAGGGGAGGGGAAGGGGATAGGGGGTTTCCAAGAGGAGACCTGGAAAGGGGAAACATTGGAAATGTAAATAAAGTATCAAAAAATAAATAAATAATAAAAAATTAAAAAATTATATATATATATCCCTCAAAAAAAAAAAAAAAAAACCAAAAAAACAAAAAACCAAAACCAAAACCAAAACCAAAACAGAAACAAAAAAAACCCCCCAGATTCCTGAGTTGTTAATCTCAGGTACACGTAGTTTTTGCCTGTTTATTTGAATGAGATGAATTGCAGCATGGATCAAAGCCCTGTTGTCTCCTGATGACCCTGGATGTAAGGAAGAGGCAGGAGGCAGCTCTCTTGGCAGTAATTAGCATATCAGAGGAGTAAGGAGGGCATTTCCACTGTGAAGATGAAATGAAGTAGGAGAAAAGAATGAGAACCCAGGAGTCCGACGGTCCTTATTAACTCTGTGACCTTATTTAAGTACCATTCACAACTCTAACTTCCAGTTTTTAAAAATGAGTATAATAAACTTCAGAAGTATTATGGGAGTTACGGGTTATGTAGGGCAGGGTACAATGGTAAACATCTGTAATCCCAGGATTCAAGAGGCAAAGACACTAGAAGTCCAGCCAACTCAGGCTACATAATGAAGCCCTGCCTCAAATAATAACAGCAGCACAGTGACAACAGCAGCAAGAACAAAACTACAGCTAATAGACTGATATGGAAAATGCCCCTTGCTCTTATCTAGCACATAATTTTGGTGGCATGTGGCAGAATTCCTCTGACATATGTCCCATCCTAGCAATGAATTCAAGAAGGCTGTCAGTTCCTAAGTTCTGATCAGATGCTACATGAGCCTCTAGAACATGGCACAGTTATCTCAAGGAAATACAATCAAATTAGAAATTACATACATACATACATACATACATACATACGTACATGCGTACGTACATATAGATGTACACATGTACACGGGCATGCATGAATCAAATAAGAAACACCTCAAAGTAGTAAAATCATTCCATTGATATATTGATATATAATGTTGACATATTATTTATTCATATTAGAAATGGCATGAAATAATGCAATTGAAGAGAGTTTAGGCAAAATGTAGTTTTACAACATAGTAACAGGTCAAGGGAGCAAATGTAGTAATTATGCTTAGAGAACTGCAAGCAATGGTGTGTACCTCCAATCCCCAGGATCAGGAGGCTGAGAGAGGAGCACTAATGAGGCTAACTTGTACTACAGAGTGAAACCTAGAGAAGGGTGTGTCAGCAGTAGATGCTTACTCAGTGCTGCTGTACTGATTTGAACAGTGAGCCGCCAGGGAGAGCCCCTCCTGCTTGGATCTGGAGCTTTCTCTGGAGGATTCGCACTCTTCTGTGGGAAGGGAGCTGAAACAAATGACCTGGAAGGCCCAGAGGGGAGGGACTCCATAGAGCTATCTAAACAGACATCCCAGAGGAACAAGAAGGAGAAAGTGGATTTGAATAGACTAACAGAGTTTAGTCAGTTAGTGATTATAGGCAGCATTTAGGAACTCAAAGAAGAATGCTTTCATAGCTGTTATTCCCAGAAAGCTCTGACCGTGAAAGCTGTTGGTAAACACACATGTGTACATTTGAGTTGCATGTGATATCCCCACTCACCTCTACCCACTCCACTAAGTGGTCAGAAGGCTCCTTCTAATGGGCGGACTACTTCTTGTAATGGTGTGTGAATGTTATAGAGAATACAGCTCTCCAAGAGCCAACAATTTAACTTATATATCCTCAGTGAATATTGAGAGAGCCTAGAAAACAAATCACCTTTTGTGAACAGAGGCACCCATGCAAGGGAGGAGGGGATTCCAGACGATTTGACAATGGTCTCAGACTTGTTTTTCTGCAGTCCTTGACTGGATAATCTGTTCAGAGATAATGGTCTCTGTTGTCCCAGAGCCTGCTACATCTTTTACTCAGCCACCACTGATTACTTCTAGAGTCCTATTCAATTTAAACTTTCTATTGATCTGTTTACAGAATTCACCTCAGGACTTATTTTTGTGACAAGCATGCTTTCAACAAGGGATTCCTGTGGGTCTCATTTATAATGTTGTTGTGGTTGGCAAAGCTGTTTCTATGTTCAGATAAATTGCTACTCATGCTTGGTGCTATGATTTTGTTCCGTAGTAATAATGCAGTGTTGTAAAAGTCTGCTCAGCAAATCATTCATTCACTAAACATCTTCTCATGGGCTGTATGGGGTTAGGCGTTCTGAGTCATATTAGAGATACATTAATTAGCTTCAAGAGACTATTAATTTTCTTCTTTAATTCTATTTTAATAGGCTAAAAATGTATGACTTCTCTTTAGATGGATTTCGAGGTCCACCTTGAGATCAGTAAAAAACATCTATAATTGATAAACATATGTGTGTCTTCACCATGATGGAGAAAGAGTAGGTGTCTGGCTATATGTTCTCCAACCTGGATATTCTGTGTATTGTATTATACTGTCTCTAAGGACATGGTGGTATTTCTTTTTATCAAGAGAAAACCTTTGTAATGAAATTAATTCATATCAGGTTAAAAATTACCCTACTCTTAGAACCCTTTCAAAATCGTTGCTGGTTGTGTTAAAAAATTAAAACATTCAATTCTCTGATAACTGTTGGACAGTTTGTATTTTTTCTTTTTCTTTTATTTCAGTATTTGTTGTGCTTTGAAAATGATACCTATGAAGTGACTTTCTAAAGACTTTCACTAACAATATCTGAATCTGTTTATGAATGCTAAAATTAATAGAAAGCTTATTTCTAATTGGGAATGGCTGGAGTTTAAACTCCTGACATCCTTATACATGAATATGAGCTCCAGTTGTAAAATAGACTTCTGTGTTCAGCAATAGCATGGACATGCTCTATAGTAGATTTATAGAAAAAAATGTTTCACTTAAATGGTAATAATGATAGTTTACAATTTCAGAGCAATTATTACAATTCTTTATATGTGTTTTCTGGTATAATGCCTTAGTAGTATCTGTCTTAATAACATGCATTAAATGCCTAGGTATTATAATTTACACATATTCTATAAGACACAGAATGGATGACTACAAAGGGTTAATGATAGGTTAATGAATGAATGATAATGAATGGAAACTGAATCAATTCTCTACTCTTTAAAAAAGTAGATTGTGTCAAGTGGTTTCTAAATGTCTCTTATTTTTCCTTTTCTCTTTCACCATTCCTTTTTCTTTTTTTTTTTTTTAAACAGACTGTTTAGTATATTTATTTATGAAATGTATGAAAGTTACAATTGAAATAAGTCCATTTACAGTATTAAATGTTGATAAGCATATATGTACAGCTGTATGAATTTTTCCTTATTCCTATATTTGAACCTATTTTTTTCTGACAAAAGTTGAATTAACTGAAAAATAGAATATGAACTCTGGCCCTCTTTATGACCCATTTGTATTTTTTCAATTTCAGTGCCTTGTATCAAACAGACAGGGTCCTATTTATAGTATTCCTTGAGTAAATATTAAATAAAGATTGCCAAAAATTTTTTTTCCTCCTTTTTTATTT
>CM052712.1:38988083-39020306 GCA_028551405.1 Uromys caudimaculatus | reverse complement strand
AAGAAAGAAAGAAAGAAAGAAAGAAAGAAAGAAAGAAAGAAAGAAAGAAAGAAAGAAAGAAAGAAAGAAAGAAAGGAGTCAACTCATTGTGAACCACTAGTTGTTGCTTCTATCTTTTGTTCTGGAACTGAGCAGGAGCACAGTCATACCTGCATTGACCGAAATCCCAGATACTTCCCTGTAGGATGTGGCTTCTGCACTGTGGTGGTTGAAAGGAGAATGTCTCCCATACTTTCATATATTTCAACATTTGATCCCAACTTAGCAGAGCTACTTTGGAAGAATTAGGAGGTGTGGCCTCAGGTAAAGTTTCAAACAACTCTCCTTAATATCTCTACCTTCTACTTGTGGGTAAAGATGTAAGCTTGCAGCTGTTTCTGCTAGTTTGTCCTTGCTCTTCTTCTATGAACTCTAGCTTGCCTAATCTGCAAGCCTATTTAAGTAGTTTCTTTTTTAAATTATTATGTTCATGGTGTTTTGTCACAACAATAAAACTGTAACTAATATAGTAATCAAGATACACAACTCCCAAAGGATACAGACCGCAGCCTGGTAGATAAAGTGGATTGGCTCCCGGAGACTGGAGTAGGGACTTAGAAACTCTAAGTTTATTTATTTATTTATTTTTAATTTTTTTTTTATTTTTGATACTTTATTTACATTTCCAATGTTTCCCCTTTTCTGGGTCTCCTCTTTGGAAACCCCCTATCCCCTCCCCATCCCCGCCTCTATGAGGGAATTCCACCTCCCACCCACCTGCCCACCCATTCCCATATTCCCGCCTTGACATTCCCCTTTACTGGGGCCTCTAACGCCCTCAGGCCCAAGGGCCTCTCCTCTCTCCCTGATGGCCATCAAGGTCCTTACAAAGGGGGCAGATTGATGCCAGGAATTTACTTAAACTACCAGTGAGTCATGGAAAGGTCTCAGAGGCCCTAGGGCACTATGAGGTAGGGAAGCCCCTAGGGGGCAAGTTCTTAGATCCTAATACAACAGCTTTGAAGAATGAGAGGGACTTTGATGTGGATAACCTATCATTAACCCTTTGTAGTCAGATGTGATGGTCTCCTTTCTCTGAAGGTAGAGAGTACATTAAATACATGGGCCATCTGTTCAAAGTGAAGGGACACATATCTTTCTTCTTTTGACTCACTAGATAGAAAAGGTGACAAAAGCTCTGAGAGGATTGATTTGGGATGAGGAGATATATTTTTAGAATGACTCTGTCATCAAACATGAGTGATTCTTCCCATATTGGCTTCTATAGGTCAGAGAATTCTGTCAGTTGGTTTGGTAAGAGCTGGTTTCTGGCCTGGAGATTTTGGCTTGGTTGCTGCTTGCTGCTGTGAAGATTCTTTGGTCTTGAGAAGCTCAGCAGTTGGCTTCATCAGTGACCTTGGAGGGGGAAATCCTATCAGAGCCAGGAAGATCTGGTAGGGACACTTGGAAGAGCAGCCTTCATTAGCTACAGAAGCTGAATTACAAAAATATGCACATTTTCAGTTCTAGAGAAAGAATATTAGTCCAGGAAAATTGCAAATTAACTTTTATTCATATGATTTCTATTAAGTATTTATGAGATCAAGTTAGTATACCTGGCTGCTTAGCCCTCATACACAGTAAAACATTTTTAGTGAAGAATGAGACACATTTCTACTTGTATGCTCGGTATATCATTTTAATAAATCCTTCCAATTTGTAGCACTAAATTCATTATGTTTCATTAACAACTTACTGACTTTCTGTTATTTGTAATATTTTGTGTGCTTGATGTCAGTTTTTAACATAATTTCATGAGGAAGAAAACCATGCTTCTCTAAGATATGAGTTAATCCCCTAGTTGAGTCAGGAGGGCTGTGATGCAGAATTCTGGGCTGAAACATGAAAACAAATTTCACCTACATTCCTAGACAAAGTAAATATTTCTTTGTGATCATTTTAAGTCATGCTCCACAGACCATTTTCTTTTCAATTTCTCTGAGCACTCCTTCTAGCTACACAGGTATGTACACAACCTATTTTTTTATTATTATTATTATTATTATTATTATTATTATTATTATTATTATTATTAAAGTGTGCATTTGTAAAACCCCTGGTGACTATAGATTTTCTTAGTTTGAGTTTCCTATGGCTTGGCTTGCTAGCTTTGGGCACTTCTATGCTATGGATGGAAATACTAGCTCCCAGTGGCTGCTTTAGTTAAGGACAATAACTATTTATGCTAGTAGAGCTCCCCTTGCCTTCCCTTGAATAATCACACAGGATCTGACCCTAGTTTCCCTCAGAAATTGGGGCCAAGTCAGTTTTACATAACAAACTTCAGTGAGTTGTGCTGATGGAGGAAATGCTGTGAATTGCTGAAATCCAGAAATTATTTGCAAACCAAGTCTTGGTTCATGGAACTGTATCAATTTCCATTTAGGCTGCTGATGAACTGTGTGTATTTATATATGTAGAAAATCAAATTATTTCAATTATGGAACCTGAGGAATATAACCCTATCAGTGAGTTGGAAACCAAGTTGCAGCTGTTGAAATCTCTTCAGAGACCACTCTACTAACTTTCCTAGTGTCAATTTTTGTGCTGTGATTGGTTGATTTTTTTCTTCCTTTTTAGTCACTTGATAGCTACATGCTTAGTGTTTGGGGTATAAGTGTGTAAGACCTTTCCAGTTTGAAAGAGTTTCAAATTAACGAAGATTTGATACAACATTTGGAAATATGCTATATTATGATTTTGACACATTTCTGTTTTTCCTTCTCTTCGTCTCCCAACTCTTCTGTCATTCTTTCTTAGATTCTCTTGATGGTAAGACTGATGATAGTGAACATATATTGACACATTAATCCAATGCTATGTAGGTAGGTATACTAACTTCAATCTCATAAATACTTAATAGAAATCATATGTATAAGAATTAATTTTCAGGGTTTCCTAGACCAATGTTCTTTATGTGGAACTGAAAATAAATGAGTGAATTCATTCATCACTATTTCAAAGATCTACCTTCCAAATATTGAATAGTTGAGTCATCATCCTGAAAAGATAATTCACTAGTCATTTAAAGTTTTGGTTTTCTATTTTTTCTGATTTATGACTACTGCTTGCATATGTGTTTAAGTATGGAGTTATGGAAGCACATGGAGGAAAGGAAGAGAAACTACAGAAGACAAAATACAATGGGACACAGAACAGAGAGGGAGCTGGAGAGAAGGGAAGGAGAGAATGGGTTTTTCTTCCACATTTTTTTTAAGTACTCCTCAGTAATGAAGAATTCCTCATTAAGAACTGTTTTTTTCTTTTTCCTATATTTTAGTCATCTTGCTTGTGTTGAATGCACTATGTAGAGATGCTCATTGCTTCCAGACACATCCAACTTCTTGAGTTATATCTACTAGTCAGCCTTCGGTTTCTCTTCAATTGCACTAGGAGTTGGTTACAATTACCTTTGTCCTACATGCAGCGAAGACTTGGTGCTCAGGCTCAATAATTCTAGGAGTTCCTGTGGTTTTCATTGTTTGTTTGTTTGTTTTTCTTGACAAAACTGAGTTGTAGACATTGTACCACTTTCCCAACATCAGACATATGGACAAAGCTAGAGGTGTGTGAGAAGCCTTTGTCTACTGAAAGCACTCTGCTGCTCTAGTCGTTTATCTTCTTATCCCAGCCATGGATACTCAGTAACTGGAGATAACAGGTACTCAGTAACTGGAGAAATCTGGGAATTTTCTCATCCGGTAACAGCAGTGTCAGACCACAAACGAACCCCCCATTGTTTATCCATATGAGACACCATCACATGAACATTGGCCTTCTTTTTTCTTTAAACTTTTTATTGATTCTTTGTAAGTTTTACATCATGCACCCCAGTCCCACTCATCTTCTTGTCTCTGTATATCTAACTTTCACCCTTGCAAACCCCCAATAAAATACACATGTATACATTTGCATATGTGCACACATACATGCACATGTGCACACACACACACACACATACACACACACACACACAAGCATAGAAAAACATCTCATTGTGGAAGCTGTAGTATGCCGCAGTGTGTCCCACAGTCTATCCCTCTGTCCATACATCTTCACTTGCAAATATTCATTGCAATGAATCATTGATTGGGTTCAATGTCTCTGACTTCTGTGATACCATAAATATTATATCTTCGCTAGGAGTCCTCCTGGTTAACCTGTTGTTGCCCTGTGTCATAGAGAATCTGTAGCTTTGGAACAGCAGTTGGGCCTTACAAGAACCCCAGTCATTCCCAGATTATGTAGATTTGGGGGGTTGGTTAACTCAGAGTCCTGGATCTGGGCCTGGGTGGTACTTGAGCTGGTCAGTGCCCCTTCTTCCCCTTATCAGTACCATCAGGGCAAGCTCTCCAGCACTGCTATGGCTTGGCTACCCAATGCCTCCCTTGGCAAGAGGCAGGGTCAGCTCTCCTGCTCTCATGCCCTTGGGGCCAGTTCATCCACACCCACATATCTAGAGCCAGTCTCACTGTGCTGCCCAGTCAAGGCCTTGTTGGCCCACTTTCCCAAGTGCTACAGCCTGTGATGGGCTGAGCCAGTTCTCCTACTCTACGCACTTGGAGCTGTCTGGCCTCATCCTTCACTTTGCCATCAGGGCCAGCTCCACTGTGTTTCCAAGCAAGGTGCAGAGCCCACTATCCTGAGTGCCTAAGCCAATGAGGGGGCACCGAGCTTTCCTGTTCACATCACCTTGAAGCCAGTTCTCCCAACGACTGCAGCTCACTAGTGGGGAGGAGGAAAGGGAATCAGCCCCATCCCCACACCACCTCACAGCAGCTGAGGCCAGTACTCCTATGCACTTGCCCTCAGACTGGATCACCTGTGCCCCACTCAAAAAGGGCTAGCTTTACTGTCTTTCCCAGGTGAGGTATAGGACCTGCTCTTTTGAGTTCTGCAGCCAATGAGGGGCCAGGACAACTCACCTGACTGCCTCCATGGTGAAAGAGAGGGGGGAGGATGGCATCTTACCCCCCAGATTCCTAAGCCCCAACTCAGGAAGATTGTCTTTCTTAAAGTATATGTTCAAAATGAGCTATAAAGTTCAGTTTCTTAGAGTAGATGTACAAACCTAGAAAACATGGCCATTATGGAAAAACATGTCTTTATCACTAAGTGTCCAAAATAAGTGATCATAATGGATATACTTGATAATAGTTAAAATAATGCTACATTTCATGTGTGTGCCTTGCTTACAGATATGGGAGGGCATTTGGTCTGTGTAAAATGGGTTTCAATATTATTTATAGGCGACACACATGATGTGGTAGAAGTGAAACTAAAATAACTTAAACACAATTATCATGAGAAATTATGCCAAAGGCTATAGGCCATTTGCTCTGATCTGAATATGTTTGGTGTCTTTCAAGGATCTTGTACTGGCTGCTTTGTGTGTCAATTTGACACAGGCTGGAGTTATTCCAGAGAAAGGAGCCTCCCCTGAGGAAATGCCTCCATGAGATCCAGCTCTAAGGCATTTTCTCAATTAGCGATCAAGGGTAGGAGGGCCCATTGTGGGTGGTGCCATCCCTGGGTTGGTAGTCTTGGGTTCTATAAAAAAGCAAGTTGAGCAAGCCAGGGGAAGCAAGCCAGTAAGCAGCATCTCTTCATGGCCTCTGCATCAGCTCCTTCCTCCAAGTTCCTGCTCTGTGTGAGTTCCTGCCCTGTGTGAGTTCCTGCCCCGTGTGAGTGCCTGTCCTGACTTCCTTTGGTGATGAACAGCAATGTGGAAGTGTAAGCTGAATAAACCCTTTCCTCCCCAACTTGTTTCTTGGTCATGATGGTTAGTACAGGAATACAAACCCTGTACTAACAGATCTATTGTGATTAAATATTTGTTCTCAGGTTCTTACTGTTTGAGAAGTCATAGAAACTTTGTGAGGTAGGGCTTAGTAGGTGGTCCTAGGGTCACCAAGGGCATGTACTGTGTCCTGTGTGACCTCTCTGGTAGTTCTCATGAAGGTCGTGACGTCAGAAAACAAGCCTGGCCCTGCTCATTTCTTTCCCCCTTGTTTCCTGCTCAGTATGTGCAGCTTCCCCTGTTCCTGCTTCTCCATCTACTATTCATCATCCACCATAGGCTTCTCATATTCACCAAAGCCAGAGGTCTCCCAAACTGGGAGCCAAATAAAACTTTTCTTGTCAGAAGAAGTTTCCTCATGGATTTCATTATTGTAACTATATTAAAAAGTAGCCAACAAGCCATCTTCGTGTTGTTATTCAGTGACAGTGTTGAATTTCAGGGAGCATTTAAATGTTGATCTCATGTGGCTCATGCAGCAAATCCACGTAGTCAAAGTTTCATAGAATTTTCACATTGCAAGGACTGGAGGGGGCATTTCTTAAAGTTTTCATTTGTGTATTATACCAAAGTTACCTTTTCCATTTGAAATATAATCATTTGCTTAAAATTTGCATTTGCCAAGCAAAACTAAGACAATTAGCTTCACCACTAATAATAAATCTTTTATTTTACCAATGTACTCTGAATACCACAGTCTAAAGACCAATGTCAGCATCCTGAGAGGACTGGCCATGTGGGTATTGTTTCAAGCATGGTTAGCTCTCAGAGATCAAAGAGGATGGGGAGGTTCCTTCTCTCTTCCTTCTCTTCTTTTCTGCTCTTTTGCTCTGCTTGCAGTACCACATGCAACTAATTGCTTCGACGACATGGGGACCTCCCTTGTTCTCTCTCTGTGTGGCTTAGAACCTAGCAATCTTAAGTATGGTTCCTTTCTTCCTTGTCCATATAAGAAAACCTATACTTCCCCCTGTGTTTGTCATACATTTTCTTCACTATGATAAATACCTGAGAAAACTAACTGAGGAGAAGAAAGACTTGTTTGGCTTGTGGTTTCAGAAGTACTGGCCAGTTGTGGCAAGAAGGCATTGTTAGAGCAAAGTTGCTTGCATGTGACAACCATGAAGCAGGAGATAATGCCTGTCAGGGTACGTTCATTTTCACTCCCTTTTCCATCTGGAGCCTCAGCCTACAGGATGTTGAAGCCCACATTCAAGGTGTATCTTTCCCCTTAGTAGTCCCCCTGGAATATGCTCAATGTGATAAGCTTTAATAATATCTTAAGTCCTTTTCAATTTAGTCAAGTTAACAACAATATAAATAATCATCACACAATTTGAATGAGAAAAACAATAGTAGGGCATTGGTTTTTGTTTTTCTTAAATTTGGTTACTAACAACCTTCATACTGATAAAGGTTAATTGAGAAGAGACTGTCTATATCTGATTTGATTTGTTCAGGTTTAGGTCTCATTGCAACTTTTACAGGCAGGATGCAGAATACTATTACTCTCTATTGTGTGTATGGGCATTTAACATGAGGTATGAGATCAACTCTTTGTAAAAGAGGGATTCCACCTCTTTTATTAGTCATACATATGATTCACTGAAAGGTACCCAGAATTACATAGCAAAACTGTGGGGTTCATTTGCTGAATAATAACTTTTTAAAGGAATACCCTTTTGTCAATGTCATGCAGGCATACAAGTACATCACTTTTCCTCCTAGTCATGAAGGTGAGAGTATGGCACTGGTGACATAGATAATATCAAGCTAGGGAAGGGGATCCTTTGGGTATTACATATTCGAATTATGAAACCTTGAACCCAATAAGAAAGCAGTTGGTTACCCCTATAACAGTAATGTCATTATTATACCAGTGGGCTGGTATTGCCTGGAAATTTGTATAAAAGGATTCTTGAACAGAAAAGTGTTATATATATATGTATGTGTGTATACCAATCTGTGCTTTCCAAGAGTGTTACACTATCTTTTATTCACCAAGAATGGGAGGAGGAACACAGTAGGAGGTCACTGAGCGTCTGGTAAGGAGATGGAGGATTTATATTGGATTATAGTGCAGGTAGTAGAAGTAATGTATCTTCATATTTTAGAGACTGGATGAAAAAATGCTAATGTAATAAGTAGGAAGAGAAGGAAAAGGAGGTACAATATGTTCAATGTGACCTATTAATTTGAATTATAGTAAAAAGTCATAACCAAAGAATAACGCCTATCCCTTGAAGTAAGTGGATTTTGTTAACCCAAGTTTCATTCCTATTGTTATTCTTGGGTAAAGTCATCCTTAAAGAATGATAAACCTTGTATGGTTTGAAAAATTAAAACCTTGCTAAAATTAACATGGGTAACTACTCAGAGGACAAGACAGAGTCTAGAACTTTACTGCCTGAGTGATGGGTAAAAAGAATACTCAGTTGTTAATTTTTAGGTCCATTTAACATCTTCCCCAATTTTGATATGCTCGAACAGTTTCTATTGCTCTGGAAAATGGAGTTGCCCTTTGTTTCAATGAAGTTACAGAGCAAAGTGGCTGTTGGCAGGGTAGGAGGAAGAGGTGGCTTTGTAGAAAAGAAGGAATGTTAGAATTCTTTCTACAGGGAATAAATTAAACAGGTTCAAATCTCAAAAACCAGACTGAGATGGTACCAGTACATTATTAGTGTCTAAGTGTGCATGGGATGTGTGTGGCTCAGTTGTACATGTGGACATCTATGTAAAACTTTGAGACATACTTTTCCTTTTGCAGACACTTTTTGTCACTACAAGTAGGAAACTATTTATGATAAGTCAATGATCTTTATTATACATAAGAGATTCTGGTATAATAGGCTTCCACCATTTTAAACATTTTAAGTTTATTTATGTGAGATAAGATAATTTATATTGTTTTAGCAAAATAGCAAAAGAGAGTAACTCATTTGAAATTATAGAAATTTAATATAAGAAACATTTAAAACACTTCTAAACTCTCAAGTCTATTCCTTGTTCTTAAATGCACAAAGTTTCCTTTGATTATATTTGAAGCAATACCTTTTGGATCAATCTTCTATGCTCTCTTTACATACACACATTAGCTTTACATATACACATTAGCTTTACCCTTGTTACAGACACAAAGCTCTCGAGATGCTTCCATAGTTAGTAAATGGGAACACTATTCTTAGCAGGTAGTTAGACTAACAACACTGAAAAGACCAATTTAGTGGGAGATGATGGTCCTCTGAGGAGCTCTATCATGCAGCAGTGAAGGTGAGTCATATGTTTCTTTTTTAACCATTCTCCTTGAACACAAATTCCAGAAATCTTAATTTTCCAATGTGTACATGAATAAATATTTCAGGAACTAGTCAGAAGGGTACTTCTTTATATTTCTTATGCTCCTATCACGGTTGATTCCTATTCTTGATAAGGCTCCTTTAAGTAAGAGTATTTCTTCTCAGAGTATTCATCGGATGTGATGTTGCTTTGAGGGTTGGCTGTTAGAAACTAGGTCATATTCTAGAATTCTACTTCTTAACTACTACATGTTTATTGTTATATCTGAATAGTTTTTTCCAAAATTTTAAAATTTCTGTCATAATGGTAGATAACAACTAATACTTTATAAAACTATGGCTTAGAATTATTCAGTTTTAGTTAATAGCTATAATATTTCGAGATATACATGATGTCTCCAAACTCTCATAAGAGGATATTCCTAACTTGGTAACAGGAAGGAAAAATTATAGATTAATGAGAAAAATTTGAAGCTATGTTAAAATTTGCACAGAGCTAATTCTTGTGGTGTATACATACAATTCCAGTACTTGGGAAATGGAAGCAGGAAGACTCTTAAGTTTGAGGCCAGCCTAGAATACATATAAAGATATTAAATCTTGAGGTACATGGAAAGATAGTGTTTTTACCAAACCAAAGGCCTGGGAGTATAGATCCGTGAAAGAATGAATGCCTATTATATATAAGATACTGGGTTTGGTTTCCAGCAAATAGCAAATCTCACACACACACACACACACACACACACAGTTTCTTAAAAAAAAAAAAAAAAAAGAACATTGGTAGGAAAAGTAAACCTGACATTGTATGGTAGTAAGTTAACTCGTTTCAGCTTTATTTTAATGTCACTTTTGTACAAGCTTTATTAAAAATGCCACTGTGGCTCTAAAGCAATTTTAATAATAACACAGTCAATCATTTGAGTTAAAGTTTCTATTGTATAACTGCAATTTCTTTTTTTAAAAAAAAAATTGAAGAGCTGGAGAATGAAAAGAAGCATAAGTAGGCCATTGAGTCTTAAGTAAAATTTCATCTCTGAGAAATTTAAGACATCTTCAATGTTTTCTCCTTTCATTAATAATCAGTTTAGAAGATGGTAACAAAAGTATTTCTCAGTTACCATGGACTGAACTTTTTCCTAGTCATATCCCTCCTGTGTTTTCTTCGTATTTCAAATGGCCATTTATAGAAATAAGACAATGTTAAAAGTGATAAGACTTTAAGTAACATATCTATGAAGAAAGCCACACAACACACATTGATATTCACTTACATGAGCCCTGAAACAAATTAATTCACCCTTCAATTTACTAATTATCATTCCGATATTTCTATATCCAGTAAGAGGCACAGGCCCATGACTCTCCAATGTTCATAGCAAACAGCCAGGTGTACATGTGGTGCTCTTTGATGTGTCAGCACTGTGACACATGGTTCCACCAGAGGAGATTTCAAAATAATAATGAGTGGGACAGAGATTGTGCTTTTTTTTTTTATTGGTTATTTTGTTTATTTACATTTCAAATGTCATTCCCCTTCCCACTTTCTTCTCCACAAACCCCCTATCTTCTCCTCCCCCCTGCTTCTTTGACAGTGCTGCCCCACCCACCCACTCCCGCCTCAGTACCCTAGCATTCCTCTACATGTACTGGGGCATCATACCTTCACAGGACCAAGGGGCTCCCTTCCCATAAGGCAGTCCTCTGCTACATATGCCGTTGGAGCCATGGGTCGCTCCATGTGTACTCTTTGGTTTGGTCCCTGGGAGTTTTGGGGGCGGGGGGAAGTCTGGTTGGTTGATATTGTTGTTCTTACTATGGGGTTGCAAACTCCTTCAGCTCCTTCAGTCCTTACTTTAACTCCTCCATTAGGGTCCATGCTCAGTCTGATGGTTGGCTGCATGCATTAACATCTGTACTGGTCAGTCTCTGCCAGAGCCTGAGCCTCTCAGAGGACAGCTATACCTATCAGCAACTGCTTCTTGGCATCAGCAATAGTGTTTGCAGATGGGATGGATCCCTAGGTGGGGCAGTCTCTGGTTGGCCTTTCTTTCAGTCTCTGCTCCACTCTTTGTCCATGTATTTTCTTTTGATAGGAGTAATTCTGGATTAATATTTTTGAGATGAGTGAGTGACCCCATCCCTCAACCAGGGGCATGCCTATTCACTGGATGGTCTCTACAAGTTCTATCTCACATTTGTTGGGTATTTCGACTAATGTCATTCCTGTTGGGTCCCCAGCATCTGGGACTTTCTGGTGGCTACCCCCAGTTCCCCATCCCCCACTGCTACACACCTCTGTTCAAATTCCTAACCATCTGTACTTCTTGCTTCCACCCCCATCTCCTCCTGCATCTGATTCTGCCCCCCTTTCCCTTCCCCTCCTCTCTCCCTTCCAGATTCCTTCTTCCTTCTACCTCCCATGATTATTTTCTTCCCCTTTCTGAGTATGAATGAAGCATCCACACTTTGGCCTTCCTTCCTTCTCAAGTTTCATATGGTCTATGAGTTGTATCGTGGGATTACGAGCTTTTTTGGCTAATATCCACTTATCAGTGAGTACATATCATGTATGTTCTTTTATGACTGGGTTACCTCACTCAACATGATATTTTCTAGTTCAATACATTTGCCTAAGAAGTTCATGAAGTCATTGTTTTTAATAGCTGTATAAATGTACCACATTCTCTGTATCCATTCCTCTGTTGAGGAACATTTGGGTTCTTTCCAGCTTCTGGCTATTATAAATAAAACTGCTATGAACATAGTGAAGCATGTGTTTTTGTTATATATTGGAGCATCTTTTGGGTATATGCCCAGGAGTGATATAGCTGGGTCCTCAGGTAGAACTACTTCCAATTTTCTGAGGAACCACCAGACTGATTTCCAGAGTGGTTGTACCAGCTTTCAGTCTCACCAGCAATGGAGGAGTGTTCCTCTTTCTCCACATCCTCGCCAGCAACTGCTGTCATCTGAGTTTTTGATCTTAGCCATTCTGACCGGTGTGAGGTAGAATTTCAGGGTTGTTTTGATTTGCATTTCCCTGTTGACAAGGGTGTTGAACATGTCTTTAAGTGCTTCTCAGTCATTCATGATTCCTCAGTTGAGAATTCTTTGTTTAGCTCTATACCCCATTTTTAATAGGGTTATTTGGTTCTCTAGAGTCTAACTTCTTGCTTTCTTTGTATATTTTGGGTATTAGCCCTACAGGGTCAGGAACTTTGACTGTTTGAGAAAGACAGGCAGTATTGCTAGATCTATAAGAAATCTGATTTTTCAATGTATCTGACTGAAATTGTTGTTTTATACTAGGTTGTTTTATACTATATACAATGCTTTCTGAGCATGCTAATGCACTGGGTTTGAATCCAGCATTGCAGAAATCTCTGTGTTGCAGAGCATGCCTATTTTTAATCCCAGTACCACAAGGTAAAGGCAGGAATATCAGGAGTTCAAGCTTCTCCTCCACTACATACTGATGAGGGGCCAGCCTGTGCTACAATGAGCGCTTGCGTCAGGAAGAAAAATTTAGAAGAAACCATCTGGGTTAGCAAGTCTCCGTGACAAGAATACCACCAAAGAGAAAAGTTTAGTTATACTTTTACAACAATTCTTGTGACTATGGTGATGAGGATCAGAATTTGGGCAAGATTCGCAGTTTGAAGTTTGGGTCAGAGTTATCAGAGCACTTTGTTTCCCCGATGAAAGGTGATGAGTGCAAAGATGCATGGCTGCTCGGGTTAAGCACTGCCTGTCCAGTCTGTCCAGATAGATTATAATGGTAAGGAGAGCAAAGAGTTCCGGAGAGATAACAGAAGACAGGCTGTAGACCTAAAGGAGATAGAACAAAAAGGACCCAGCAGCCAACTGCGTATGGGTGAGTACCTGGAGCCAACATGAAGTAGCAAGTTTCTCTGGGGTTCCTAAGACAAATTTACTGCTGGGGCTCAGGTGCAAGGTGCATATTTTTAACAGTTATCAGAAATCCAATTATCTGCCTTCCGAAAGTGCAGACAGCACTTCTGAGCACACAGAATAATTATACCATGTATGGGCTGCATTTTGATTTTTCAATCAGAGGCTATGCTGATGCCATTGCTACATTTGCTCGAAAGGTCACAGCTTCAGTGGGTTAGACGCTGGGAAGCACAGATGAAAATAGAATGACAACGTGATTTTGTAAAGCAGATGGGGGGAAAGCTAACGGAGGTCACTCTCCAGGCCCTGGCAAGAGAGAGAGTGGGGGGAGGGGGCAAAGTTAGGAACATGAAATGTTCATATGGGCAGTGACGCTAACAAAATGAGAAAGGTTGCTGTCTCTTATGTGGGGAGGAGATTGGTAATGCAAAGTGAACATCCTGTGGTTCTGTCAAGTTCCTTCCTAGGGTAAAGTGTTTGATGTTTGCTTAAAGGCAACATTTTAATTGTTTTTGAAATCTTGGGAATACACATGGTCTTAATTTGAAGGAAAATTAAGATCTGAGAGATGTTAGGTGTAAAACACAATGGTCATGTAGATTCAATGACCATTGACAATTGATACAAGGAAGGATCTGATAGTGCAGTATTGATAAAGTCATAGTCCAAAAGCATGACGTAGCTCAACATAGCAGTTCATACTGTGATTTCAGAGTCAGTCTTGCAAAAGTTAGAGATGACAGACATTTTTCAAACACAAGACTTAAAGCAATGATGCTTCAGTTATCAAGCCTAGACAAGTTTCAGTCTTGTAGGTTTAGAATCACATAATATAGGCAAACATTCTCTAAATTTGCATACCACTGATGAACCCTCCCTACTTCAGGAAATGGTAGCAAACTCATGGATACACAGACAGTTCTGTTTACATTTGTAGGTCATGAAGCAAAACAGCAAGTCAAGAATGTGGGAGGGGGATTTGTTGCAAAGTACTGGAGAAAGAATAGGCATGGGAGGGAGATAAGAAATGGTAAAGTTGACAATAATAATCAGAATACAGCATTTATGTACAAAATCACCATTAGAACAAAAATAATACTGAACTTTTGAAAAATTATTTTAATAAAAATCAATTACATAAGTAAAAATCTTATAGAATGTGATAGTAATATTTTTTTAAAAGTACAAGTTCCACCCAGAAAGAATTCCAGCATAAAGCAGGTGCATACAAAATTTCCGCCACTCACTGTGAAGCTATTGGCATTTAATAGAATAGCTGCCAGGAGAAAGAGAGATGAGAGAGAGAGAGAGAGAGAGAAGGCACTTTTTTGTTTTTTAATGAAATGACTCTTTGTAGGTTGACCACACAGCAAAGGCAGTCTCCACTCCAATGGACTCAATGGGGAAAGAAGAAAATAAACAAGAAGTAATTTCAAGGCTGGTTGAGGAAGGATGGAACTATACATGGGGGAAACTGGGCTGTGGGTGATAGGATTAAAACACATTGTATGAAATTCTCAAAGAATTAATAAAAGTATTGATGAAAATAACAAATAATAAAATATATCTATTTTTATTTTTCTTAAAAAGAAACCACAAACAGGATAATGAAGATCACATGACTCATAACTTTTAAGGGTTAGGAAACAAACTCAGAAGGGTTAAATGGCTTGCTTATGTCCTCACCGTTACCTTTTATCTTGAAGATCAGTTCTTTTCTGCTCAACACTGTTTTTGGTTTGATGTCATACAGTGATTTGTTTTCTCAGACACTACTTCTAGTTGCCTGATAGATTAGTGAAATTACTTTAAAAACTTGGTCTGATATGTGAATTTGGTTTGATCATGTGCTGAAATTTGTTCACCACTTTACAAGTACAAGGTAGGGCCATTGGAAGACAATGAGGTTATGATAATCTGTTCTTTCTGGATTAGATTAGTGTCCATAAGAATGGGTCTACCCAAAGTAGTACCCTTTTATTGTATGGGTCACAGTGAAAAAGTTCTGTTCTGTGATTTGTAGGCTCCCACAAACTCAAAAACAATATTATTTTGTTCATAACCTTCCCAGTGCGTGGTATTTTGTTACAGTAGGCAGGCAGAGTAAGACAGCTGTTTTATGTTTTCCTACCAAGGCGTGTAGTGATTCATTCCAAATTGAATGCATGAAAAGCTCAATGAACTTTAACTGGATGAAGAAGTGGTAACAAAAAGCTGGTTTTTATTAACAAGAGGACAGAAGTAACAGTCATGTTCTCTTGTGAACAGGAAGAAAACCCCATAATAATATACAACTTAGAACCTGCGGAGTTCAATCCGCACTTATTGATTGGGCAAACCTTTATTTTCTGAGATCTTTTATTTCTCAAGCGAGCAATTTGTCTACTGGCCCCAACTTAGGATCTAAAAATTTAAAGCTTTCTTCCTGAAGATTCCAAAGATGATCCTGTGCTTCTGAGCTCTCCACTACAACCCGAGAAGACTAAAAGAACAGCTGGGCTGTTTTAAAATTGAGTAACTTCACCTTATAATTCAAGTGACTTTGTTCCATTTAGTCTCATCAAGAAAACAAAGAAATCTAGTCAATTTTAGCATTGTCCTTGAGAGAATCCTCTCTCTCTCATTCAGCCCAGGCAAACCTCTGTTAGCAAGATATTCAGGGGACCGCGGTGATTGTGTGTTTAAAAGCTTTCTATAAATTGGCAACTAAGTATCAATATTCCAGTTTACCTATGCTTCTGTGGGAAGGTAGAATAGCAAGAAATTAAGGTTCTGTCTTGTCTCAGTGAGTCAGGAAATGCTGGAATCCTATTCTTTTTAAAAAAATTTTTCCTTTTCTTTACTGTTTTCTTTTTTCTTTTTTTTTTTAATGGATTAAAGCAATCTCAGAATTCTAATTGAAGCTATAAATAGAGAATATTAGAAAAGAAGTCTAGAACTCGACTGCATACAGAGTGAGCTTGGGCGTGTTGGGTGTGGGGAAACATTTCTGATGTGCTCTGCCCTATGTTCTGTAGTGTGGAACTTACCCTGTAGGACTCCCAGGAACTTGATATTCTTGGCTGACTTCACACTCCCTCTAATTAGGAGCATTTAGCCTCATGTTTACTGTGCTACAAAACATCGACCTAAATCTACCCTATTAGCAAAGAGAGTTTTGCTGGTTGTTTTGTCGCTTTGCTCCACTGACGTTCAATTTAAGCTATTTCTAATCAAATTAAATGCAAATGAGAAAAGACTGTGCGATGAGGTACACAGTCAGGGTTCTTCCGGGATCTTAGGCTCGCAACTGAGCTAAGGTTTGCAGAGATTGTGTGTGGACTTGTGGAAATGAGAGGCTGGGCTTTCAACCCAGTATAGACATCCACAAGGTTCAGGCCTTATAACTGGTGGCCAGCACAAATCACATGGGTACTCAAGGCAGTCTGTTCCTGGAAACATCACTAGGGCGGCCTCCCAGCACTCCTGTAACATATCAAAGAGCATCATGGGAAGAGCCTGCGCACTTGCATAAACAATGACCTCACTGGGTTGAAATGACTTGTTCACGTCTTTCTTTTTCACCAAAAGTGAAAGGAGAACAGGAACCTCCTTGTTTTCTATCTTATTTCTTATAGGTTTTGACTCTATATTATCATTATTGTTCTTGCATAGGAAAAATGAATATTTCTTTGTTGAGTGAAAGGATTAAGGAATAAATTCCAAGGTGTCAACCCTCAAACCATGCAAATAACAGAGGACTGAGAACTTAAAAGTTCATACTATTTTTAGTTGTGCATATAACACCATCTTTGTACTGTATTCAGTATACATGGATAAAGTAGAGCATGATATAATATAAATATTATATAAATAATAAACTATAAAATACCAGAAACAAGATAGAGATAATATGAATTTTATATATATATATATATATATATACATATATATATATATATATGAAATACTGGAAATCATTCATTGTGTCTTATGTGAATGACATTAAATAATACTGATAGAAAAATTATCTTTTGTTACTCTAGATACGTTATAAAATTCGAAATGGCTGATGCATAAAAATATTCAAATTATAAATGTCTGGAATAAGCCCATTTTATATCTTTAGATAACTAACTTTATCAAGACTTGGTTTCCTCACCTTTAAGAGCTATCATAATGCCTATTTGTGGAATAATATAAAGATGATGATGATGATGATGATGATGATGATGGTGCTGATGACTTTTAATAGCATGTACTATGCTTAAGTAGTCCTATCTAACACTTTGTATGTATATGCCTCTAACTTGCTTTTCATTATTCCAAACTTATGGGGCAGGAATTATCTTTCTCACTTAACAGATGAAGAACTTAAAGCTAGAATGGCCTTTCCATAGATTCTTTAATGCTACAGAAGAGAGACAACTTAGAAGCATTTTAAAAGAACATGTCAAACCTAATTTAAAAAATTTATGGAATGGGTTCAAGAATGGGCCATCTCAACAGCATACATTAAAAACCATAATAGCAAGGGGAAGAAAACAACAGGAGTTGAATGCTGTCTACTCCAGACGCGTCCCTGGGGATATGAATCATGGCAGGTCTGGGTCCCACTCTGAGGATGCGCTGGGGGCTCCCCAGGACATGAAGAGAGATGCTGGGGATTGGATCCAACATGGCCTATAAGATTTATAAACTAGGCAGTCACCTTGGAATCTCTGTGCAAGGACACTCTACCTTCATGCTTTACAAAACATTTATTGAAAGGAAATACGTAACAATTGTTTCATAAACATGTGTCTTTGCACACCAACAGCCTTAGAAGAAAAATATATTTGTATTTACCTGTCATATCTGAGAGTTATTACTGTTATGTGGGAGAAAATGTGCCTCTGCATCCAGTTATTTGCCCGCAAAGACACCAGCTTCTTCTGTCCCAAGATAGCAAGCTACCATTGTAACTTCCTAGTACAGTCAGCAGGATCCCATGGCCTCCTTGATTTGATAATTTAGTCTGAAAGCTGGATATATACTCTGAAATTTGTGTAGTTGGGAAAGGTATAACATATATTTGTTCCTATTTTTTTGAGAGAGAAGGACAGAGAGAGTCAGAGACAAAGACAGAAACACAGAGAGAGACACACAGAGGGGATGCGTGTCTGCTACTCCTTCAACCTTTGAATATTGCTTAGACTTAAATACAGAATAACTCCCAGTCCAGCATTATCATTAATGTATTACTACTGCTACTATTATTAATCACTCTTCTCTACTTTTTTCCCAGTAGGAAGGTTAACTAGCACAACGACACAAGTGTTTAAGGCAGTGTGTATGGGAAGGGATGCAAAGGCAGGATTTGTTTTGTCACCAGGTGCTGCAGGAAGCAGCCCAAGCTGCATGGGGTTGTCCCCTATATAGTGGATCATTAGGACACCTGCCACACCTCATGCCAATTGTCTATTAAACATGTCCTCACATATAGTAGCCTGTAAGAATTTTTAAAATTGAGATTATAATGTAGTTATATCATCTCTCCCTCTCCTTTCCCCTCTTCATACCCTCCTTCAAATTCATGGTCTTTTTTTTTCATTAATTGTTAATATATATATATATATATATATATATATATATATATATATATAAAATTATACACACATTTCTAAATGTATGCTCAGTCTGAATAATTTTAGTTATGCATATTTTCAGGGCTGAGCATTTAGCACCAACAGTTGCTGTGCTCATCCCTGAGGACGACCACCTCTCCTGTTCCTGGCTTTCCTCAAATTGCCTATAGTTCTTTGTGTAGTATTGAGGCTTCATGGGCTTTTCTGTGCACTTTGGCTTGTCTATTGGTGTCACCTTTGTTCATCTTACATTTGGTGAGATTTTATGGGTGCAGCTTCTGAAGTTTCTAGGAGACACAATCTCACTGCATCCTTCCTGATCCTCTGAGTCTTACCATCCCCCCACCCCCATCTTTGGCAGTGTTCCCTAAGTCTTAGATGCAGGAATGTTTTGTATACTGAGACTCTAGCCTACAAGAAATTTAATATCAAGGATGATTCTGAAACACTGTAGGGACCAAATACACAACTGTTAAATTGATGTAAAATATATTAGACTACATTCATTTATTTTTCCAACGTTGCTTGCTGGGCATTTCCACACGAACTCGCAGATGCTCCAGTTCATTGCATATTTGGGACAAAATATTTCCTAAATTAGAACCTGCCTTTTAAAAAGAATAAAAAGTTATCTCTTGGGATGCATTAATATGAATGTGGAAGATAAAAGGTACATGTATTTGAAATTAATGTGATACAATAGAATCTTAAGGTCCTGGTCTCATGGAAAATTTAAAAGGTATCTAACTATACCTAGATCTAATTGAACACATAAACACATTTTTTTTTTACTATGTTACATAAATTATTGCTATGAGAGAGTTCTACCTTCAGGAGGTGCCATTAGTGACATAAAGACATTGAATAATTGACTCAAAATTATATTGATAAGGTACAAGTAAATTGATGACTCTAGTGTCTCCATAAGCTGATTAGGGTTTCCCTACAGTGGCCATCCAAGCGCCTATCTGATAGAGAATGATTAGAACTCAAATGTTTAAGTTGTCAAGCTTTCGGTTAGTGTCCATGGTATATGTTACTCAGAATGAGGTTATAGACATTCTTATTTCCCCTAAAACAGCACACCTTTACATGGAAGGGCTGGACTTCATATGCCTTCTTACTTTAGTGTTTAAGATGACAGGAACCTGTTTGAATTCCCCATGTGGTATTTAGGAACTGAGTTTTGAGATTTCATTTGTGTAATTGGCATTTGATTGCTTACCCCTGGTACTTTCATCTTTGCCTTGACCTGACTTCCCTTTCCTCTCTCCCAGCTGTCACTGTTGTGACTCCTCTTTATCTTTCGGGGGATCTAAATTGAAATAGACAGCACTTGTCACTCCTATTTCTTCTTTGCTCTTTTTGCTTTTTGCTGCAGCACCTCTCCTTGAACACCAGGACTTGATAACCTATCCAAGTATCACTATAATGGAGTTATTGGGTTCTTTTGATTTGTTGTGGGAATTTTGTGCATAGTCAGGTGCTGTCACTCTGTGCTCAGTAAATTCTTAAGCTCTGTGATGACTCACCAATTCACGGACACCAGTCAGGTCTGAATCAGTGAATGTTGTATGCACACTTGATAAAAGACTTATTTCATCAGTTTGGACTAGAAGTCCCAAGTGCCAGAGTGTATGCATCATGTGACAGTAAGTTCAGCTTCACAACTATTTCATCTGAATTCAACTAAGGTGAAGTAATGACATATTGTTTTAAAATCCATCAACAAGGCCATTGCCTTAGTCATCAACTAGACATTTCAGTGGCATCCTGAGTTGCTATGGCATAGTCCTCTGCCTGAAGGCTTTCACCTTTGCTATTGCTTATTCTTTTATTTGGTACACCTTCAACATCTACAGCATACAGGTGTTTCATAGGGGTGAATACTAGATGAGACTTGTAGAGTTGTTTTGCAGTAAAAAACTGTTTCCATTACTATCTCTTGAATTTCTTTTGGCATTATACATGTCCTGTGAGAGTTTTCAAATATTCCAAATATGCAAATTATAAATCAGCCTTTATTCAATGTAATCAATTAAATTTAAATTATTTTCTTTGAACCTCAGTCTTATATATGTAGTGCACATAACAGCTTGCATTATTAAAACCTCTCTCTTTTTCTTACTCGCCTCTTTCTCACACACAAATTTAAATGTGCTAATATATAATTGGGTTGCTACTTAGAGAACTATTATGATTCACCAATATGTACATAAATACACAAGAGTGGACTCTATTCCCTGAAAGGTTTTCCATTTAATATTCTTTGTGTTCAGTTAAGGTAAATTTAACAATGATTTAAATTTGGCATGAATTCAGGTAAGTGTTCTGTTTCTGCGAGAACTTTCATGTGTGATATCTGATTCATTTACCTCCAACAGCAAAATAAAGCATAGTGATCAATATTTTCAATTGATCTTGGTTCCTGCTGGGTGGCGTTAGTGCACACAATTCAGAGCTGATTTTAAACACTGATAACTCTATGAAGCATAGTTTCAATAACTGCTTTATTTGAATAAGTGTCTTTTCTGATTGGCTTGCAGACAGACTGTGAAGATGTACACTTAGGACAGAAAGAGACATTAGGGAAAAACCACTTATAACACAGATCATGAGGGGACACAGTGGGTCATCTCCAAGAACTCTCTTGAAGATGTCCTCTTTTAGGATGTGCATACTTGATAGCACCATCAGCAACTCTCCCACTCTTTTTCACAGTTAAGGGTAAAGGATGGATTAGAATATAGAATGAAGCCTCAGATGACACAAGACTACTAATCATATTCTATTTAACATACCATGACACCCGTTAGACACCACAGATAAACAAACCTGTAAATAGAGCCCACCAGTTACTTTAATCACCATACTTTTGCTTGCCAAGTGCTCATAAGAACCACTACGAATATTTACCATATGTTATACTGGGAAACATTCATAGTTAGGCATTCAATCCTTTTATTTTGATTACAAGTCATCTTCATATAAGACAGTGAGTCCTTGAAGTTGATTGTGTGGTCTAATAAGAAAATAGCCAACTTAGTTGGTGTAGATCTACCTTATAATGTTCAAATAAAAACAAAATCATCCAACAACATATTTCTCCAAGTATGTCCCTGCTTTCTTTTCTTGGAATCCAAACACCTTCTCATTATAGTGAGATATTTAGTGCCATACCTGGATATCCATGTTTTCCAAGCCACAAATGCATTGGGTTATATAGTTGATATTATGCTAATATTCACCAGAAGGCAATTCTAGAGAGACACCAGTTGGAGTACTTATATGGTGGGCACCATCAAAAAGCATACATGTTCCTGCGGGAATGACGTTGCAGTTGGGCAGGTCAGGCTTTAGGAGACTTTTAGAGCAATGTTCTTATAAGAAAAAGCCAGAGTACATTGTGCTTCTTGTGTATACTTTCCCCTTACAAATATTTTGGCAAAAACTATTAATGCATTCATTTCATGAATGAGAGATCCTGTCTTGGGAGAACACTTAAACAATGTTCTGAGGGCCATACATTAGCCAAGGGCTTGAGTCAGAGCCGGACTCATCAATGACTAGCAAGATAACTCTTGCTGTGTTGTGGCTTCTCTACCCCCACCCCCTGCTTTCTGAGGCAATCTGAATACATCTTCCTCAGCACTCTCCTATACCTTGTCCTGAAGGCACAAGCCATGGGCTTTCAGTAGGATTAGCACTTCATTTCAAGAAGCAAAAATTATTCATTCATTAATGAAACTTGAGAGGCTACTGCAAAACCTATGCTGCTGAGCAGTTTAGCCTTTTTAATTAGCTGGAGTGAGACTTCCCACAATGCTGAACCTTCAAAAGGCAGCCAAGTCAAGCAGTGAAACAGAAGTAGGAGACTCCTTCACAGAGCAGAAGCATGGGTGCAGGCCAAAAGCCAAAAGGAAATTAAGATCTAAGGTTTCCAGCCAGCAGGTTGCAATGGTCCCCCACTGCCCCAAGATAAAAAAAAAAAAAAAAAAAAAAAAAAGGGAAGAAAAAAAAGAAAGGTATGATTCTGACTCAAGTGATGGCATCAATGACCAATTAGAAAACACAATTTAGCAGAAAGAGAGACAAGGTAGAAATTTAGGGGAGAAGAAGGGAGGGAGGGAGGAAGGCAGTCAGAGAGAGGGAGAGGGAAAGGAGCATAGTAAATTGCAGAGAATGTGAGATAAGAGAATGTAGCATACTTGGTATGAGGAATGGCAACGCAGCATCAAGCAATTGCTCTTCTAACTATAGAACTGAAATCTCAGAGCCAGAAAGAAATTATATCTGTGCCCAAGGCAAGGATTAGAGCACAAAGAACAATTTAGTTATTAGAGGAAATGCTGGTAATACTTTTAATCATATTTAATAAATACTCCCATATGAGGTATTTCATTTACTTTTCCCAGCAGTTCTGTGTAGTAGGTTAAGTGGATATTACAGGTCTTCTTGTATTTATTAGATGTGGAAATTCTAGTATCGGGTCTGTTTCATCTCTAGTGATAGTGGTAGCATTGAAGCGAAGGGCGCAGATTCTTACCCTCATTCTTTGCTGTTCACTATATCCTGCTAGGTGTCAGTGGTTGATATTGAAAGTCAGATAGCAGATTATGTGCTTTCTCCTGTATAAGCTTTGTGGCAGCATGTCACTGGATTATGTGGGTCTGTTTGTTTTTTTTTCTTGGATATTTTCTTTATTTACATTTCAAATGTTATCCCCTTTCCAGGTCTCCCCTCCGGAAACCCCTATCCCATCTCCCCTCCCCCTGCTTCTTTGAGGGTGCTCCCTCAACCACCTACCCACTCTCACCTTCCTGCCCTAGCATTCCCCTACACTGGGGCATCCAGCCTTCACAGGATCAAGGGCCTCTCCTCCCATTGATGCCTGACAAGGCCATCTTCTGCTACATATGCGGCTGGAGCTATGGGTCGCTCTGCTCTGTGTGTACTCTTTGGCTGGTGGTTTAGTCCCTGAGAGCTCTGGGAGGTCTGGTTGGGAATAACAACAAGTAATTAAGAGATGTGATGTGAGTGGCTGTGATTTCGTGTTTGCTGTTGAATCTACTTAGCAGGATCGAGTCTGGTTCATTGATTAGAGGAGAGGGAGCAAGTATAGAGGAAAAGGAAGTATCTTTGTTATACCAATGTAGGTGTTTACCAGGGTGACAACCTGATGCACAGGACCAATAGCCATTTAACAGGAGCTGGAAGCTGAAGTGATTTGCGTGGAGTGCACACACACACACACACACACACACACACACACACACACACACACACAAAATCTTCATTAAGGCATCTCTGCACAGCAGTGACCTTATGGCCTTGTTCCCTTCTCTCTTGCTTGTGAGTTCATTCCTATGGACCTCACATAGTAGAGATAGGATCGTGCTTCTCGGTGAACCAGTCAATGTTTTTCTTAGTTATTTTTGTCTAAATAAGTTAAAAAATATTTTTCCCACAGTGATTCCTTAAGATGTATATGCTAGGCATGGGGCATTGTCTACCATTTTATCTGTCTCTTATACAATACCTCACAAACCTCAGAGCCTCCAGAGTCATGGGTTCCCAATGCTAAGCTTCCAGAAGGCAGCATCAGCAAAATCACTGAGATGCTCCTTTGTCAAGACAAAAGTTCTCAGGCTACTGTGAGTTCAGATTTGGTGCCTCAGCATATCTGAAGACCAAGAGGCGGAACTGGCTGACTGGTACTGTGATGTTAAGGACTCCACTATGAACGTCATGTCATTACTCATGCAGTTCACACAACAATTCCATGAACTCCATGCTGTCATTATTTCCATTTGTATTTTCATATGTAAAGAAGCTAAGGTATGTAGAGGTTAGTTGACTTGCCAAAGATTATAAACATATGAATCAGAGCTGAGACTTGAACAATGGTTTCTAGTTGTATCCAGGAGCATTTCATTCTTTGTTCTTTTTTGTGTAGGAAGCCCCAGTCACATATGTGCACATGTGTAGGTTATACACACGTATTTGCATAGGTACAGAGATAATGTGTCTTTCTGCAAATAGTTTCACAATATATTTGTGATAAGTTAGATTATTATTATAGTTATAAATGTTAAATTACCTTAACCTTCATACTGATGTCATGGCTAACACTAGAAAATGTGGCAAAAGCTTAAAAAGAAATAATAGATCTATAGAAAAGTTCCAAACAATATACAGAAGATGAATTAAATGAATGGGTATAGTATTTAAATATCCACTGCATGTGAAATTAACTTTCAGTCTGATTAGAAGCTAGCTAGGTAATCAGTACATTTTAGTATTTAAAAAATGCTAGTAGCAAACAAGTTTAGTCATGGGAGCACTGCTTATATTACATACGTTATATAACTGACTTGGGCAATAGACTATTGTAGGGTGAGATCTCCAAATAGATAATTATTTGAAGCTAAAATATTTTGCAAGCCAGAATAATTAACCAAATCGATACCAGAAAACTGAAATTTGGGTATGCTATTTTAACGACAAAAAATAACAAACACTACATGGAGGAAACTAGAAAAGAATTATCCAGATATTTGGCAAAGACATCACTAAGCACCACATGTGGCTTTATGTGGATGAACCAGAATTCACTTTGCAGAGTGTGCATATTCTAAGTATGGTCATTGACTCCATTACCAGGACACATATGGAAATGAAAGGGTTAAGTCATTTTGAATTACTGATTAAAAACTGTTCAAAAAATAAATTATGTTACTTTAAATCTGACAGGGTCTAACACCATTTCCTGTTTAGTCATGCAAATAGTTGCAAAGAAAGAGGTAACTATGTTTGAAAGAAAATCTATTGTTATTATAGCAGAAAAATACTTAAAATTGTGATTAGACCACAGAGAGAGGCAGCAAAGTCTAAGTGGAGCTGTTGTAAACCCTCTATACTAAGAGCTAATTTTCCAGATAGAGTCTCATTTTTAGCCCAGGTTGCTTACAATTCTCTCTCTTGCTCTGGCTGGCCTTGACTTCTTGGTAATCCTTCCTTGGTGGCCTCCAGAGTGGTGTGGTTACAGACATGAACCTTCATGCATTCTCTAAGAGTATTTTTATTTTTAAGAAACTGAAAGAACCATAAGAGTAACATTTAGTGTCTTGTAAAAAAGTGACATGAAATTCAAGCTTCAGTGTCCATAAATAAAGTGTTGCTGGAATACAGCCACACTCATTTACATATTGTCTGTCACTGCTTTTGTGCTGTGCCAGCAAAGTTGAGTAACTATGACAAAAACTATGTAGCCCATAATACTTAAAATGCTTACTGGCCCCTTATAAAGCATTTGTCAGCAGTTTCATAGGAAAAAGAAGTTAGGATGTTGGGAAGCACTTGAAATACCCATTCTCAGGAAGGAGAGATAGTGTCTAGAAACAAAGGAATAGATACTAAGTGTGGACGGTGGGGTGGGTGGTTTGCAGTGTGTATTAGACTACCTAGAGCATTGATATTACCTCCTAGATTAAATTATAGACTAAGAATATATCAAAATATATAATGTTGCTTTAAAATTTTTTATGTGAAACCTTCATTCTTTCAATCTATAATACTTTCTGGTATTATATCCACAGATTCATTCAAGCAACTATGGATCATGAATATTAGAATAAGGACACATCTCTACTGAACATGAACTTTTTGGTCATGTCAGCATTCTCAAAATACAGTATTCCAGCTACTTAGTGAGCATTCCATTATATTTTAGTATATTATATAATATGGAGATGATTTATTGTCTTAGTCAGGGTTTCTATTCCTGCACAAACATCATGACCAAGATGCAAGTTGGGGAGGAAAGGGTTTATGCGGCTTACACTTCCAGGCTGCTGTTCATCACCAAAGGAAGGCAGGACTGGAACTCAAGCAGGTCAAGGAGCAGGAGCTGATGCAGAGGCCAAGAAGGAATGCTGCTTACTGGCTTGCTTGCTTCTCCTGGCTTGCTCAGCCTGCTTTCTTATAGAGCCCAAGACTACCAGCCCCACAGATGGTACCACTCACAAGGGGCCCTCCCCCCCTTGATCGCTAATTGAGAAAATGCCTTACCACTGAATCTCATGGAGGCATTTTCTCAACTGAAGCTCCTTTGTCCATGATAACTTCAGCTTGTGTCAAGTTGACACACAAAACTAGCCAGTACATTTATACTATACTATACTGAAAGATATGTATATGTTATATGTCAATACTATTCTATTTTATATGAGATAGTTAAGCACCCTTGAACCTTGTTTATTAGGGAATTCCAGAGCCAGGTTCTTAAAGTCTGTTTTGTCCTTTGATGTAGAGGGGTTCATCAATTTCTTTAAAGCATGAAACACATTTTATGTGATGAGAGACTTTTTAAGTGCTATGTCTTACCAAAATACATGGTTTTATAACAATAGAGAAAAAATGGGATTTGGAGTGGTTCTGGATTTTCTTAAAGTGCTCATGTTAGTTCATGAGCATCTTTCACTCTATCAACAGACTTGGCAAGGCAGGGGAAGTAAAATCCATATAAGCTAGCAGTAGATTTCCATCCCTATATTCTGGTATCAATATGTAAACATTATGGCTCGGTGTGTGTAGAAATATAATAAAGAAAGAGTTGTTGTTTTTGTGTTGATGGTCTATTTTTAACTACAACCAGATTTATATCCTACCTTTGTCTTTTGCTTTCCAAAGAACAAGGCATATAAGGTATACAAAGCATATCTAATTGTGCAGTCTTAAAACTAATAAATTCTGCCTTGTTTTTTTTTTTCATTCTTATAAAATGTTTCCTCCATTATTTGAATGGCTCATGTCCTAAATTCTTGTGAAATGTCATGAGTCTCTTTGAGATGCTCCATGACATTCATGCTTGAAACTACGAGACCTTCAGGAAGAAAACATTCAAATTAATGCATGTGAAATGGATGAGTGAATGCGCCCCAAGCTTTCTGTGAAGAGAAATCCTTCCTTCTTCATCCGACTGTTTTGTTTGTTTGTTTGTTTGTTTGTTTGTTTGTTTTTTGTTGTTTTTTTTGGAGTTACTAAAGATGGGTAATTCATAAATGAAAGCATTGAATTGAGTTGGATGCCTTGAATATTTGTGTATTGGTACTGTGGAATGTTCTATTGTCTATTTACATCAAAGTTCAAAGTAGAGTTGGCTCTTTGGGATGATCAGGTATTTAAGACCCACTTTTACAGTCATTGATGTCTTCCAGGTATAGTGATTTAATGGTCGTAAGCTGGGGGAACTCAAGTTTTTAGCTATTTCCAATGTGGTGAATTTGTCTACATTTTGATATTCTTATGGAAGTATTGAAAGTGTACCTACTGTTTATATTAGGGTCTTTTGCTCTAGGTTGATATCATTTCTCCTCTTTCCACCTTCTATCCATACTTCCCTTCATTTTTTCAGTATTTTTTTTTTTTTATGCTCTACAGTCCTGACATTTCTACTCTTCTTCTGCTCACTTTATCATCCTGCTTGCTCCCATGATAACGACTTTCTAACAATCATGGGTCTTCCACCTGTACATTTCTGCTGATTCATGGGCCTTCCACTTGTACATCTCTGCTTTTCCTGGTTATTTTTGTCAGTGCTTTCTCCAACAGAGAGTTTTTAGCAGATCTAATTTCTAGGTGTCCTAAACAGGAAAGGGGAATGAAATCTGACTAATTCATAAATATTACTGTGTCATTATATCTTTAGTTTTGGGTTGTTACTCAAGAACGTGCCATTTTCTAGGTCAAAAAAAATTGAGTGAGTACAGAAAACTTGATATTCAGTTCAATTATAAATGGCTTTGTCCTGGTAGAGTTTATTTTGTGAAGATTATGGACAAGATGATTAGATATTAGACTAATGCATATCAAATAATATTATGCCCACATGATTTATTGGGTAACCAGCCTAAACTGAAGACAGTATGTATAGACTTAAATAACAAACATCCATTTTCATTTTGTAAGCTTAAGTATTTGTCAAAGGTGTTATTTGTAAGATAATCTTGAGGCTTCTCTTTTGGTAGATTAACACCATCAAAACTTGGCATATCTCCATTGAAGTACAAACTCTTCTGCACTTTAGAATCTGGCAGAATATGAACTTGAATATCAGATGGAGAAAGATAAAATCCTAGTTTTGTCATTTATTAGCTCCTAGGGATAAAATTTTCTTTCCTTCTCTTCTTAAATTCATAATTGAGACCTCTGTAATAAAGGAGAGGTTAACAAGACACAGCATGCTAATTCATTCAGTCTAAGTTTAATATGATCTGAGACCTTCATAAGGAGATAAAGACCAAAGCGATAAGAGAACTTGTATATTTCCACACAAAGTCAATAAAGAAGGTCATGAAGAAAGATAATTATTCAAAGTGGCTATAATTTAATGGCCAGAAGCTGGAGAACTCGACAAGGATTGTGGGTTGTAAGATTATTGTCACATCCCCATGATTTCGGGGGTAAGACTTCTCTTTTCCTTTACGTATATAGGGGGCATGTAGGAATGGTCTTAGAACGTGCTTCACGGAAGGTAAGCAAAGTCCTTTCTGAGTTCTGTGTGTCGGGGAGAAGGGAATGTGGGGGAGCCTTCCCAGTCACACTGCTCTTATAAATACCAGTGTGCTGCATTTTTAAAATTATCTTTAATCTTTCTTTACAGTCCAGTCTTAAACCCCCCCTGGTCTGCCCTCTGAAAGTTCCTCATCCCATTCCTTTTCCCCGTGTCTTCAAGAGGATGTCCCCAAACCCCTCACACTCCACCCTGTCAGGCCTCCCCGCCCCTTGGGGCCTCAAGTCTCTCAAGGGTTAGGTGCATCTTCTCTCTCCGAGGCCAGACAAGGCAGTCCTCTGCTGTATATGTGTTGGGGGCATTGTTCCAGCTACTGTATGCTGCCTGGTTGGTGACTCAGTGTCTGAGAGATCTTGGGAGTCCAGGTTAGTTGAGTCTACTGGTCTTCCTATGGGATAACAATCCTCCTCAGCTTCTTCTGGCCTTTCCCTAATTCAGTCACAGGGTTCCTCCACTTCAGTCCATTGGTTGGGTGTAAGGATTTGTGTGTGTCTCAGTCAGCTGCTTGTTGGGCAGCCATGCTAGGCCACTGTCTATAAGCACACCGTAGCATAAGTAATAGTGTCAGGCCTTGGAGCCGTTCCTTGGGATGGATCCCAAGCTGGGCAGCTCACTGGACTTCCTTTCCCTCAGTCTTTTCTCTACTTTTGTCCCTTCTGGGTCAAAGTTTTTGACTGTGGGATGGCAACTTCATCCCTCCACCTGATGTCCTGTCTTTCTACTGAAGGGAGGCTCTACAAGTTCTCTCTATCCACTGTTGGCCATTTCATCTGAGGTCCCTGCCTTTGAGTTCTAAGAGTCTCTCACCTCTAAGGCCTCTGTTACATTCTAGAGGGTCCCCCCCACATCCCACCTCCTGAGGTTGCCTATTTCCATTCATTTTGCTGGCCCTCAGGGCTTCACCCCTGTTTCTCCCCCATACCTGATCATGTTCCCCTTTCCCCTCCCCTCTCCCATCCATGTCCCTCCCTCCCACTGTCCCCCTCGTGATTGCTTTCTTCTCCCTCCAAGTGAGATTGAAACATCCTCATTTAGACCCTTCAGCTTGTTAACTGGCTTCATGAGTTCTGCGGATTGTATCCTGGGTATTCTGTACTTTTTTGGCTAATATCCACTTAGTAGTAGTACACACTATGCACTAACCCCACATCCAATAGAGGGCTAGTATCCAAAATATATAAAGAACTCAAGAAGCTATCCTCCAAAAAAACAAAACAAAACAATTCAACAAAAGAATGTGCTATAGAAATAAACAGAATTCACAACAGAGGAATCTTGAATGGCTGAGAAGCACTTAAAGAAATGTTCAAAGTCCTTAGTGATCAGAGAAATGCAAATCAAAATGACTCTGAGATTCCACCTTACACCAATCAGAATTGCTAAGATCAAAAACTCAGGTGACAGCAAATGTTCGCAAGGATGTGGAGAAGGAGGAACAATTGTCCATTGCTGGTGCATTTGAAAACTGGTACAACCACTCTGGAACTCAATCTGGAGGTTCCTCAGAAAATTGGAAATAGATCTACCTGAAGAGTCAGCTATACTACTCTTGGGCATAGAGCCAAAAGATGCCCCATCATACCACAGGGGCACATGCTCCACTATGTTCATAGCAGCCTTATTTGGGATAGCCAGAAGCTGGAAACAACCCAGATGTCCCACAATGGAAGAATTAATATAGAAAATGTGGTTTATTTGCACAATGCAATACTATTCAGCTATTAAGAACAAGGACATGAGTTTTGCAGGAAAATGGATGGAACTAGAAAATATTATCCTGAGTGAGGGAATTCAGACCGAAAAGGACATGCAATGTAATTTGAGAGTGGATTAGCTCTGAACACTAGCAATTCACCTCTAGTTCTTTTAATCTGCAAATGGAAAGATACATAATGCCAGTGGTAAGATTTCATGAAGTGATAAAGATTACATAAGGTGTAAAAGTTGAACCTGTGATACAGAAAGTGGTTAAGAAGAGGCATCTCCTACCAGATAGTGTTTTCCTTTCAGTCTTCTTACAGTAAATATCCACAGCTAAGTGTTAACTCAGTATGTATAAGACACTGACAAGATGAATGGTATAAAATTGATTGTTCCAGTTGTCATTGATGTAGAGAGAACATATATTTTAGGATATGGGGGCTTCTCTCTTATTTTAATGAGGATTTCAGTAAAATCTACCTTAATATAAAATTAAATTTTGAGATAGTTATGGATTTGAAACACTTTTTTTTTGGAACTTTCTGCTTTCCAGGGAGTTTGTGGGTGCATTATAATTCCTTGACTCTAAACTTGTTCTACATCATCTGAAGTTGGCAAGATAGCTATCTTCACTCATAGTTGAAGATGTTAAAATACAGAAAGAAATCAAAGCTTCAGAGCCTACATAAAAATCTAAGCAATTTACTTTTTGACCCACATACGTAGTTATTGCTTAATGTTACATCCATCGGTATTGAGTTAGGTTAATAATAATCTGTATTTGGAGACAAACATGGCCTCAGAAATTTAATCCATGTGTCATGTGGAGACTGCATGAGAGAAAGCATCTTTGTAAAGCTCAAAGCATGTCTTTCAAAAAATTGGTATCATTTTGCTATTTTTTTTGTTAAATTTTTGCAATTAGATTTTTAAATCTAGATAGTTAGAATCTAGATAAGGACCTCTGATGGAGGTATAGTCAGCAAAATTGTCTTTCATTCTGTAGTTTGACACTTTGTATGACTAATAGTTTCCTTTGCTACACAGAAGTTTTTAGTTTCTTGTAGCCTTATTGTTAATTCTTGTGCCTTTCCCTGTGCTTGGGAGTCCTACTCAGAAAAATATTGTCCATACCCATATCTTGAATATATTCCCCTAGATTTTTCTCTAACAATTTCAGCACTTCGAGTTTTAAATTAAGGTCTTTGATCCACTTTGAATTGATTTTGAACAGGGAGACAGATAGGAATCTAATTTCATCCTTCTGAAGGTAGATACCTGGTTGTGCTA
>CM052712.1:38944226-38987983 GCA_028551405.1 Uromys caudimaculatus | reverse complement strand
ATGGACATAATACTACCTGAGGACCCAGCTATACCTCTCCTGGGCATATACCCAGAAGATGCTCCAACATGTAATAAAGACACATGCTCCACCATGTTCATAGCAGCCATATTTATAATAGCCAGAAGCTGGAAACAACCCAGATGTCCCTCATCAGAGGAATAGATACAGAAAATGTGGTACATTTACACAATGGAGTACTACTCGGCTATTAAAAACAATGACTTCATGAAATTTGCAGGCAAATGGATGGAACTTGAAAATATCATCCTGAGTGAGGTAACTCAGTCACAAAAGAACGAACATGGTATGTACTCACTGATAAGTGGATATTAGCCCAAAAGTTCAGAATGCCCAAGTTTCACTTTACAGTAACTGCTGGACTGAGAGTGAGGACCCAGATGGAGGAGTTGGATAAAGCTGAGAGAGTTTGCAGCCCCATGGAGGGAGCAAGAGCGTCAATGGGCCTGACCCCCCACTCCTGGTTGTCCTGGAGTTTGGACCACCAACCAAAGAATACACATCTATGGACCCAAGGTTTGGACCACATATGTGGCAGAGGATGACCTCGATGGCCATCAGGGAGAGAGGTGAGGCCCTTGGGCCTGAAGATGTTAGAGGCCCCAGTAAAGGGGAATCTCAAGGCGGGAATATGGGGATGGGTGGGCAGGTGGGTGGGAGGTGGAACTCCCCCAGAGAGGCGGGGAGGGGGAAGGGATGGGGGTTTCCAAAGAGGACACCTAGAAAAGGGGAAACATTGGAAATGTAAATAAAGTATAAAAAAAAAAAAAAAACCCACAGAGATGTCAGGATCTCAGTGGGTGAAGGTTCTTGCTGCTAAACATGATGATTCAAGTTCTATCCCTAGATTTCCTTTTATAGAAGAAGATAACCCACGTGCACACTGTAGCCTTCATGTCCACACACGGACACTCACACCCGCATATGTATAAAAATATAAATGTAAGTAGCAAATAACTTATTTTATAAGTTATATTTTATGTAAAATATAGGTCATCTTTGTAATTAAATAATTTCAGAGATGCTTTATGCATAGCAGAAAAATTTATACATATTACAGTAATTAAATCCAAGGGTACAGAGCCATGAAGAATTAGTATAGGGATCTGAGCTAAGTCATTTTACTGATAATCAGTCTTAGGAATTTTTCAAACTTTCCTCCCTTACTGTGCTACGGTTCTATCAAGTCCTGTGGTATCTTGTGATTGGTGTCATTTGTTGAGAAAAGGATTCAGGAAAAGAAAGATTCTGGTGGTCTCCAGCATATGTCACTAAGACGCACTATTTTTCATCTGTTACTGGGTGAAAGAAACGTCTTTGGGTTAGATAGATATTATAAGTTTCTTTTCAGATCATCTTCAGTTCATATATTGTTAGGAATTACCCCTCTGTTTGTTTACTTATTTATTTGTGTATATGCGTGTATTGGACAGACAGATACCAAAGTCACAAGACAACTTGTGAGAGTTCATTCTCTCTTTCTGCCAGGTGTGTTCTGGGAATTGACCTCAAGCTGCCAGGACTGATGGCTAGCTCTCTCTCCACTGAACCATCTTGGTGATTCTGAGTGGATCCCCCTTAAAGAGTCCACATATAATCCTTTATGTTTAGTATTTTGTGTACAGTCATCTTTGATTATTAATAGGTTTTCCATTTAATTTCTTGATTTTTGACAACATAAGCTTCAGTTTACTATCAAAAGTCTTCAAAACATTGAAACTCAACTCTTGACCTATATACTTCATGTGACTCAGTCATTAGTGTGAGGTACTTCTAGAAGCCATGTTCAATAATGCTAAATAGCTATTTTAAGATCTTTCGAATATAAGCAGATAGAAGTCTTCACACATGAAGAATAGGACCAGAAGTTTTTGGATAGTGTGGCAGGGGAGAGATATAGGAAGGTGAGATAAGGTGTCATATCACATCCTGTCTCAACATACGGAAGAACATTCATGTAATAGGGTCCTATCAAAATGTAATGAGTCAATTAAAGGAGCTAACAGCTTCCTGCTAATGAGCATTTTTAAAAAAATACCAATTGACCATCTGTTAGTGATGGTCTGAGATAATTCCTTTCTGATGGCTGAATTTGAATAAAATGATTCACATGGAGCTTCTAATGCATATCTAAGAATGTAAAATGATACAAGATTACTACTTTAAAGGGGTTTCTTATCATTGATTGCCTTAGTTCATGAGTGTTTGAAGAAAGGGCATACTTTAGAGTCTTGCCAAAAGCTTACAAGAATAGTTAAAATAAAAAGACCCTAATTATTATTTAAAAATAAATTTTATGAAACAAGTGTTTGGAAGACACATGAAAAGCATTTTGTAATAACTCCTACTAGTGACTACTAAGTAGGAACAATTTTGGAGCAGATGGTTCTCTGCAAAAAATATTAAGACCATCATAATGTTATTTAGTCTAGTTTGATGATTGATAATAGAAATGGTGCTATATATCATATAAATCATTTAAAAATTCACTGGTGAGACAAGACCGCGAATTGTATTAAAGAAAATTCAAATGCATTGGATAATGACCTGGGCCCTCCATGAAAATCTTGGTACAGAAAATGACAGTGTTCGGGATGCTGTATTTGGGTGGGGGTTACACTTGAATCTCAGTTGGCTTAGTTTTTTTCACTTTCTCTAAGATCCAAGTTATGGCGAAGAAGGAAGACAATAACATTCCAAGGAATTGCTCAACCTGTCACCTAAGAAAGAAAAAGTTGCTCTAGCATGCTACTGGGTGAGGAACATTGCTCCTTAAGGCAAAACTGAGGTATTGCAATTAGAAAGAGAGAATATAAGTCGGTCAGAGTAAACACACAAATACACTGGAGCCACAAGGGCTTGGAACATGACTTTTCAACCATTTTCACTTCCTTCAGCAATATCTCTCTCTTCAATGTATGTGCTTAGGGGCAAGTTACATCATGGCCGTAATGGATTATTCTGCCTAGAAAAATGAAACAGATATGGGAATTCAGAGAGCAGCCTGCTCCAAGTTGTTTGCAGTGAACATGAGAAATAGAGGTATTGTTCAGAGGTCAGATACTGGCCATCCTCTATGGGCCAATCCCCGAATGGCACACATTAGGAGTGAATGAGGGCCTCTCAAAAGGTGTGCCTAGTGTTATGTTTTCAGCTGATATCTGTGCTTCTGATGCCCTTACTCTACCCACTACAGAAAACATGACTGCCCATTGGCCCTGTGTACATGGTGGGACGGGGAAGACTCATTGTGGATCAAGGAATAGTGATTGCATCAGAAGTTTACAAACAAACTCTTTTGGCAATTGCACTAGAGTTCATAATGGGCTAGAAGGCAGGGGGGGGGGAGGGGAGAGGGGTAAGGGAGGGATGGCTTCCACCTGACTATGTACATAATCAAGAACCTGTACCAACACAAAAGAAAAAATTCTTTGTACTTCACCTATTATTCGTGATTCATAGCAGATGTAATTCCTGTTGTTCAAATAAGTATACATTCATGTAAAAATAGGAGAATTAGTTTCTCTTGTGGGAAAGACGAGGAAATGTGTCAGTGCACTTACATTACAGCATATGCTCCATATTGCTGCCATTTGTTTAAAGTCCCTCAGGAAGGCATGAATACTTAACTTCAGACTTTTACAGTATAATTTATAGTTGCATCATAGGAACTTTAACACATAATCATTGTTAAAGTAAAATGGCAACTTGCAAAATTTAGTAGCATATAGAAGTTTAATTTTATTTTATTACGCTCAATTATGAATACTGGGTATGTAACCATGTACATAAGCTAAAGGTTTTCACTTTAGTAATATCAGTGGTTTCAGAATATGCTTCATTAAAATGGAGCATGTAGAATTTTAGCTTCATTGCTTAGGCTTCATGCATTTGTTAGACATATAGGGTCTGTGTTGTCGTTGTTATTTATGAGCTAGGGCCTCAGGTAACCCAATCTGGCTTGGAATTTGCTGCAGCCGAGGCTGACCTTGTACTCATGATCTCCCTGTCTCTGTCTCCCATGTGTTGGGACTATAGATATGCATCATTGTGCTTCTGTTGCACACACTGCCTTCTCAAGAATAGATTTATAGTAGTTCAAGAAACTGAACTACTATGTTTTTCTATTTTTCTATATTTTAAATAACTGAAGAATTGGCACGAGGGACAGTAATAAAATGGTATTTCAGTAAATATCCTATTATGAATGATAAGAAATCATATATTTAGGAGTAATTTCATTACTTTACTGATAAAGTTCAATATTGACAGAAACTTTTGTAATGCACTGAGAAAACAGGTTATTGTTTTACTAATCCATAAGTTGGTATGATCATCCATAGTGTATCAGTGGATATAGGATGTTAGAGCAGTAGATAAACGCAATCCCTAGAAGAACTTCATTAAGAAAATAATTTCAGTGTGGCCTGGTTATCACACTAAAGTTCTTCCTGATTCTACAGCGTCTCCTCATTGTGCAGGAGGAGAGTAGCATGACCCTATGAGCTACAGGAAGTGTTTCTAGCATCATTATCCCAGTAGCTCCATAGTCACACAGTATGAATATGAGTGACTTTTCAAGACCATAGAAACAATTAAACTGGCCTCCTGACTTTTCTCGGTGCTACTTTCATGGCTTTCCGTTAGTTACTACTCTTCTGGTGTTATCAAGGAGAAAAAGAATTATTTTCCTGTCCTTTGCAGCCTGAAGGGAAGTATTCAAGTGGAATATCTTCCTTTCTATAGGCCAGTAGAAGATTCATGCCTCATTAACTGAGATGAAGAATGGGAATTAGAAATTACTTTTTCGTCCTTAAATTTTGTATTTAATATTTTATGGCTTTTAAGTGAGTAATAAATAATTTTGTCATAATTCATTATTTATGGAATGCTTTTAACAAAATTCAATGTAATATCACAAAATGACAGGCACGGGGGAATGTGCCTGAAGATAATTGGCCTAGCTGTACAAGGTAGTAAGGATATTTCTTTTTCACTAGAAATACTAATGGTTGATTGTAGAGCTGACTCACCTGTTAAGAGCATTTGTTTTTGCAGAGGACTGGGGTTTGGTACCCAGCATCCACATCATATCTTTATAACTTCTTTTTGAGGAGATCAGAACTTTCTCTGTCTTTCATCGCATCAGACATGATGTAGATGCATATGTGTCAGCAAAACACAAATACACTTAAAATTAATTTATCATTAAAAAATAGTAATATGAATGCCCTTCAAGAGAAGCTTTTTCATGGCAATGGCAGATACCAGCTTTGTTTCACTGACTCACAAAATCTAATGTATAAAAACTGCCTTCTGTCTTTGACATGTTCTAACTAGATGAAGTCAAACTTTAAAATTAAACTCATTTTGAAAAAGAAACTTTTGTGGACATTTGTCCTGCTTAGTTTTTATTGTCAGTTTAATATAACATAGGCACATTTGAGAAGAGGAGCCCTCAATTGAAGAATTTCTTGAACTACACTGTTTGTGGACACCTTTGTGATAGTATGTCTTGATTGACAACTGATGTGGGATGCTCAGATCCTTGTTAGGAAGCGATATCCCTGGGCATGTCAGCCTACGATGCAGAGAAACGTAGCCAAGCAAGAGCCAGTGAGTGAGTCAGCAAGCAGCATTCTTCTGTGGTTTCTGGTTGAGTTCCTGTCCTGACTTCCTTAGTGATGGATTAGGATCTGGAAGTGTAAGTCTTGTCAGCCTTTTCCACCCCTATGTAGCATCCGGTCACAATAGTTACCACATCAGCAGAATGAAACTAGGACAGTATTTCATAATTTAACTGTTAAAATATGTTTGTGAGATATGTGATGAAAAGGAATAACTTTAAGGCACCCTCCAGCTCCCTTTGTTGTGTGAAGCATGATACTGCCTTTAAACATTGTGATATTAGACATTAACTGCACATTTTCTAACTTCCATGTTTCATAATTTTTTTTTGTTTCAGAATAAAGATATGTTTCTTTATTCTGGAAATGTACAATGAAGTAGAATAAAACCCAGGGATTATAAACACCATTCTCCTGGGCTAAAACTTGGTGAAATCAGGCACCTCTTGGCATCAGTGAACACCTGGGTTTTCCCAGTGGGTTGTATCACTTCCCATCTACAGATTGTAGGGAAGCAATTATCTTCTTTCTTTTCTTCTACTTTTGGGAGAAAGTTGCTGATGTATAATAATTGAGTTTTCCTGAGGTGTCTTAAGAAAAGAGCTCATGCCATAAAGAAGTGTAGCAAGAGCCTCAGTATTCATTTCTCATTGCAATTTAAAAATTGTCATATTGTGTCTGTATAAGACACAAATAATACAAATTTAAATTGTATTAGAATTCAAACCATGCACTATCTTCCCATCTCTAACAGTGAAAATGCTACAGATGATTTGAGACCTTTAGGAGACTATTAACTAGTTTCCTAACCAAAAGTCACCAAACCCAAAAGGTCTATTAATTGTGTCAGTACCACTAAGAAATACTTAGTATCCTTTATATTTGAGCTATAAAGAATGGACTATACTAGAAACATTCTAGATACTGCTTTGTGATCATTTTATTTCCTAAGTACTATTTTTGATGTCAATCCATACAAAAGCTATTTCCGTGGCTTATTAATTTTCAATGATGAAATTCTATTGAGTGCTGTAAGCACCTCATTTGATATTTCCATTATATTTTTGATTGGTCAATGTTGATTCTGGTCTTTCTTTTTATTTAAAACTTAAAAACTTGAATTAAAACATAATTACAGCATTTCCTCCTTGCTCCCTCTTGAAATGATGTCTTTTAAAGTTACACACACACACACACACATGAGCACACACACATACCTGAATACATAAATAGAACCTGTCCAGTCACTTTTAACTTTATTTCAGTGTTAGAATTTCAGGACTGACCACTCCACTTGGTAAACAAGTGTGCTTATTCTTGTGAAGACTACTTTTCCCACATTCTTTTGTTGCCTATAATTTGTCTATGGATGAGGACCTATAAAATGTCCCTCTTTAATATTAGCATGCCCATTGGTGGTGTAATCATTCAGGTCTTACTTTGGCAGCCATATTGTCGAAGTATAATGGGTGTAGCTTCTTTGTCATTTCTTAGAGATACAATCTTGTGACTGATTTTCTGGTTCTCTGGCTCTTACAGTTTTTCTGCCCCACTTCCATGATGTTTCCTGGTCTTTCTTTCATTGACAACATTGAAATTTATTTTTGTGTATATATCTTGATGCACATGTTTCTTTAGGAAGGGCTACTGGGATTGCAGGCCATGATATTAAGTGTCTTCCAGAATTATTGCATGAATCAGACCACTCCCTTCACCAATTACTTTTATATGCTTTGGTTGAGTCATAAGGTGATTCGTAGTTAATATTAAATCATTACAAAATTTTTGATAATTAGTTATACAATATCACTAATCTAGAGAGCAAAAAAAGGAACAACATCAACAAGAAGACAAAAATCATACAACAAATCAAAAAGCATGCAAATTTTGTTTTGTTTTTGTTTGGTGAGAGAGGAGTGGAGGAGAGACAATGTGAAGGGATATGAGAAGGATGTGTGGAAGAATGTGATCAAAAATGTGATTTATGGAAAAATTTTAAATTAACAGTTTTGGTGAGGGAGCAATCATTGTTGTATTCTCAAAAAATCAACAACAAAAATGGTACTTCATTAATTAAATTGTACTTACCAGATAGCTACTGTGTTTGGTCACACTTTTGTCTTTTATTTTTTTACAAGCCATTACTTCCTAGTTATAGGTGCCTGATCAACATTCACATATTGCCTTCAGCAGCTGCTTGTCATCTCTTGCTTGTCTTGTCACTCTATTACCTTTATTTAGTAGAACTTGACTAGTTTTGTCATTTACCTGAAGGGTATTGTTTAGAAATCTAAATCTGATCCTATTCTAAAGTCATTAGTGATTCTTTTCCTGTTGTTTTGTTTTGTTTTTTTCCTGAAAGTTCTAATAATCGCTCTTGTCCACCAAAGGATTTAGTCAATCTGTTTGTTTGGAGTTGAGAAGGTATATTTTTTCTTTATTTACATTTCAAATATTTTCCCCTTTCCAGGTCTCCCCTTTGGAAACCCTTTAGCCCATCCCCCCTCCCCTGCCTCTAAGAAGGTTCTCCCCCACCCACCCACTCCCTTCCTCCCGCCCTGCCCTGGCATTCTCTTACACTGGGGCATCGAACACCCTCAAGCCCAAAGGCCTCTCCTCCTACTAATGTTCAACAAAGCCCTCCTCTGCCACATCCACATATGTGACCAGGGCCATGGGTCCCTCCATATGTATTCTTTGATTGGTGTTCCAGTCTCTGGGAGCTCCGGGGGTCTGGCCTGTTGACACTGTTGCTCCCTCCATGGGGCTGCAAACCACCTCTGCTCCTTCAGTCCTGAGAAGGTATTTCTAATCAATATATTTTCCATTTAGCTAACTAATTACACCCAATTCATCTTTTATTTTTTGGTCCCTCTCTGATCTGTCCAGTCACTCCCTTTCTATGTAATTAGTGCTGCATCTGTCTGTGACTTCTGCCCTCTTTCCTCCCCAGGAACATCCCTCTCTAGCGAGCACTGACTGACATACTTTGTTAGTTATTGGTAACTGAAAAAAAATAACTTGACATGTGCAACCTCAAGGAGAATATACTTTTCTTAGACCACATGTTCAACAGCTACAGTTCATGGTTTATTTTTTATCATATTTCTAATTTATCATCTGGTATCAATTTTTCTTTTCGTTTTAAAATTATTTGTGAGGATTTTCACCACCGTCTCTACATACCTTCCAAACTGTGCCTGCATGCTACTTTTTCCGACTCTGAAAGGATCAATTCTGTTGCTTCTCTAGCTTCTTTGAGCTTGTTATCCTTCTTGCCAAAAATCTACATAACTGCCTCTTTTCTTTCAGGTCTCATCTTAAATGTCACCTCCTTAAAAGTCCCTGGTACCACATTATAAATTGTCTGATACCCTTGTTCACATTTTCTTGATTGTTTTTTTTTATTCAAAGAACTTAGGAATGCCTGAAATTGTTGTCTTCTCTCTACTAAAATATGGTAATATGGTTTCCATCATAAGAGGGAAATATGTTTTTTTAACAACCTTCTACCCTGTATACTGAAGTTCTCCATGTGCCTGGGGTACAGCAGGCTCTCTCAGCTAAAGAAATCAGTGACCAATTAGATAACTAAAGCCTCTCTGATATACCATCTATTTATTGTTATATTCACGGGTAATATTTTATAGTCTCTAACACTATTTGTTTTAGACACACCTACGTCATGTGACAGCTGCAATGCTGTAGAAGCCACCTCAATTGTTCATTACAAATATGTTGAGCTGTTTGTATACTACCAGTCTGCTGCTCTGAGTTTTTATATGTGCTTGCCTGGTGAGGAGAACTTTTGTACTTAACATAGATCCCAACAGCCATATATACCTTTTCGAGGCCTAAACGTGATGCATAAGGAAGCACAGTTACCATGGTAAACTTAGATTCCTCAATAATGCAAGCAAGTTTTCTTTTATAAGAGTCAGAACTAAATGTCACAGCTCTCTTGTCCCACTTTCAGAATTGTTAATGTTTATTTCTAGACCACACTTTGTTCACTTTATATTCTATTTCGTTCTGCATTTGTCACATTGTTCAGAGATACTTGATTGTGTAAAATCAAACGTGGTTTTCTAAATTTTATTTTATTCTTTGAGAGCTCCATACATGAGTGCTGCAAGGGCATTGCTCCTTGTCCTCCCTTCCCCCAATTCCTCTCATGTTGCACTTAGCTCCTTAATTAAAGATGGGTTTTCCTTTAATTATTACTGTTACATGTGTGTACATGTGCATCTACATGCACATACAACATATTGAATCAGCTTTCCATTGCTTGGGTATATATGCATTCAAGGCTGAACACTTGATACTAGGCAACCTATGTGGAAGATTATTCCTTAAAACTAATTCTCCCTTTCTTTGCAACCATTGACCACCCGTACCTCTTCATCTCTGGGTAGAGCTCTGTAGCGTTTTCTGCATCCACATTGGTAAGTCATTAGGCTGGTTCTGTTCAGGTAACTGTATTGTTGAGGGTCCATGAGCTCATTTTCCCTGTCATTGTTAGAGCATGCTACCTAGCTCCTACAATCTATCTCCCTACTCTTCTGAACTACTTCATGGTCTCATGGTGTAGGAGTTGTATGGCAGATGTATGAAATGAAGTTAGGTGTCTCATGGGCACTTATTCTCTGCATGATGACCAGTTGTCGATCTCTGTAATAGACTCCATGTGTTACAAAAAGAAACTTATTTGATGAGGGTGAAGGCATATCAGGGTTTATGGATAAGTGTTTAGAATGTAGTTAGAAATAACATAAGTTTAGAAAAATAGCAGTAGTAGTTTCTACTTTATGCTCTATATCCTTCTAGTCATAGTGATTGAAATGATACTCGTTAAATTCATCTTGCCCCTGGGATATGTATTTATCACGTTGCCAGTCCACAAATGAAAAGTGTACAATAATCTAAGAGTAGTAAAGCCTGAGCATTGCCAAAATTAACTTCCAAAATTTCCTGCCTTCAAGGTTTTTTTCTTTCTAGCAAAAGTAGTATTTCAGTTAGATTTTGCTGTGTAACATAATGTTTGTAACAATATTAGCTCTTTAAACAACAATGAATTATTAGTTTGCAGTACTGTGGGTTGGCAATTCTTCCAGGAAAGTTGGGTAGTTCTCCAAATGACTCTGAGGCTCAATTTCTCAGCCCCATTTAAACACCATTTTGGTTGGGGACAGTTTAGTATAGAGAGGCCTCCCTTGAATGACTGTCTATCATTTATTGGGGGAACTGAACTGTATAGACCGTTACTGGCTATTCCAATTCATCAAATGGAAACAGGATTTGAAAAGCCATAAGACAGGATATGCTACTATGTACCACCAAGTCTCTGAATCTGCCATGCTTCCTAGAATTCTATTGGTTGAAATATATCACATTGCAAAAACCTGAGAGGAAGAGGCAGATAGCAACATGCTTAGTAGGAGGGGCTGCAAAAGTACATTGTAGTTGCCTCTTCCTATATAAGTGAGGACAATTCCTGGTGCTTTTTTTTTTTTTTTTAAATGAGTTTTCTGAAAATTATGCATTAGGATTAGAATCTCAAGATGTGAAGATATTTCCAAATTTAATCACCGTCTAACTTTTGTACCTAGTCAACATGTATTCTTAGCTAATCACTAGTTATTACCCTTTCTTAAGAAACCCATGTATGCCTGTGAACATGTAGAGTCTAGGGTATTTCCTTTCTCCCATTCTGACTCATTAGAAATGGGATCGAAGTGCCTATTACTAATTTTATATTTCTAACATGTTATGATGGTGAAGATCTAGAATAATGGCATTTTTCTGAAGACAGGCTGAAATGGTTATTGCTCTTTTGGACAAGAAATGCATGACAAGAAGCTTGTATTTCTTTGAAATTTTATGTTTTATTGGAGAAACAGAAATATATATATAAACCTCTGGGGGGAAAGGGCATCAAATTACTACTTCTGTTTAACCATTTGACAATTTTTCTTTTGTATAAATAAATGATATTTTAGAATTGCATGTTGTACTTTTAGAATGTGGTGTTTTAATAGACAGGTCTCTGGGAATCAATAGCAGCTCTTGCACGGAATCTTTGTCTGCAAATATCTTTCTTATCAATTTTGCGCTGTGCAAATTTCAGAAAGGGAGCAGCTAAAATAGAGAAATAATGAGTTATAACATTTTATTCCAAGGTATATCTGTGTGACATGCTTAAATAATGAAAAAGTTAAGTTACATTTAAACTTATTTCTTGGACAACAAGATATTTATATGAAACTGATAGCTATTTAACAACTTATATCTTTACTGACAAATTTCTTACACAGTCCCTTATAGAATTTGACTTACATCTCATTAAATATAGGTAAAACATCTTCCCAGAAGGTCACTGCTAGAACTTTCAAACCTCTTCATTGCAATTCTATGAAAACCGTGTGTCATCCTAGGTGAGCATATGGTTTAAAATGTAAAAAAAAAGCTGAATTTAGGTGCAAAAAGCTTTTGGGAGCTACATTTGTTTCCTGATAATACCCTGAGGGGATCTGAAGAGCAGAGTAGGCTTAAGATCCTGCAGCTCTATCTGCTTGTTTGATTATTGGGTTGCGACTCAGGATTTGTCCTTATTAAATCTCAGAGGAAAGAAGCTCTTCGCGTAACCACTGGTAGGAAATTCTAGATGTACTTGTGAAGTGTTCTGTTTCTGGAGACAGACTAATAAAACTGTTCTATTATCATCTAATAACAGATTCCCAGGGTACTCTTTGTCATTTAGTGTTCAGAAAGCATAATGAAAATTGAAAATATTATTTTTTCCTTCATATGTCTTATATAAAAAATTACAGCATGCCATGTGTATGCTGCTGAATCATATCTATAATCCTGATGCAGTCAATGCTTGCTTTATTTAACTGATGTAAAGTTTGCTTACGTGATAATTTGGAAGCAACTCCGTTGAAGCCTGTATTTTATTTTGTAGACACTAGTTCTACTATCTTGTCTTGAATTACATTTTAGTTGTAGCAGATCTCAAGGGCATTTCCAGTGGGGAAAACTATTGTAAAAGGGTGGGTTAAGAAAGATGTGATCCTTGGAACCTAGATACCTTGCTTTAAGTCACACCTCCCTGCCTTTTTTATTATTATCAATCATTCCATTCATTTACATCTCAAATGATATCCTACTTCCTGGTGACCCCCTCCACCAACCCCCCATGTTATCCCACTTCCAGGTTACCCTTCTGCCACCCCATCCTAAATCTGCCCCTCCCCCTCTCTTTTACCTGTATGAGAGTGCTCCCCTAACCACCCACAATCTTCCCAAAGCCCCATTATTCCCCTATTTTGGGACATCAAATCTCCCAGGGACCAAGGGTCTCCCCTCCTGTTGCTGTCAGCAAGGCCATCTTCTGCTACATATGTATCTGGAGCCATGGATCCCTCTGGGTACACTCCGTGGCTAGTGGTCTAGTCTTTGGGAGAACTGAGTGGTCAGGCCAGCCTATGTTGTTCTTCCAATGGGGTTAAGTCACACCTTTCAACAGTACTATACTGAGGAACTTGAAGTCATAAACTTTGGGTATGTAAAACCAAATGTAAACCTTAGTAGAAGAAATGTAAGCAAAACAATTAGACATAAAATAATGAAATTGCTCAAAAACAAGCAAACAAAAAACCAGGAAATAAAGATGTCATCACTCAGGAAGAAATACTAGTTTTTATCAGTTTGATAAAATTGGCTTGTTCCATAATGTAAGAAGCGTAAGGAATTGGGTTTAAATATACATTTAAATGTTTTAAGTAAAGGCTTTATACAAAAGACAAAATCATGTTGATTAACTACTAAGGCTTCAAGTACCTGTTTGCTTCACCTACCTCATCCATATTGAAAGCTTACTTAGTGCTAGGTAAGGGTAGAGCTGTGATAATTTATAGGAAATATAGAAATGAAGGCATTTCTATTTACATAACCACCTATTTAATTCTATATTTAAAAGTTGATCCATGTGTCAATTTTCCTAAATAATTTAAAGATATCATATAATATTAAACCCTAGCTATTCTCCAAAGTTTAAAAAACACAAAATACTTCTTAGTTTAAACTATGGATAAGAGTTTCTTTGGGATTTTTTGTTTGTTTGTTTGCTTGTTTTGTTTTGTTTAAGATTTAATTTCTTTTTAAGGAGAATAGTTCTGACATTTTTCTATCAAACAAAATACCCAATCTTTTATTTTATTTTATGGAAGATTTAGTGACCTTGTAAATATGGGTCAAGACAATCATTCAGACCCCAATGTCCTCTCTGGGAGGAAGAAGAAAGAGATTAGAGTTGAAAGAAGTCTTCTCTGTTTGCTTTAAACACCAAGTCATACATGTATCAAGACACATTAGAACTTGCCAAAATAACGTTACCTGCCTGGACTATCTAGCCAATTCAATATTAGTTGCTTCCATCTGTGTCAGATAGAAATCGAGCATTAGTTGTTTAAAACTACTACGTATTAGAAGCTTTTATTGGAACATGTAAATCAGGACAGAGCTCTACCTTCACATAGCAATGAAGTCATCAATTTGATTGACATCGAACAGTTTGGAAACACATTTCCCTGTTTTCCCCCGGGGTGAATGGCCGGATGTTCAGGTGCCCTCTGTATAACAACATCACCATGACAAGGGTTCTGCAGCCCTGTGTCTAAGTGAACATCAGCCCTACCATGTAGACATTAGCTTTTTCTCTGATGGGCTTGTTTGCACATTAGTGGCCCTGTGAGCGTGACCCAAATTTAGACTAAAGAGGAAAAACTTTAATGATTACTAAAGCCAACTGAAATGTCAATGAACTTAGAAGATCCAATTATGATGCAAATGTGAAATTATCAACACGGCAAAATAAACAAGTCACAAGAACCATTGAAAACCCATTCCATTTCTAAAATTACATTAGATTAAGGTCAAGACATGACTTTATGAGCTAAAATGATAAAGGCAGCAGAATTCCATGTCACTCTGGTGATGATTTGTATTTAATGATCAACCGAATTGAGTACTTTGAATTATAATGATCTTAACAGAACTTGAATGCTTTTCTAAGTCTGTGCACATACAATTGGCCTGTTTCCACAGAAGATTGCCTGGTGGTATATAAACCAGTTCTCCACAGAGGTCCACATATACATCTGTCCCTCTGTGTCCTCAAAAATTGGTTCTTGCTGATTCACAGATGCTCAAGTCGCTTATAAAAATGGCCTGATGTTTGTATGAAAGCTAATGCAGCATTCTCCTCTTTAATTTGACACAGTGCAAGTCTAGGTAGCTGTTACACTGAAGTGTTTGGGGAATATTGGCAGGTAAATGATCCGTAGATGTGCCAATGCAAACATCATAGGCCCTAATTTACAGTGCGTGCCAGTAACAATACAACACATCAATTTGGTATAGTCTAATACCGAGGTCTGGTTGTATAGGGAATCAAGGTTATAACAATGTGTGTACCCATATTACATTTTAATGTTATTTCTAACATTATCTTGCATTTGTTTTTAATTCTGCAGCCATTTGACATGAACTACACATAGAAAATACAATCCTAAAATGATACCTATTCTTACCATATTTTTAAGGAGTTCCTAGTAAGTCCAAATTAGCAGAAAAAAATTTTGTTTCCATTGGAGATGTTTTTAAAAATTATTCACAAGGTAGGTGTGTCAGTCTTGATTTCCCTACCACTTTCAAAATAGCATTACTCCAGTATTTTAAGTTAAGATTAAATCCAGGTTATTGTGGCCTCAAAGTTGACCAAATCTCATACTACATGTCAAAAATGACTCCCTTGTAATTTTTCTCTAACAATATGTAAATACCTCTTCAACCTCAGAAAACTGAACAAATTTTAAATTTGATATTTATTGCAATATATTTTGAAAATTAGTCTTTTAGTTTTTTGAGTGCATGCTTATATATCCCTGTTCATATTTTCATTCTCTCTCTCTCTCTCTCTCTCTCTCTCTCTCTCTCTCTCTCTCTCTCTCTCTCTCTCTCTCTCCCCTCCTCCCACTCCCTTCTCCTGCCTCCTCCTTCATGAACACAATTGCAAAAATATGTTAGATTAAAATTCTTTAAAATAAAAACTACAGTAAAGACACCCACTTCAACGTAAAAATCATGTGTTTTCTCCAGTCAGGTTATTGTGTAGACATCTGAGATTTTGTTTCTTTCCTTCACCGATAATTATATTACACAACTAACTATCACCATAATTGATCTTTGGTCAATGGGAAGAAGTACACATTCACCAGATCTAGTGTCAGACACAGGATATAAACAAAGTAATAACCAAATATGGAATTGTAAATGCAGGGAAGATAGTAAACAAGAAAATAAGAGGATGATTTTAGATTGACTTGCCACATGACACAGCTCTGAGGAAATGAGATTAAGCCAGGAGATGAAGCCTAGAGCACATAATGTGTCTCTTACTGCACACTGTATGCTGTATGCTAGGGAAAACATGAGGACCCGACAGTGTCCATGAACGAAGCACAGGTCAGGGTGTCTGGAGCCAGGATGGAATAGAGGGTAGTGACAGGTGAAGCTTCAGACATCTGAAGCAGCCTCATCTTTATTCTAAAATGCAGCCAAAAGCCCTCGCAAGGCTCCAACTGCAGCTATGCTAACACAAAACTGCCCAGGTCCCAGTTATTTTCCTAAGTCCCTATTTCACATTTTAAGAAGTTTAGAATTCTGAACATGAAGTTTGTATGAGTATTTATAGTTCAAGGACTGCTCATGGAGCCAGTAAATATTTACTTTCTTTTATTATTCAGTATAAGAACTTGTTTGAATATGTTGGAACTTGGTCAGTCAGCTATCTCCATTACTACTTAAATAAACATGACTTTTTCACTAGTTTTATCGAACTGTGTATCTGTGTAACTCAGTTACTATCTCTGGGATTAGAACATTGCTGTCTTGACTGAGTTGCCTAATCACCTGCACGAGACCCTAGGAGACTATGCCTTCTGGTGGTAAGCAGTGGCTCACAAACCTTCAATATTCTTATGAGACTTCTTTCTTCCCCTGGATTACATAAGCCAAACAATTAACCAGCTAAGAGAGGGAATTTCCAATAGTGTGGCAGCTCATGAGTTGACAAGACAGGAGTGGTGAGGTTTTTGAGCCCCCAAACCACATTCCTTTACCAAAAGCCAGTAAACTCACTGGCTCACAAAACTGGACTTGACAAGGTCTACCCTTTTATGTCAGTGTTTTTTATTGAGACAGAATAGGCGTTTCTTTCTTTCCCTAAGAAAAATTCTGTGACATCTTGATACAATTTTGTTTTGATTTTGGTCTTTGATTTGATAAAAGTTGATGGGTTTTCATAACCATTTTCTAAAGTAATAAAAATTTTCAAATACAGAAGTACTTTAAAATTCATAAAACATTCATTCCAGTATCATCTACAGTAACAGCATCTGAGAGAAGTTTCTGTTATTGTGGAAATGTTATATCTTGTCCTACTTAGTATTGTAGCCATTATTCACATGGAGCATTGGATATTTAAAAGTGGGTGAGTATGACTGTTAAGATGAATTATTAATTTTATTTAAATTGATTTGAGAACCATTTTAGATAGTCATTATGGTATTGAACAGCACACACACACACACACACATACACACACACTCACACATACATATATAAAATGCCCATCAACAACAAAAAAAATGTATTATCCCCACTTGATTGAATCCACCACAGATGTACAATATAAAGATGGGTATCTAGTTGTATTTACATTAAAATCCAAATAATATGAAGTATAAACACCTAATCTTTAGGAATTTAGCAATATGTAAATGTGATTGGATATTTCTCTCTGGTAACAAAGGAAGGAAGAGTTGTGAATTAATCATAAGGGTGTTTTATGTTTTAGGAAAAAATTGTCAATTATAAAATACAACCCTTGTTTGGAGGATGGGCAAGATTGCTAGTCTGTGGAATTGTCATGAATGGCATTAGGGACAAAGGAATCAAAGAAATGGTAAAAGAAAATGAAGAATGTTATAGTAATGAGATGTAGCTACTATTAAATGAGATAGACAATGGTAAAGGTTTCATCTTATCAGTTAACCCATTCCCATAACGCTTTTCTAGAGGAAGTGGATGATGATGATGAAGAAGAAGAAGAAGAAGAAGAAGAAGAAGAAGAAGAAGAAGAAGAAGAAGAAGAAGAAGAAGAAGAAGAAGAAGAAGAAGAAGAAGAAGAAGATGGTGGTGGTGGTGTGGTGGTGGTGGTAGTACTTAATTTACTGATAAGGAAACAGAGACAATTAGGTCAAGCAAAGTGTCTAAAGTCAAAGATAGTAGTTAAGACTCTGAACTCAGGGGATTGAACTCCAGATTAGACTACTTTAAAGCATCAGACTCCTGACTGTACAGGAGAGGCACAGTTTTACCAATGGAAGCTTTGAGGTCAGTATTAAAGGGATATCGTATGCAGAAGACATGGTAAGATACTGGGTCTTCACGAAAAAACTGACAAGGATAGCAATATTATGAGCAGTTGGTTTGGACTTCATGTTTGAAGGGCTAAGGAGGGGACCAATGGTTCTGTGTGCTGGGAGACAGAATAAGAGGGACAAAATCCACAGGAAATCTGATCAAGTGTCCCTGATGACTTATAGGTTTTAAGACCAGGACTAGGATTGAAAGCTTTCCTGTCGTGGTTTAAATATGCTTGGCCCACAGAGTGGCACTATTTGTAGGTATGGCCTTGTTGGAGTAGGTGTGTCACTGTAGGCATGGGCTTTAAAATACTCACCCTAGCTGTCTGGAAGTCAGTCTTCCACTAGCAGCCTTCAGATGAAGATTTAGTACTCTCAGCTCTGCCTGCACCATGCCTGCCTGGATGCTGCCATGCTCCTGCCTTGATAATAATGGTCTGAACCTGTAAGCCAACCCCAATTAAATGTTGTGATTTATAGGACTTGCCTTGGTCATAGTGTCTGTTCACAGCAGTAAAACACTAACTAATATATTCCCCATGGTCCTGGGATCATCTTTTCTGTCTATATGATATTTGAAGGTGGAGTCTTCCATATAACTCTGCACTCCCAATTCTCTACTTGTTTTGACAGTGTTCTTGACAAAGAAGAATTATGCTGCAGTTCAGCTGTGGAATATCTGATATTTTACCAAATGTCCACAGACATTTGGAATAATGTGCCATACTAGCTAGAAAGAATTAACTATACTGTGGTGAGATAGCATGCTTTCTGTTGAGTCACCATTCACTGTGGATTAAGGGGAAAGGATGCACGTGGTGTTCATGCATCTGCTTATGCCATGATAACTTATGAACACAAAGGCGATTCAGTGACAGTTGCTTTCAGAAACAAGATCATAATTCTGGGTTTGGTTTTAGATGAAGGCAAAAATATACAACTGTTCTCGTTAACAGTAGTTTGAATAATGGAAACATGTCACCCCCACAAAGGAGTGGTGACATGGCTATGAGATTTGTCATTATTGACATCAATCACCTGTCATAACAATGAAGCTGCATTTAAAATGTTTGTAAATACAGAAAACTTATAACTCATTCTTATGGAAAAATCTAGTTATTCCTTATAATTGCTGAATATTTCTTAGCTCTTACCAGCTGGTAGCTAGATGTGCCAGATGGCCTGAAGCTCTTTAGTAGGGGAGAGATAATGCGTTGTATGTGAATAAGGGACTTCATGAACCCTGCTTCTCACTTAAAAGTATTCTGTAATAATATTTTCACAGGCAGGACCTTCATAAGGATGGAGACTGGCTTCTTAAACAGAATAGCTTGCAGCAAGCCTTTATCAAAGGATGAGAAAGCACAGCAATTGTTTTCCTGGCTTGGTAGCTACGTATGTTAAAGCTCGGGGTCATCTTTTTCTCCTTTAGACGGATTTGGAAGATCTGAGGATTACATTTCTTAGAGAAGTATTAGTTCCTCATTGGCTAGTGATGACTGTACTTGTGTTGGTGGTGATGGTGGAGACGGAGGCAATGGTATTAACTGACGCTGACATGTAGCTCATCATGAGAAGAGTTTTTGAATACACAACCACAGTTGTTCCTTACAACGGTCCTCATATTAGTCTCATTTTGACGCGTGATCCCTACTCTACAATAGCACATTTGACTTTCCCGAGTATTTATTCTTGTTTTCCTGACAGATTGGGATATAGATGGCTATGTAGCTGCATTTCAAAATAGACAATCTAACTACTTGGCCGTTGACACATGAGTCATTCCGACAGTTGCTTCAAGGGTCCGTGCATAGTATATCTCATACCATTTCCTACAAGTAGTTGAGTGAACTAATAAAAGAAATGAATTCTATGAAGCATGATTTACTTGTTGCTTTTCCTTACACATATTTGAGCATGCAGAGCTCTGCAAGTTTGGTGCAGTATGGATTTGAGAAAGCACGTATGATGTGACCAACGTTGCATGGCTACACGTTTGTAGAGTTAAACTTTCTCATTTTGAGGGCAATAGTTCCCAGGCGAAGTTTCGTTCCCTCCACTGTAACAGGGCATTACAACCTACTTGTACTTTCATATTGAGACATGCCTAAGAAGAATCATATGCTATGGAACAATGAGGCACCTTTTTAGTTTGAAAATAGTGAATAGAACTCTGAGATGTGAGCAGATGAAGATTAAATTAGAGTCATGCATATTTCACCCCAGGATTCCTAGCCTCTCCTAGCGTGACTTTGATAACCTAATGTAGCCATTTTGATCCTTGGTTTCCTTGCTTGTCAAAGGATGATGAGGTACTGACAGGATCATTTCTCAGGCGATCACATGTAGAGATATATTAGGACTGCTTCACTAATTGTCATCCTCCTATCAACCCTGCCTTTTGTCCACTTAGTGTAATCCTGATGCTCACAGTGAGCTACATGACCTGTGACTGTGGGTGTTCAGTTATGAAATACTGTGGTCATCTGCCTTGCCATTTAAAATGACTCATATTTTAAGCACATTTGTCAGTTATATGGCCTTCATGATGCTTTAATTAATTCTTCATTTCCCTCTGGGACTTCATCTGCAAACTGGCAGGGTCTGGGTCTCATTAATTCCTTTTCAAATCCTAAAAGCTTAACATTAATCTGAACCATCAGAGATGCTCAACAGATTGAACTCATGGCTGAGGTTACAGATCTTTAGGTTTTATTTTGAAAGACATTTTGTTTGTAAATTTAAATAATATTCTGGAAATGTCTTATGGATGTAACAGAGGATTGAGTGCTTTCTCGGTTTGCTTGTAGCCTTCTCCAGATCCTCAGTATTGCAACAGTCAAAAAATTAAGAATCAAAGACTTCTTTCTCTGCTTTAAAAAAAATAGCCCAGTTGACAACCTCAAAAACTATGAGGGCTGTTCTTTATGAGTTTCTTGCTTCTTGAATTAACCTATGAGTTTTGCATATCATGTGATCCATTAGATAACTACTGCCCAAGCGTGCATGAGTAAGTCTGGGAAGGCAAAAGCCCTACATCCAAAATGTTGTCAAAGAACCTATGTATGTTAGTCATGGTACTTCAGGGAAGCAAATCTAATAGGGTTGAACTCACACACTAGGAGAGGCTAAGAAATCTCTATCAGGAGCATTTTAAAAATGGTGCAGTTGGGTTTTAGGCTTAAGAATCAGGATGGATTTGGGCTTCCCTGCGAGCAGTATTAGTCCTAGACTGACTGTTGACAACCATGAGTTTTGATGTCTATGAACATAAAGATAGATGTTCCAACTCAAGAAAAGACAGGATGACTTTGCTCTTCCACTTCTTTTTTTTTATTGAATATTTTCTTTATTTACATTTCAAATGTTACCCCCTTTCCCAGTTTCCCCTTCGGAAACCCGCTATCCTATCCACCCTCCCCCTGCTTCTATGAAGGTGTTCACCCACCCACCCACTCCCACCTCAGAGGCAGAAACAGGTGGATCACGAGTTCAAGGCCAGCCTGGGCTCTTCCACTTCTGGGTGCTATTTTTTTCTCAGTGAATTAGACTTTGCCCACCCCAATTCATAACAGTGCACCCACCTCCTTTAAAAAAAATATCCCATTACTTCTTTGCAAATTTCAAATGATGCATTTTATTATATTCATACATTGACTCCTCCCTTTACGTTCTCCCAAATCTACTCCTACCTCCTTAGCACACTGCCAAATTACCTGTATTTCAAAAAATATTAATAACCTATCAATTCCAGTTTGTGCTATCTCTAAACTCCTGGGTGTGGGATCATTAATTGGAGCTACAACTTCAAAGAAAACTGACTTTCAAACAGAAACTATCAACTGTCCATGTCTCCTGAGGTAGGGGAAGCTACTCATAAATACATCCCAAAGCTGTGCTGTAGCTTACTATTGATTGGGCAGCCATGGGTACTGTGAGTTCATGTGTAAGGTGGTGTACATGGCATATCCAGAAGATACTATTTTGCTCTTATCCTTTGGTAGATCTTCATGTCTACCAATTCTAATGTTAATGCCTTCTGGCAGTACTCTCCAGGAATACCAGAAGTCTGGGTAACTCTTAACCCAATCAAGTTGACACATCCCAATCTCTTCTCAGACCCAAAATAACTTATCCCATTATGCTACCAAGGAGCATACATCTCAAAATCTTGGAGCTATGAAACATGAGTTGGCACATCAGCAATTCCCCTGCTTGGAGAGTTTCTTCTCAGAGTAGTTCTGTCCTGGAAAGTTCTAGCAGGTCTTATGTGCTACCTCTGTTCTTTTAGTGTAGTCTCCTGGAGAGAATAGGAAGCCATCCCCACATTACAGATTGGTAGCTAAGGAAATCATACTCATAAAAGGGAATACATTTTTTGAGGGAATCCCAAAATTCAAATATTTCATTTAAATAGGCCTTATAGATCTATTTCATGTGTAAATATCTGTGACCTTGGAAGGAGGAGAGACTTACTCAGCATCCTATTTAAAGTTGGACATAACGATATTAAAACTACATGTCAGATACTGAAAACATCTATCATCCCATTTCTCCCTTGCCAACAATACATTCTAGTGAAATAATTTTATGTTAAATAAATAAATGAATATATGTGAACTTAGTTAAAATCTCAGTATTTTTGTGCTGTTAAAATACTTTAGGTAGTCATATTCAATGCAAAACCCAGTAGTAATAAAATATTTATTTTCTAAGGTTTCCCTAAGTTTTTTGTCAAGTTGTGCATGCAAACATCTTATTTATACTAGTAGTGTGGAAGCAAGCCTCCAAGTTGCTGTTTGCCCTGTCTTAAAGATTTGTCAAGGAGAAATTTTCATTTTAATGAACAGCTTGTAGATGCAATTAGTTCTATGCATTTGGAGAGTTGGAAAGGTAAGAAAATTTGTTTTCTTAACAGAATCTCTGACTAATAAAGACTTTTTACATCAATTAGCTTCAGGAGGAGCCTTGCAGCTAACCTAGCAACATCAGGACACATACTGAATGTTGTCACCAACTTAGAGTCATTGTTTACTGACATGTTCTCTGGGAATCTCGCATATGGATTTAGTACCTTAAAGAATAAGTCATTCACAGCTTTACAGTGGCCATCTTACTATATTCATGGAAATAGTTTTTAAATGATTTACAGATATAAATAGAATTAGTGATCCCTCATTCTTTTCAGAGAATCACAGATCATATGCTTAGCCAGCTCTGATTTCATGTTGATGTTAATTAGTTATAGAAAAAACTTGGGCTTCTAATGGTCATGGATCCATATTTTCCATATAAGACTATATTTGCCACAAATATTCAATATTTTTAAGTTTCTAATTCTGTTTTTATTGTTTTCATTCATTTATCTACTTATTCATTTTACATCCTGATCTCAACCCCTCTCCCTCCTCTCCTCCCAGTTCCACCCTCACAAGCCCCTCCCTCCATTACCGCCTGCCTTTCATTCTCCTCAGAGCAGGAAGCCTCCCTCAGGTACCAATCCACCCTGGGACATCAAGGCACATCCTCTCCCACTGAGGCCCAATAAGGCAGTCCAGCTAAGGGAAGGGGATTGGGTGGCAGGCAACAGGCTGCTACAATTGTTAGGGGACCCACCTGAAGCACAGGATATCTATGCTACAATCCACAGACACAAAGAAATTAAGTAATTAGAAGGGTCTAAGGGAGGATACTTGAATCTCATTCAAAATGGGAAACAAAATAGACTTCAGGGTGGATGGATGAGGGATCTGGATGAGAGGAGGGGGACAGGGAGAGTGATCAGCTACACCAAGAAAGAAGCTGGAGAGGGCTGGGAGGCAGAGCTGTTTTTATTGTTAAAGAGAACAAGAGATAGTTTATTCTGGGGCCATTTTGAATGACTACAGCCTGTGAACAGAAATTTCAGTTACCCCAAAGTCTATGGTTCAGGTTAAAAGCAGTTTCATGAAATTTTGTAGTTTTATAGAGCAAAGGACGTCATACATCAAGGTAAACCGAAAATACATTGGTGGGTCCATCCAGAGATACTTATAAAAGGTGGGGGTGCTCTTCTCCAGGCTTTAGGTGTTATCCGATGACACTTTTAGCTTTTGGGTTGGTGGAGGCTCATAATCTGATAAATTAATGCTTTTTAAACAGTTTTTAATCTATTAGTCTTGGGGTAGTAATTCTGATACAGAGGTGGGCAAGAAACGGTTATTTACAGGCTTCAATCTATCCCAAGACAAATAATTAACCTCTGGACCTGCACCATTCCAACTCTCCATACCACTGCAACTCTGACTGGCCAGTCATTTTGCAGACAGAGTTTCTTTCCAGGAGTGAACAACTTCATTCACAGTTCCCCTTATTACAAAGCATCACATTGTGTGCATGGGGGCAAATGTTATTTATTAAATATAAGGCCCCTTGTTATCTTAGAAATTCATTTTTAGGTTCTGATGTAGATGAGGCTGAGTAGTGGGCCAATTTTGTTTTGTGTGGGGTTTTTTTGTAGTTATTTTTCAATATTTGAATTTGTTTTGTTCCATCTGAAGCTTGTGTGGAGAATTAACCCCCTTCATGAGAACAGGTATGACCTTTAATCTGTGATCATGGTTCCTTGCTCAAAAATAGACTAATCCACTCATGAGACTGCTGGATTAAGGAGTAAATGGGTTAAAGGGTTATCGCAAAGTGGGTCTGCTATATAAGCAAGCTTGGTGAATTTCATCTGGTTCTACCTGACTCTCTCTCTCTGAAATACGCAATGCTACCTTGAGGTTGCCAGGAAGAGGACACTCCTAGATCAAGGATCAGAACTGTGAGCTAACAGAAACCACCTTTTAAATAGGAATTACTATGTGTTGTTATAATTATTAACAGAAAACAGAGGAATGCAATGTCTATCTGAGTTGACCATGAGGATGAAGAGAAAAGACACTAATGTATGCTTAGTCTGTGTCTGATTGTGCTGTACACAGTTCTAAACAGCTTCTCTATACACATTTATAGAATAACTAGAAATAATATAAATACTTATTTAGCTTACTTGCTTACTCTTTACTTGTTTGTGTTTTAAAGTGTTCATATTCATTAAAGAAAATGGTGGTAGACTTGGGGAACATTTCAAAGTATAGGTTTCCTGCTTGTCTATGTTTCAGTAATATTAATATAATAACCATAGGACACTATTAAAGTGGCTCAAATTAATGAAAAACATAAGTGTAAAACTAGAAGAGAATATATTTTTCAGGGCATAAGTACTATATTGGGTGTGTCTACCTTGAAGAAACCTGGGAGAGCCCCATTGCATCCTCTGCTGTGTTACTTTATTTAAGCAAGCATTTTGTTCTATCTTAACTATGAAGGTCTTGACCCAAAGCATCCATGAAATCATCTGGGAGAAAACCCCATTTCATTAGAAGACAGTCATATCGTACTGTTTCAGTATCATCATGAGAAATCATGGATTAACCCTAGCTACTATGCTCTTCTCTTGGTTAGCTGAGCCTTGTCTTATAGTCTATATGTAACAAATAAAATGTGAAGTTATGCACACACATAAGCAACACCTAAAGTAATCACAGGTCCATCAGCATCCTCAATAATCAACAAGTCCAGTGGTTGGTGCTTCATGCTCCATTCTCAGTGGATGTATAATGTCTGTCTCATACTACATCTTGCCTTTCTAGTGGATGGAGCATAAAATGTTCATCCTGTCAATAGGAAGTCACGCTATAGTCTTCATTTTATTAACAGTTTATAGAGAAGATAAATCTTTAACTCAATTATCAAATTCAGGACTTGGAATCAATACCAGCTTTTTGAAAGCCAAGAGTATGGGGACATAACAATGATAGGGTATAGCTGGAGGGGTTGGTTTTTTCCTCTTCCATTTCTATGACCAATCTCCCTTCCAGAGGAAAGCTTCACTGTATCAGAAGTATGGAGATATTGCAAGTAATGTTTAAAATCTTAGAGATTCGGGGTAGAGAACCTTCATGTCTAGTTAGGTGAACCACAACTGTAGTTACAATTCTACCAGCTAGAGTACATTAGCTTTATTGAGTTTGAATTTATTTACCATAACATTTATCATTTTATATATTTGTTTGACAATTCTTTATAGATATTAAAATTATACAACCTCATGTATCTTCTGGTGACTTGTCCTACTGATATAGGATGGGAAGAATCCATCTCATGAGAGTTTAATTTCTGACTGCCAAAACCATTAAAAGAAAAGTACCTTTTTCTTTTTTTCTTCATCATTAAGTGATATTTATACGTCTATTATCAGGTAAATCTTCCAAGTCTGGCTGGGCAGTGGTGGCGCATGCCTTTAATCCCAGCACTTGGGAGGCAGAGGCAGGTGGATTTCTGAGTTTGAGGCCGGCCTGGTCTACAGAGTGAGTTCCAGAACATCCAGGGCTACACAGAGAAACCCTGTCTCAAAAAAACAAAAATAAAAAAATAAAAAAATCTTCCAAGTCTGTCCCAGCTTTCTACTTTATAGAGCTCACTGTATTGTTTATCTGCAACTAGAATGAGAGAGGTGTTGGAAAGAATGACTTTGTATGTTTAGGAAAATAAGTACAGGTGCTGTGAGCAATTAAAAGATTGCTTATCAAATCCCAGAATTCTATAATTTAGACTCTTTTATAAAACCCACATGATTATATAATACAATGTTATGTGAGTGTAATAATAAGTCTAAAACATATTTGTAGATTTTGAAACTAGCAGGTATAATGTAGCCCTTTGCTCTAATTTTTGCCAGGTAAAATAGTATTCGACAGATTTTGACTTATTATTTTTCATAAGTTGTTTGTTGAGTAACTGATACATCTACATTTTATGATTAGATGTCGAGGGGAAAGTTTTAAAAGAGAAAAAAAGTGATGAGAGCAAGCGCCCTCTGATTGTGTCAGAGGGTCCAGACTAGCTCTAAGAGCTAAGTGAAGTCACTGTATTTGTCTAATAACTACCAGCAATTGCATAGAACTCTCATATCACCCAAGCTTATCAAGCATGATTGACTGAGACAAACAGGGCACTTGAAAATCATGTCCAAATACTGACATTCAACCATGCCTTTTTTACACTCAACATAAACGGCTGTTGCATATTTAAACCTATTACAGCTGAAGCGTCACCTTTTTTCTTATAACTATATATATAGAATTGCTATTGCATTTAAACACCAGTTGTAAAGTCTAGTATATGACAGTCAGTTCAGAGCAGCAAAATCACCCACATTGAGTATCACATCTCACTGAATAACATCTGGAACCCTTCACAGTTTGTAGCTGCTATCTCCCTCGTTGTAATGAAGCCAGAAGATTTTGCTGTGTTTAACTGCCAATCTGTGTCTGGTGTCACTGTCTTCAGGCTAAGAGATTTAGTATTAGAAGTAAAACACTATTGTCTCCAGTCTCCTGAAACTTTTCCTCTGGTCAAAGGCAAAGATTTTAATAATTTAATAATTAGTTTTACTGAGAAATAAATGTTCTAAAGAAAAGAATTTGGTGGTGAGCATGAGGAACGGATTTGGAAAGTGCACTATGTGTTTCTTGAACTTACAAGGGAGAGGATAAATGGTGAGGAGGGGACAAGTGAGGTAAGGACATGAGACTGTGTTGTACAACAAGGAAACTGAGAGTCTCGACAGGCAGAGAGACCAGGAGATGGATGCACATAAGGTAGGAATTTTGAGGTTCTGAATATTGAAAATTTAGTTCTCTTTCTGAGCTCTTTCCTCGATGAAGGTTTTGTTGTTACTGTTGTTGCTGCTGTTGTTGGTTTTGGTACCAACCATTTGAAATGATAATGGTGTTAATTGGAGCACTAATCAAGTAATGGTTTTGGATATATGAGAACATGGGAAGGTCCATATTGAGTCTGAGAAACTGGTTTAGAGGCTTATTTAAATATGGAGTGATGAACACTGGGGTAAGAACAGAGGGAGTAGATTTGGAAAGATGAAGCCTCTTGAGTGAAACGTTTATTGTTATTCTCAGGAAGACTGGAGCTTGGATTACAGTCAGGCCAATGCTCAGGAGGGTGAGGTGCTTGAGTGACTCCAGAGGTGCTCCTGTCGGTCACTGCTTCTACGCATAGTTCCTCAACTGACTCCTCTTTAGTTTCAGAGCTCCTAAATATTTTTCTCATTTTTAATACTTCTTTGAAAATCTCACAATGTGTTTTGATTATATTCATCCTTTCCCACTTTCCCACAGGTCCACTGTCCCTTGTCTACACATCCAACATAGTGTTCTCTTTCTAACCCACCAAGTCCAATTTGTGCTTTTCATACAGTCTTAGATGTGTGGCTTTTTACTGGACCAGGGTCAACCTATCAAAGGCAACACTCTTTAAGAAAACTGGCTCTTCCAGGAGCTATCATTTGCCAATAACTCTTCAGCTTGGAGTAGGGTTTCATGCCCACCTCCCTTCTCTATGTTAGTATTTTATCTAGATTGAGTTTGTGCAGATCTGATGAATGCTATCAGAGCCTTTGTGAGCTTATTTAGGAAACTGCCCTGTTGTATCTAAATAAATTTCTTTGTAGTTGTCCATTGCGCCTGGTTCTTACAGTCATGCGCAATGATACCTGAGTGGCGTGAACATGATACAGATTTCCCATCTAAGGCTGGACATTTCACACTCTATTTTTCTCTCCATCTTGGTCAGTTATTCATCTCTGTGTTTACTATTATTCATTGTAAATAGAAACTTCTCAGATGAGAGCTGAGACAGAGATTATGAATAAAATAAGTTGTTAAAAGTTAGTTAAATATTATGTCCACTTATCAGAACAATCCCATTAGATATTGAAGCAGAAACAGAGTGTCCCTTTTGGAGCCCGTTATTTATCATTCTTCCATTGTCTTATCCAATGGAATACAAAGGAAGACTTGGACCTGCGATAGTCTAAGGAGTTCAGCAGAGCTTAAGAAACATTAATCCTAACCGGAAATATCACATGCTCTTATAATAACCAGTCATTTATAGCCCCTTAAAATATTTCAGGGTCAATAATTTTAAAGCTGACTTTAATTCTTCTGGACAAGGAGGGATGTATCCTCTCCTAGTTAAGGTTTTCATTGCTGTGAAGAAACACCATGACCAAGGCAACTCTTATAAAGGACAACGTTTAACTGGGTCTCGCTTACAGCTTCAGAGGTTCTGTCCACTACCATCATGGTGGGAAGTATGGGAGTGTGCAGGCAGGCATGGTGCTGGAGACACAGAGTTCTACATCTCGTTCCAAAGGCAAGCAGAAGAACTGTCTTCCAGGCAGCTAGGAGGAGAGACTCAAATCCTAACACCATAGTGACACACTGTTCGAACAAGGCCACACCTCCAAATAGCGCCATTCCTTGGGCCAAGCATATTCAAACTACGAAAAATCCTAAGAGTAGAACAGTAATGACCAGTGTGGAGAGTAGAAATGGGTGTGGGAAAATATGATTACCTATGAAAAAGTATCTTTTTCTAGATCTAATTAAAGTTGTTTTCTATTTCTTTTATTTTAGTTTAAAGTATTTTGTTAGTGTGCACGCGTGTGTTTGTCCTATGGAAGTGTTATATGCATTTCAGGTATGCATGTAGACATCAGAGGACAGCTTGGTAGAGTCTGTTCCCTCTCTTACTTGGGTTCCAGGGATCAAATTCAAGTCACTAGTCTTGCCTAGCCAGCACCTTTACCCCATGAGCCATCTAACCAACCTCCTATTTCTTAGTAACTGGGTTATCATTCTACCCATCTACTCAGTCATAATCTTTATTCAAAAACATTTACAAAGCACTATTATTTCCCTTGTCTTCCGCAGCAAACAGAGGGTAAAGACGAATGAGTGACTGCTGCGGTGAATGCTCACTGGGACAGGTGCCACACATGGTTTTACTCACAGCCCTGTTTCTATTTTTATGCACACTTCTTGACATAGCCATTCCTTTTTTTTTTTTTTTTCTTTCGGCCAGGGATATGCATTAAGGAAATGCAAAAAGCATAGTCTGGTTATCTAATAGGTAGTGTCATTTACGCAGAGAAACAAACAAAAAAGATGTGTGCCCCTTCTCCCCACTAACATCAACAGGCAACATTAGGAAGTCCAAAGAACAGCTACTGTGAGATCTAGTTTCTTCTGAAATGCAGGTAACATCACTGACTACTGAAGATTTTGGGGGACTAATAAGTAAAACACACAAAAGTGTACTAAATACGAATGTTAAATAATAAATATAATGCAAAACATTAAAATATCTAAGTACTCATTTATTATTAAGTAAAGCCATAAATTTTAAGATTTTGCCATCATAAACAGATACTACAGTTTTGATTTGATTTGTAAAACTGAGTTCTGTATAGACTGTGGTTAAGACAAATGAGAGCAGCTTATACATCTATTTCTACTACACAGAGTTTCTACCATGAGAACAGCAGGGTCTCAGCCCTCGCTGGCCTTTGTCTAACCCACCTTATTTTTTTAAAAAATTACTTCAATTGTGCTTATGTTCCTCATTCACGTACTCTCATTATTTTCTTGATGGCTTCGGTGTGTATGACTCTTCAGAGCCCTTTCTCACTACATGGTCTGCATAGGGGCAGGGCTCTTGCCAGCTCTGTCTTGGGATGGTGCAGGCACAGTGTCTGCTCCTTCACTCTCATTGACACTTCCCCAGCAGTGTTACAGGAGGTGTCAGGAAGGACTCCTGGTCCCCTCTTTATGACAGGCCTGATCACTTGTGTTACAAACCAATATGACTTAAGCCCTAATTCTCTTCATAGTTCCCCTAAGTCAGTCCCTGAGCAATTTGCACAAGAACCTTCCTGTTAGTGCTACCCACCCCACTCCACCCCACCCCTCTTACCCAGACACAAGTAACTATTTGGGGCAGCATAGGAAGTGCCTGGGCTCCCATAATCACTGGATTTCATATGTTCAGTTCTTTTTTGTTCTATATTTGTCTATTTTAGGGATTTTCTCTTTTCCTTCATTCTATGTATTTTTTAATAATAATAATAATAATAATAATAATAATAATAATAATAATAATGTGTGTCAAGTCAAAGTATACCCTATTGCAGATATAATGGTAAAGTACATTGGATTTGAAGCTAGAAAACCCTTCCCTATAATATGGTCTTTCCTACATGCCGGTTAAATCATCGAAGCAGAAGCCTTGAATTCTCAAAGCCTCAAGTGTCCAGTAAAACAGACATAAAATCTCACCGGGGCTTTGTAATGAAATGTCCTAAACAAATAAACAAGAAACAAACAAAACCACAAAATCTTGCCATAAGAATTTCCTAACTCAGAGAATGAACGCTTCAAGTTGACTTACAGAGGCGAGTGATGATTTTTTGAGAACTATTGGCGAATATCATTACGCGACTCCCTTCCAGCAGCTGCAGTGTGGTTCGTTACCCGAGGCACTCCTGAGGGTTCCTGCCCTCCATCACAATACAGCATGCTGCTTGGCACTGCAGTGCATCCTGATATATCTGGAATTTATTTTGGAAAAGAGTTTCTATGAAGAATACCATATTAAAGTAAGTAGTATTGAATTTCCCCAACAATTCCCCCAGGCTCTCTTTATTATTAGCTCCCACATTACTTTCTATATCATCTTGGGAAGAATGACAAAAGTGAAAAATATTTATCAGAAGCAGAGATTTCAGATACTTGGGGAGTGGGTTGCTATCTCAGAACCCCCCAAAATTTATTTATTTCTTTTAGTAGTTAACCTCGTTTAAAAATATTTTGTTGTGTAGTCACTGTTTTATTTTTGATGGTTTTTATTCTTTGAAATGTTGATGTTGTCAGAATATAAATTTATTTGGTCTGCTTTAATTTTTGGTGATTTTTCTTTGACTACAGAAAGAAAGAAAACAGTGGCTTGAGCCTGTTTCCAAAACATTATTAAGCCAAGTCTTACATTAATATAGTATGAATAAATACAAGTGAATTTTAGCAGGCTCTTGGCATTTCTGAATATTTGAATTGAAAACAATAACAAAAAACCAACAATATAAACAGCTGATGACTGTCTTAGTTAGGGCTATGATTGCTGTGATAAAACAAAATGACCAAAGCAACCTGGGGAGGAAGGAATTTATTTCACTCACAGTTCCAAATAACTGTTCATCATCAGAAGCAGAGTGATCAGGAACTCATTCCTGTCAGGAATCTGATGGCAGGAGCTGGCACAGAGGCCATGGAGCATAGTGGCAGACTGAACTGACCTCTGTGGATTGCTCAGCCTCCTTTCTTATAGAACCCAGGACCACCAACCTAGGGATGGTACCTCCCAGAATGGACTGGGTCCTCACCGATTGATCACTAATTTAAAAAAATATCTTACAGTTAGATCTTATGGAGGCATTTTCTCAAACAAGGCTCGTCCTCTTTGATGACACGAGTGTCTGTAAGTTGACATAAACTAGCCAGTACAATGACATAACAAGGACTCTAGTGGCTTTGAATTAATGGAGCATCCTCTCATTCCAACAATCTGTTCCAATAGGCCCTACCAAAGGACCCTTTAAGGCTGTAGAAAACCATTTCTGGACCAGACGCTAGAAAGGGGTTGAGATCCTCCTGTCTGCTCTAAACCTTGCCCTCTATGTGGAGATCACCCTCAAGAAATTTTGTTCAAATTAAATGGATAAATGGTGCAGAAAGGTCCAGAAAGAACTTTTGACCTCAAAATAATGAAAAACTAGATGTCATATTGAAACCTCTTTCCAATTATGCTAATAAGTTAGGATGCCACAAAAGCAAAAGGTGGAAAGGGTGCAGAACCCAGTGTGTCCTTCAGCTTTCCTGATGTAATAAAATGCCTGAGAAAATTCACACAATGAAAGAAAGCTTCGGCTTATGATTTTAGAAGTTGCAGTTTATCGTCACTTGGCTCCAATGCCTCTAGGCCTTTTGTGATGGGAAATATCAGAATGAAAGCTACCTCCTTACTGTGAACAAAGAAAAGATAGGTCTCTTAGAGCTAGCAAAACTGACAGGAAGATGTGGATAGGGGAGGTGCAGATCAGCCTATATCCAACTAGGACATACCCACAATGATTTTGGTACTACTTCCTCAATGTTGTTTCCACTACTTACCAATAATGCCACTGGGTCATAAGTTTATCAATAGATTGTTGCATAGGACTAATGAACCAAGTTTCTTCTTGAAATCTCCGCTTCTGAGTATCACAGCTAGGATAGAAAATTCTGCGTGTAATTTCTGGAGAAGGGTTCAGATCAGAACTATAACACTCAGAGATATAAGAAAGCAGTGACAGAGCAACTACCTGCCTCAGTGGATATCTTGCTAGGCATGTATTTTGCCTGCACCTTTCTTAGGAGATGAAATTGTTGAGGAACTGCTCTGAAGCCAACTATGGCTGGCTCATTGCTTTCCTGGGTGGTGGTGGCCCGGTGAACTATTTTGCACCAGATTTTTGACAAAGTGACAAACAGTTACAATGTAGCTCTCATTTGAAGTGCTGAGAAGGCTTGTGGGTCTATAAAGAGTAAAAAGTAACAAAAATTCAAAGTTGCATTTGGCAGAGCATGCCTGCAATCCCAGCACCTGGATATCAAAGGAAGACCAGGAGAGCAAGACCAACTTCAGCTGTATAGAAAGTTTGATGCCAACTACTGCTATGTGACACTGTATAGGAACACACAAAAACAATCAGAAAGACAAAGGACAAATAAATAATGAAAATACTTCTTTCTAAACTTCCATGTTTGTTGTAAATTTGATCACCACTGCCATCTTGCTAGCATAGTCTACAACCATCGATACTAGATGCATACAATCCACATACTGTGTGGAGTGCAGACTGCATCACTGATGAAGGAGAGCTTCTCCCAAGGAAAAGACTCCGAAACTTTGGAAAAGAAGTCTTCAACCATAGTACAAGCTCCTTGTGAGTTTTGATTTCTCTTACATCATATCATGTTACATAGTAACTACTTGCTGAAATGTTAATCTTTTAAATTTGCCTAATGTCACACATTCTGTCATAGGTATTTTTGAATTTAGAGGTACATCCCTGGTGTGTACGCATGTGTGTACAGGTGTCATGTGAGTGTGTGCTCGTGTGCAACACACACACACACACACACACACACACACACACACACACACACACTTGCCTTTTTAACAAAAATGCTAATGGACAAGTGCAACATGCAAGAAAGGGAAGAATTGAAAGAAGCCACCAGAGAAAGAATGTGATTATGCTTTGTAGAATATTTCTTCTCTTGTCAGGTAGCTTAGATATATATTTCATCACTTTGGCAGATCTTTCCAGAATTTTCTTAATGATGGTTGTAGTGGATATTTCTGATTGTCAACTTGACTATATCTGGAGTGAATTACAATCCAGAATTAGAAGGCTCACCTGTGATCTAGATCTTGAGTCTGGAAGACACAAGTTTCAGGTGTGGTGGTATGCACACTTCTAATCTGGGCCACACCTGCTGCTGTAGATCTACATAAGGACATTGGAAGGAGGAAGATTCAACCTTCTTTGCCTGCGAGCCTTGTGGGACTAAGCGACTGCTAGATCCTCGGGTTTTCATTCACAGCTACTGCTGACCATTGTTGGGGCGTTTAACTACAGACTATAAGTCATTAACAAATTCCCTTACTATATAGAGACTTCCTATAAGTTCTGTGACTCTAGAAAACCCTGACTAATACAGAAGTTGGTACTGGGAGTGGCTCTAGAGCAGCAGAAAGCAGTATAAGGATGAATCTTTTAAGAATCTGGAGTTGGTTTAATAATTCACCAGCACCTTCAACTGCTGAAACCTCTCCAGATACACTCTCTTCTGGGAGCTTGGAGGATATTGAAGACCCGTGGCTGGAAATATATTTTAAACTTAAAGAAGCTACTGCCATTGAGCATCTTGATGAATTGGGTGATTGTGTGCTCACAACTTTTTGCAATATGGGAAAAAAATTAGAAAATGACTTTGCTGGCTGGTTGCTCTTAGTATCTCTGGAAAAGATGATGAAGGGAAAGAAGGAGTTGTATAATAAAATCGAATGGATCCAAATGCAAGTGACCAATCTAAAAGTTTCTAAGTGTGTCCTCGAAGAGAATCTTCTCTCCAGCAGTCAAAGAGCTCAACTTGCAGAAAATCAAACTGAAGCCCTCATTATAATGTTGGCTGAATTGCAGCGAAAGTCCAGGTCTCAGCCTCAGAGGGTGTCAGCAGTTAAAGTAAGGGCATTAATTGGCAAAGAATGGGATCCTATAACTTGGGATGGGGATGTGTGGGAAGACCCTGTTGAAGCTGAGAATTCTGAATGTTCAGACTCACAGTACCAACTTCTGTATTAGTCAGGGTTCTCTAGAGTCACAGAACTTATAGGTGGTCTCTATATAGTAAGGGAATTTGTTAATGACTTACAGTCTGTAGTCAAACTCCCCAACAATGGTCAGCAGCAGCTGTGAATGAAAACTTGAGGATCTAGCAGTTGCTTAGTCCCACAAGGCTCGCAGGTGAAGAAGATTGAATCTTCCTCCTTCCAATGTCCTTATGTAGATCTCCAGCAGCAGGAGTGGCCCAGATTAGAAGTGTGCATACTACTACACCTGAAACTTGTGTCTTCCAGACGTAAGATCTAGATCACAGGTGAGCCTTCTAATTCTGGATTGTAATTCACGCCAAATATAGTCAAGTTGACAATCAGAAATAGCCACTACAATGGTTGATACAGGAGAGCCCTGCCCATTGTGAGTGGTACCACCCTTCAGGTGACCCTGAGGTATGTAGAAAAACAGGTTGACAAGCTATGGAGGGCAATCCAGTAAGCAGCTTTCTTGCCTCTGCTTTGTTCTTGCTTGAGTTTCTGTCCTGACTTCTCTCAGTCATGAACAGTAAGGTGTAAAATAAAACAGACCCTTTTCTCCCCACATTGCTTTTGGTCATGGCAGTTTACTACAGCAACAGAAACCATATCTAAGACAACATTTAGGTATGTTATATAATTTGGACCAGAAAGGATCAATTTTTTCTTGTTGTGAGCTGTATGATTAATGTTATAAACTTTGTGATATATGATCAAATTTACAAGTGGCAGTTGTTTTTCTAACCCAGCTAGCTCCCAAATAATTGAGATGGAGATTTATAGATTTATTCAACAAGCTTTAAGCACAAGAAAAGAGCAGATATTCCTGACCCTCTATGCTATCTAGTTACTTCCCAGTCATATGCCTGGAGTTACTTGCCTTTGTCTCTCCTTGTCTTTCTGCTGTAGCTGCCTGTTCTCAGGAAGAACTAACTTTCTTACTGACTCCTCAGGCCAAACCTCATGGGGACCTTCTTTCTTCACCTCATTGCCCTTCTTCCTGGACTCTCACCTGCCTCATGGTGAACTCCTTCTACCTAGCTTTTTTCCCTGGGACTCCTGGCTGGGATCAGAAGTCCAGACTTTCTGTCTCCTCTGCCCAGTCATTGGCTGTTCAGATTTTTACTAATCAATCAGAGATAATTGGAGAATATTCTTTATACCAGATTAATACAGGAGATTCTTCAGTATTCATGACAATGCATTTGTCCAGACTGTAACTAGATCTCAAGGTGCACAAGTCAACATCTGAGTACACAGAGGACAAGACCAAACACCAACAGTGTGATCAACAGTTTCTATGGAAAACTGAAGGAAAGGCTCAACCATTGGCAACATGTAAATGAAGAGATAGATCTAAGCTCCAGAAAAATGTAGTTACAAAAGGCAGATTTCCCCCATGGGAAATATTCTGCTGACTTCTGGTAGAGCAATTGTGTATGTCTGTGTGTGGGCAAGTAGGGTTTACTTTTTCTTTAATATCTGAAAATACCATCAAAGAGTAAATCATCAGAATTCCCAAATTCAGAAGTTGTTCTTCAGTTCTCTTCCAAAGGCTGGAAGCTGGGGTCTTTGAATTGCTCCTCATACAGTATCTAGTCTTCAACCCCCCTTGCACATAACACAAATACCAAAGGCTTTCTCTTCCTTCTTAATTATATGATAGAGCTAAAAGTTTACCAGCTTACTAGAAGAAAGTCTGTAACACAGCCTCCTCTATCCACCAGCACTTGGTATTAGGCTTCTTTTAATTGTTCAGTTCACTAAACTAATAGCAATGTCAACATTTATTTTAAAAAAAATCAAAAGTAGAATCTATAATAAATACTTGGAGAAGTTCTTTGCTTTGCCTTCATATAGAAAGTGTAAAAGCACAGTGCTTAGAGTTATCTTTAGATTCAATCCTGGCTCTGACATGGACTAGTACCAAGACCCTGGGAAATTATTATCGCTCTCTGAACACCATTTAGTCCACCTGTAAAGGAGGAACAATATTGTGATTTTATCATTAGATTGTACATACTGAGGAACGTTGTTCGTCAAAAAACACCTAGCACAGTGCCTGAAAAGAACTCTGCAAATATCACTCATTAGTATTCTGAACAGTTATGTTTAAAGCGTCAAATGAGCTACTCTTACCTTCTTCATGCCAAAAATACAGTGGATGAAATTAGATACTTATTTTGCAGACGGAACTGTTACATAAAATCAATTTTTCATCTACCAAAATGTCAGTGTACAGTCAACTAATTAAAAATCTGTGATAATATAATCAAATATGATTGGAAGGGGATTTTATCAGGTATGGGAAAAAAGTATTGACCGACCAAATTACTAGATGCAATATTGTTAGTAGTCTTTAACTTTATTTAAAAATAAGTTCTCTCGTTTCTTCCAAGGGGTGTGAGAATTTAACTGTCTAGACATTGATTCTTGTCAGCCAGAACCCTACATTTATAGTGGAATCTCTACTGTTGCTTACTTTCTACCAAACACTTTTTATGAGTTTGCTGTCTGTTTGTTCTTTTTAATGGGAACATGTTCCAAGTGGTAGCCATGTCAGCTGATGTATATGAACTTTGGTTCATGGAGAAAAAGGAATGGAATCGTATAAAGAAAGATTGTTTTTTGTGAGTTCTAGGCATCTGGCAATCTGTCCATTTAAACAGTTTCTGGGGAAATTCAGCAGGAACTGAAATCTTCTATAGCCTAAAGCATTTCAGCAACTGTTGAGAGGAAGCTTTCCTTCGCTTTCACCCTAGGTTGCTTCCAAAGTTCCCAAGACTGTTTTCTTGATCTCATTATTTGAATGATACCTTAAAAGAATAACTCTTTGAGTTTTCATTCCAGTCTTCAGTATAATCAGTAGCTCCATCCAAATCTGTAAATGCCGATAGATCTCATACACAGGTATATACACAAGTTTGTGCTTAATATGGAAGCACTGGAAGCTAACACAGGGGTGTGGTGTATGCACATACGTTTTACACATTTATGTCCACTGTGCAAGTTGTGCAATTCCAGAGTCCACCATGGTAGGGAAGGGTGGCAGTCGGAGGCAGGAAGGCGTAGCTGCCGGAGCAGAAGCTAAGAGCTCACATCTTAAATCACAAGCAGGAAGAGAGAGATGATACTTTATTCATAATGGCTTGAGGCTTTGAAACCTCAAATCCTACTTCAGTGACATACTTCCTCCAACCAGACCACACCTTATAAACTTTCTCCAAATTGTGTTACCAACTGGCAAGTATTGAAATGCTTGAGATTATGGGGACATCTCATCCAGACCACTACTTGGACCAACTTAAAGAGAACAAGAAATGGAAAGGAGAATTGCAGCTACAAGGTTTATTTGATGCCCTGGAGTCAGGGAATCTGAAATTCCCTTCTATAGTAAGATCCACATATACAATTCTATATTACTCCCTGGTCCCATTGGTATCATACACGATGATATGAGGAATGATGGAGAAACCTTTCCAGTGAGCTCATCATGTAAAATTAACAGCTGCTATACCAAACCGTTCCTTACTAACGGGTTTCTTCAGAAACAACAGGAACTTTGGTCTCAGTGATTTTATTTTTTGCCATGTCATAGTCTGTGGTTCTTCCTCATAGCCTAAGACTGCAGGACTCCTGAAGGTACTCCCTGAATTTCCAACATTTACAGTTTACAATGGAATTATCTCTGGATCAGTCCATTATAAGATGAAAATATTCAACTGAAAATTCAACTCTAGTGAACTGAGTATCATAGGTTAACAATACAGTATTTTACATGGTATGAGTTACCTCTCATCAGGACCTCATAGCTGCCTAGGAATTATGAGTTGCTGCCACTGCTGCCTGGCACCACAAGGGAAGACTGTACTGCATATGGCTAAGTCAAGAAAAGTTACAAATGGAAAATTCAAAATATGATTTCCATCAAGTGCTAATGCTTTTATATTAACATAAACTTGAAAAATTTTACCAAACTTCCATACTTCTAGCACTATCTCTCTGGTTCTACTTAGGTTCTTGTAAGAAATTCATTCTAGGGCTAGCAAAATGTCTCAGCATATAATAGCACTTGGTACATAGGCATGAAGAACTGAGTTCAAACCATCAGAACCTATGTAAAAATCCAGTTATGGTCACTGTCACCCAGTGCTGTGGAGAAGTGGATGGCAGAGAAGTGCATGGCAGAACATAGCTGGAGTTTGCTCCCTGTCCTCCCAGCTCCAGGGCCTCCCAGCGCCAAAGAAATTAGGCAGGAAGTGGCAGAACAGAGCAGGACACCCAAATCCTTGTACTCATGGGTTTAAAATACCTACACATCACAGACACACACAGACACACACAGACACACAGACACACAGACACACACACATACACACACACAAATAAGAAGTTTATTTTATCTCCTGGGTATATTTTCATGATACAAAATACTTGATCAAAACCTGAACTGTCAAGTAGCTCATACTATATGATGTATATGTATACATAGTATATTTAAGAAAACTCTAATATGTTCCAATTTATGAAGTGTTCTCACATTTATGTCCCATATAAGATTGGGCTCAGGCCTGGAGATCAATCTGTATAGAGAGATTTTGATTGACTAAAATGTAATAAAATATTTTTATATTGAAGATCAATTCAGGTAACATTTATTTTATTCTTTCCAATCTTTCATTCTTGTGTTATAAGATGTGTTATCTTATTTTTTTTCTCTGCTATTAAAAGGCTTCTCCTTATATAAAGAAGAATACCAAATGGATTCATTCCAGAATATTCCTTGAAGAAAAATCCATGCTGATTTTATAATTTTCCATTTATATTTGGTGTAGATATTTTCTCCCAGAAACCCATTTTATGCTCGATTATATTTAAAGGTGCAGCAAGCGTGGGGATTGACATTACCTCTGTCCATTCTCACTGACATTTGTAGATCAAGTATGAAAGATTTCTGCTTCAACCCTAAAGACAGTGGCCTTCCTTCCTTCATCTGTTAAACCCAAGTCAAAGGACTCTCAAAATCTCTCTCACATTTCAGCATGTAGAAGGGTGCCCTTTAACAGCTCTCTAGGTTTGATGTTCACGAAACTCTTCAGGCGTGGAAGGCCAGACACTGGGAATCAAACAGGGAAGAAGACAGAGAAGGGTCATGTGTTTATGGATCTCCTGGCTAAAGAACAAAACAAAATTCATAAATAAGGGAAATAAAATAAAATAAAATAAAATAAAATAAAATCCCCATGTCAGAAAGCAGTAAGCACATGTGGAAAGTAGGAAGGGTAATGAGTGTCTGGGGCTATTTGTTATCATTATGGCCTTTATATTGCTTAGGGCAATAAAGGCAAGTTACATGCTGCAACCTAGCTGAAGGAGTAGTAAACAGTAGCTTCCATCATCCAGGCTGAGCGGATTTGGGTGTTTCATTCTCTAGAGGTTGGGGCAACAAGATGTTCATCCTTTTGCCTAAAAATACCCGAATTCTGTCTTGCTTTCTGAACTAAGCCCACGTAGTTAAAGGAAATGCCTATACCTTTCCATTGTTTGGCCTCTGCTATTTCTTCAACCACATCTATCTGTTCAATTCATCAGTAAGCCACATGCCATGCCTCAAATACTTATCTCTCCCAAGTGCTTATATTGATGTTTTAATTCCCAATGTGAGGCCACAGGAAGATGGGGCCTTTTGGGGAGGGGGGAGCTTAAGGAGTCAAATCATCACCATAATTGATTCCCTATAAAGGAGACTCCAAAGAGCTCCCCTTTCCCTTCTGCTGCAGGGAGGCACAGCAGGAATCAACATTCTGCAGTTCATAAGAGGGCTTTCACTAGAGTCTAACACATCAGTTCCCTGATTTCAAAGGCCAGGCTTAGTGTTAAGACTTCATGGTCTATGGAGTTCTCCTACCACAGCTGAAAGTCAGACACCAAGAAACACAGACACCTTCATGAGATACTTGAGGCACACACAAGCAAATAAAGGACCAGCACATTCCAGCTGAGTGAAGACCAGAAGTAGCCATCTAAGTTGTAAATTGCTAAGACTGTGTTCTTACAGAATGACATCTAGGTTTCTACTTTGACAAACAGGTGACGAGCGTTTCTGTTTCAATAGTATTCCAAAACATACTTTTCCCATTTTTTTTTACATACACAATTAGAATTCTTTTGATGATTGTCTTCAAAAATAAAACAGGCTGTGTTGAAATGTTGACAGAGGTGCTTTGTCAATGAAGTTGTCCAATTTTTAAGTTTGAGGCGTGTGCCCTCTTGTGGCCACTGAAGGTACTCTTTTCTTAGTATGTTTTGTATACACAAATGGAACTGTATTAACAAAACTAAACAGACTCAGCAGGCACTATATATGTATTTATGCATAGAAGCAAAGAACAAAAAAGAAAAATAGGCCACAAATTTGAGAGGGAGTGAGAATGAGGAGGTACAGGAGGGGTTGGAGGGAGGAAAAGGGAGAGAAACACTGTAATTATGTTTTAATTTAAACAAAATAAAATGAGAAACAAATATATTCAAGAAAAAAATAAGAAAAACTCTTGTCTTCTGTAATTTTATTTTAATTTCATGTTAATCAAAGGACTAAATAAATGATTACTATATGATCTTTTGGCAAAATAAATTCCACTGCTAAATTATGTCAAATTTCTTTCTTTTCTAGTGTATATAAAATTTAAGTGTGCTCCATAGGATGCCATAAAACTGGATAAAGGATGGGAAAGTAGATATTTTTGGGGGGGTGCTTATAGGTGTTTCTGGCACTGTAAATGTGCTTCTAATCTTTAAGTGCCATGTAGATGCTTAAAACTTTCTCAGACCTTGCTGGATGCTCGATACCCAGGTGTCATTTCCCCATAGGGAGCAGGGTGCCTGAATGCCCTACTGGCTATTTGCAGTTTTTGTTCTGGCCTCTCATTCTCTCTTCTCATGGCTTAAATTTAGCCCAGGCTGGCCATGCTTCTTCCAGGACTCCTTTCATTTGCCCATCCACATAATGCCTTTGCCTGAAGCCTGCCTGTGAAATGACACACTGAGGTGGCTTTTGTGGCAGCTTCAAAACCACAGTAATATTTCCATGATTTTCCCAGTGTCACATGAATATTGAGACCAACACTGTAAAGAAACTAACCAAATTTCATTTCAGGGCTCCCCTTCAAATCAATTTCTTTAAAATCCAATATAAACAGCACCGAGGGTTCATTTTTATAAGTAGTTGTTGAGGCAGCAAAAATTGGGCAGATTGTCTTAGAAGTCATATTTAATTACAAGGAATAGAAGGAAGACTCTTCCTCACCTTTGGTTTTGTTTAAGCTAGTGGTTCTCAGGATCTCTAGTGTTGTGACTCTTTAATACATTATTACTTCATGGTATGGTGACCCACAACCATAAAATTGTTGTTGTTGCAATTTTATAACTGTAATTTTGCTACTGTTATGAATTATATGTAAATATCTATGTTTTCTGATGGTCTTAGGCGACTCCTGAGAAAGGGTTATTTGGTGCCTCCTCCAAGGGGGTCATAACCCACATGCTGAGAATTCCTGGTTTAAGCAGCCGTGACACCGTAGTTTTAGAATAAAAGTACCACTCTACATACAGAGAAATAAAACCTAGCTGATGTTGTTTTTAGGAAAATTGTATGTAGAACTGTTTTTGCAGTGTCAAAAAAAAAAAAAAAAAAGGTTGTGAACTAAAAATGAAAGGTAATCATGCCCTTAACACAGATGAAGCCATACATATATAATTTTAAATGTACATCCATGTGTGACTCACATGATTTATAGAATAACAGTAAGGAAATTTAGGATTTAGATTTGTGAAGCACTGTTGGTGTGGAGACAAGTTTGCCAACCAGCTCCAAAAATCTGTGGGTCCCTTCCGCCATCTAGTGTTCGGTTTTCAGAAGACAAGCGCAAAACTCAAAAGTTTGCATAGTTGATTGGCGTGGCCCTTCTGATACTTCCTGTAACAAGTGATTTTCCAAGATTTATTATTCTCCTTATAATTGGTCTAATTTTAAGCCAGTATTGAAAAGGGGAATTATTCACGAAGTAAATGAGCCTGTGTACAATGCAAAATGGGCTTGTTGAGTTTTCTGTTTGGGTGTACTGCATTTGTTTACTCTCTGAAACCTGCCTCCATTGAACCTGGAACAGTCGGTCATGTCTGTTTTGTTTCTGTCCCCTGGACAAGGGAATGAGGTGCTTATTTTACATATCAAAGCAGACATGGCATCCAGGTTCTA